>CM034314.1:52220697-52820697 GCA_019925795.1 Dendrobium chrysotoxum | reverse complement strand
TTAAGGTTTTTTCACACCTCTCCTTCCACTCTCCCTCACATCTTCTTTCTCATGGCTGGTGGGAAACATTCTAGACAAAAGGGTGCGAGTTCCTACCGGAGGCATGTTGATCCTCACTTTCCAAATGCAGCTGATCAAGCTGCCTTCGAGCGCTATCGTGAGGTGGGAATCTCACAATCAAAAATAGTAAATCCCCGCACTCTCACTTATCCCATT
Source organism: Dendrobium chrysotoxum (assembly GCA_019925795.1). Taxonomy (NCBI): domain Eukaryota; kingdom Viridiplantae; phylum Streptophyta; class Magnoliopsida; order Asparagales; family Orchidaceae; genus Dendrobium; species Dendrobium chrysotoxum. The sequence continues at coordinate 52,820,481 of CM034314.1, read as the reverse complement.
CTTGACCTTTTAGCACACATCTCCCTCACCTTCATTCTTACACTAGCCTTTCCATTTAGTCTCGAACTTCTTCAAGTTTTCTTTGCAAATTTGCACATTGTTGCTGATTATTCCACTCTTCGCTCGTATGTCAATCAACGTCCCGTGGAACTCACTACCCAAGACTTTCACAACATTCTCCAACTTTCTGTCACTGGTGACAAATTCCACACTCTTATCACTGACCCTGACTATGATTGGAGTGTCACCAATCACTTCCTTCGCAATACAAATGCACCCTACCATGATAATGCTTGCACCTCACTTCTTAAGGATGCACGGACCATTCAGCATTTCCTTCGTTCCTCCGTCATTCCGAAGGTGGGGGATTGAATTTACATCACCCCATTACTGTCCTTGACCACATACTACATCTTAGCCCACAGGGAGTTTAATGCCACTGATCTTATTATTTGATACATCGAGCACCTCACCATTATTAGGGATCCGAGTCATAGGCGTCGCCCAAATCTAGCTTTAGGTCATATCATTGCCTATGCCTTAGAAACTAAATATGACCTGCAGTATCCAGTTCCTCCTAATGCATAGGCAATGATTCATTCCACATCCTACACAGCACCTGACTACATCCGGAGCCTGCCCCGGATGTTGAGGAAGAAGAGGAAGAGGCTATTCCAGTTCCTGTCGCACCCGCTGCACCTGCTCCCCTTCGCATCGCCTCTCCTTTTGACCATCTGGTGTAGCGCTTTGATCAGTGGGAGGCCAGATTCGACTCCTATGTGGCTACCCAGGAGCAGTTACACGCTGAGGACCTGCAGCATTTTACTGACTATGCTGCTCAGCAGCAACAGCAGCATGACCAGGACATTGCCTGGATGGGAGCCCACTTCGTCACCATCCACAGTTACTTCAACCCACCACCGCCACCTCTTCCTTTCGATCAGGATCCTCCTCCGTTCTAGTTTTCTATTTTGTAGCTGTTATCTTTTCTGCTTGTACTGATGTTTCAGTATTTCTGTTTCCCTCCTCATTTTTGTGAAGTCAAAAGGGGGAGTTATCAGTTGTAGTAGTTTCTTTTCTTATTATGTTTTTGTAGTTGTGTTTCCTATATTGCTTTGGTTATTAAATAAAAATAAAAAAAATTATTTTTCGATCTCCTAGTTATTTTATTTTTAAAACTACTACACAAATATTTACCATCATCAAAAAGGGGGAGATTGTTGCAAATCTGGTTCTGATGATGACAAACACGTTTCTATTGTGTTTTGCTTGGCTAACTCGTTTCAGGCACAAAAGATCACGAGCAACTCAAGCCAACTAAAGATCGGGTCCAAGTGTGTCCAATGTACTGTTTTTCTTTTTATTGAGTCAATTGTAATGTAACTGATCCCCCAGCTAAGTAATCTTACACACACACACTCAGGGGGAGAGCTTGAGTGGATTAGAGTTTCTGTTCAACTTTTTATTCAGATCATCCTGGACGATATGCACATCTTCCTAGATAATCCAAAAAAAATAGAAACCCTAATTAGAGCAACCAAGTTAAGTGTGACGGATTACGATATGCTCAAATTAGAAATTTTCAGCCGCCAGATCAGGTTAGGCAAGTTTTTATTTTAAGATATTTGGTCTGATCGTCCGGGACGATACGTGTATCGTCCTGGACGATTCAGTGCAATCATGCCTAAATTAGTCTGGTAATTAAGGAAAACAATTAAGACTTGATTGATATGATCATATCATCCCGGACGATCGCGGGATCGTCCTGGACGAAAATGATTGTCTAGTGTGTTTCAGCTATACGTCCCGAACTGTGTTCAGGATGATTTGGGCACTTTTTAAACTAATCGTACAGGACGATATCCAAATCATCCTAAACGATCAAGTCATTTTTGAGTCGTCTAGCACAAGTTTCTCTGGACGACTCGAACTGTCTTCTGGACGAAATTTCTCAATTTACACTAATCGTCCCAGACGATCGCAAAATCGTACGGAACGATATGTACAACTTTTTTTACTGAACATCCAGAAGAGCCAGATCATCCGGGCTGAAGCAGCTGATTTTGAACTGATTGTACAGGATGATCTATAGATCGTCCTGGACGATCTTGGCCGACCAGTTGAGATTTAGGGTAAATTTTAAGCCCTCCTATAAAAGATATTTTTCTTTCAACAAGAAAAATCTTTTGCCACTTTTCTTTCCAGAGAAACCCTAGAGAGAGAGAGAGAGTTTAGGAGAGAGAGAGAGGATCTTATGAGGGGGAGTTCATGAGGGGTTCATGAAGGTTTCTCCAAGCAAGGATCAGAGTGTTCTTCTCTGCTCGTCGTCTTTCATCGTGTTGGTGTTCTTTGGGAGAGGATCGTCGGCAAGAAGATCCAAGGTTCTCTGCCTGCTTCAGGAGGAAGCAAAACGACGTTGGGTTCTCTGCCTCACCGTGTGGTGGAAAGGAGGTTCTTGTATAGGCTTCTCCGCCTTGCTGTGGGAGCAAAAGGAGAGACACTTTGAGTTAGTGCAATACCTGGAGGGGAGGCTCCGGGGAGTGGATGTAGGTCAGGTTGACCGAACTACTTTAAAATTTGATGTGTTCATTATGATTACTTTTTGCACTTTTATTTTTCTGTGATTAACTACTTGGTTGAAATTGTGGTTGATCTTTTCGTTTGATCGTCTTATTTGTTTCCGCCGCAAATCATAGAAAAGATTTTCATGGTTGCTGTCAAATTTTTAAATAACCAATTCACCCCCCCTCTTGGTTAGTCTCGGGACTAGTTCATCAGGGCTTAACATCCCTATCGAACTTTCAACCTTAAGGATGTTGACCTAGAAGCCTCTCTCCCTAGAGAGCTTCCATAAGACTCACCAAGGCCACAGGAGGAGCAAGCATGTAGCTAGCTCGGAGCAACTGTTTGATCCCCTCACACTCCTTCTCCCTCACGCTCAAGCTCACCTTCTCCTTCCTCTCATAAACCTTGGATTTCTTCAAAATCTTCCTCTCAAGAGTTCCTTCCTTTATCGCGTTCCTCTTCTTCACACACACGCTTCACATTAAAAAAAACTTATTTTTTTATTAGGATTCAGAAAACCCTAATGATTCAATTCAGATGAATAATATTCATACAGTATGATCAAATATCGTATAGTACAATAAGTTTAAAATCGGTTCCGTCCAGTACGAAGGGAGATGAATAGTTCATAATTTTTAAGCATATCGTACAGTACGATCAAGAGATTGTACTCGATGATCATTTTATTTTCCACTATTCGTATGGGACAACTTATGAGATGACCAAGAATCATCTCTATAAATCATCCCGCACTGTATACTTCATACATAATGAATAGTTCAATTCAGATCTTCATCCTGTATGATAAAAATATCATCCGATATGAATAGTTCAAAAAATCGTGGTTTCATCTAATATGATCTATGGGATGAAAAAATTCATCTATGTAGTTCATACAGTACGATTCATATCGTATAATATGAATGGCAGTAATTAAGAAACCATGATTTAATTGCCTAGTTACTGGGGATAATTTTGGCAAGATTTCAAATGATCATATATTATGATTAACATCGTACAGTGTGATTAGTTTAAAAATTAAATTCAAAATCTTACCTAAATTATATTAGCGGCTAGGGTTTTCAGATAGAATCAAATTGTACAGTATGATTGGAATCATACAGTATGATCAGAATCATACAGTATAATTAGTTTATAAATTAATCTTTCAGAATTAGCCATTAAGCTTGAGTTTTAATGATAGATTGTACAGTACGATTAAAAATCATACAGTATGATTTTTTTTAGAAGAAATTTTATCTTCAAAAAGGGAACTCTCCCCCTGTTTGTGTGTGCATGGTCACCTCATTTACATACACTCTTTTATGGCAGCTCAAAAAATAAAAAATAAAGAAAATATAAAATATAAATTCTTTTACATCCTATTCTACCCAGTCTTGAGTCTCCAGTAGTCTTGAGCGGTGTATATCTTACCTGAAATATTAGTGCTAACAGAAAAAAATAAACATTTATATTTTTCAAGGAAGAACTTAGTAATCTAGTCAATATTATTTATAATCATCAAACTTAAGTACTAGGGATCCTGTATTGCAACAATCTCTCTCTTTTTGATGATGTCAAATAATATTATCTGACAAGCAAGATAAATGTTATTACTTTCATAGCTCCCCCTCACTAGATGATGCATTTTAAAAGATGGAAGGATTTACAAACAATCCTTTTTATTTTAAATTTTTTATTTTTCTTTTATTTTTAAAAACACAAACAAAACATAACAACAACAACAACAACAATATCAAACCGTTATCCCACTACATCGTGTCGGCTACATGAATCCTTTTTCTCCATTGTGTCCTGTTAAAAGTCAAATTCTCATTTAAATCTATTAAAGAAAGATCGTTTCTAATATTTTCTAACCAAGTCTTTTTAGGTCTACCTCTACCTTTCTTAACATAAGTCAAATCTAATACCTCTATTTTCCTAATCGGGTCATCGAGAGGCTGTCGTTTTATATGACCAAACCATCTAAGGTGACTCTCACTAATCTTATCTTCCACTAGAGCTACTCCAACCTTTTCACATATATTCTCATTTTGTATCCTATCTCTAAGGGTCAAGCCACTCATGCACCTGAGCATCCTTATCTTTGCAACACTTAACTTAGTATTATGCTTCTCTTTTAATGGCCAACATTCAGCACCATAAAGCATTGCAGGTCTCACCACCATCTTATAGAATTTTCCCTTAAGTTTGAGGGGTACTTTTCTATCACACAACAAGCTCGATGCATTCCTCCACTTCAACGATCCAACTTGAATTCTAGTGATAATACCCCATCTATTTCACCATCATTTTGAACAATAGATCCAAGATATCTAAAATGTGTACTCTTATTAATGACTTGATCGCCCAAAGTCATAATCCCCTCACTAGGTCTATTATTACTAAAATTACACTCCAAATATTCTATTTTAGATCTACTCTAGCAAAAACCTTTAGCCCTAGGAAGAGATGATGATCTAAGGCTAGAGAGAGAAGCTCCACATTTTTAGAGAGAGAAAATAAGTATTTTTTCAAATTCATCTCTTCCGAATTTTTTTGATTTTGCTGGCTGAAGGTTTGTTCATGGCGGCGGATGGCCGCCGACAACCATCGCCTTCAGTAATGAAAGATCCTGGCATTGAAGGATCGGACTTACGGGAAAATATGGCTCCTGGTAACCGGTTAGCTAGTTATGTTGTTGCTGGTTACGATTCAGAGGACGTTCATAGAAGGTGGTCTAGAGGTGAATTAATCATCTCAGATAATGATGGTTCACATTTTAAAACTATGAAACAGGTCGAAGGTAAGGGCAAAGGAATTTCGTTTAGTGAGGATTACAAAGCACCTCATTTATTGAAAACTTCTGGCTATTCTCCGGTAAACCCTGAGGCTTCTTCTTCAAGTATGAATATTTTCATCAACAGATTTGGGAATTCAAATGCAATCCCTATCCTTGGCAGTAAGATAAATGCGAATTCCTCAAATTTGGTTAACAAAAATAATCATAACTTCAATGGTTTGCCGGTCGTTTCTTCTCAGCTAGCTGAGGAGTGTAATGCGGGTAATGCTGATCTTGTGTCTGAGGTTTTGCCTAAGAACAATGTTACATCCAGTCATTTACTGAATCCTTGGAAGAAGAATCCATATATCAAGGTAAATTTTAACATGGATAAGGTAGTTTTAACGGAGGATGGAAAAGCTGTGAAATTACTAGAAACGTCAGAATTATTGAATGCGAATTCCTCATGTAGTTACTTGGGAACTGAGAAGGTAGTGGGCTGGTTTCGGTCAATTTCACTTTGCAACCTTAGGGAATGGTTGGTATTTGTGCTCTTTCAAGTCCTTGGAAGCAATGGAAGGAGTTATGGCTAGTGGTCCATGGTTTGTGAATAATCACATTGTGGGAATGGGGAGGTGGTCTTCTGAGTTCTCTCCTAGCTCTTTGAAAGGATTGACTTCTCCCATTTGGATTAGAATGCCTCAATTGCTGCTTCAATGTTGGGATGAGAACAATGTGGCATTGATTGCTTCCATGGTGGGTGTTCCATTGATGTTGGATGGGAATATGTTCCAGTGGGGAAGGAGGGAGTTTGCAAGGGTTTGCGTTCGTGTTGAATTGGACAAACCACTTCCCTTGGGTGTTTGGGTTGGCTGGGAGGTTTTTTCAGAGTGTTGAATATGAGAGGATTTCCTCTTTTTGTTATGAATGTGGTATGTTAGGCCATATTAGTAGTAATTGTAGTAAAAGAAAGGTGGTGGAGATTAATAGTGGAAATGCTTCTAGTAAACAACTAGTAGGTGTACAAATAATAGTTGGACAAGATACGAGAGTCAAAGATTCTTATGTGCCGTGGATCCATGTCAGGAATAGGAGGAACAAGAGAGGATTTAATCAGATGAATGAAGCAAGAACTGTAGTTAATAAATAGGATGCTCAAGCTATTCTTGGTGTGAAGAAAAATCTAAGCAAAATGGGTGAAGTGGTTGTGGTCGATATGTTGCAGGCTAAAGAAGGGGAAATTGTTGAGGCTGAGACGGCAGCAGTGTGGGCTAAAAAGGTATTAGATCCTTCTGCAGTTCCTGCTAAGATTTCCCTGAAATAAGTTCCTAACTTTAAGTGGAGAGGGGGTGGAGGATTTGTGTCTTGAGTCTAGCAGTTATAAATCGGGGAAGGTAACTATTCTGGAGGGAAAGAATGTTTTTAATGTGCAACGATCTGTGGAAGTTGAAAAGGAACTTGGCTGTGATATGGAAATTCAGAAGGGTGGAGAAGTTTTGGTTCATCTTCAAAAATCAGATGATGCAGGCCTTGTTGCGGATAAGATATGCTAGGAAGGATCTATAGCTTTGGTGCAGTCTTTAACTTCACTTCTGAATCCACGACTTGAAGCTGGAGACGCTGTAAGAGATAATGTTCATGATGAAGGTGAGGTATCCATTCTAAGCTCGGAATTTATTAAGGAAAGTTTGCTGTCTCAGTTAAATGTCAAAGAGGGGAAGGATTGCTTGCGAACTCAAGTAACTCCTTCTGGATTACTTGCGAACTCAAGTATTTCCTATCACAAATTAGATTTTATACTTCAAAAGGAATTATGATCCTTGGAGAAGGATAATATTATTAGCCATGGCAGAAAGGGTGGTGGTATGGCTAAGGAGAGGAAAGGGAGCAATCCCAATTCTTATCATTAAATGTCGTCCATAGTTTTTTGGAATTGTAGGGGGGATAGGAAGAGGGAAGCCTCCCACTACTTGAAGGAATTTGTGAAAGAGTATGAGGTAATGCTTGTTGGACTTCTAGAGACTAAGTTCTCTTCTTTTGATAGACTCGAATGTGATAGGTTCATTGGTACCAATTGGGACTTCTTCATGCTTCCTGCTAAGGGATTCTCAGATGGAATTATGGTGTGCTGGGGGAAGGACTTGGCCTCGTTTACAGTTTTAAACTCTTCTTCTCAAGTTGTTATTTGAGAATTCAGCATTGCCAATAAAGGAAAATGGATCATTGCTTCTGTTTATGGTAGTAATGACTGTTATAAGAGAAGAATATTGTGGAGTGTTCTTAAAGGGATGTCATTCTTCAAGCTTCCAACTATTATAGGTGGAGACTTCAATTGTGTTTTGTCACAAGAGGAGAAAAAAGGAAGGAAGAAGTTTGTTTTATCTCAGGGTGCGCAAGAGATGAGATGCTTCATGAGCAACCATGATTTTCATGATGTGAGGGTCATTGGTCTTAAGTTTACATGGTGCAACAATAAGAAAGGTGGAGCTCGGATACTTGAAAGCTTGGATAGGTGTATTCTAAACTCACTAGCTTTGGATGCCATTCAGATGTCGTCGGTTAGATATTTAGCTTGTGTAGCCTCCGTTCATTGCCCTATTCTCATCAAACTGCTGCCTTCTGGTTTTCGGAGAAACCATCTGCTAAAGTTTTAGGAGGTTTGGTCTTCATACCCGACTTCAGTGGGTATTATGGCTAAAGCTTGGGATAAGAAGGTGAATGGTGATGATGCTCTAGCACTTAATGTGAGGTTCAGAAGAGCTTTGAAGGCACTTTTTTTCTGGAGTAAAGCTAAGCATCAAAATTTGGTGGTATTGAAAGAGGAACTAAAGAAGGATATTTTGGATCTCCAAAATGAAGAAGTTGAGGTTGGTTGGCTCACAGAGGACAGACTGCTTCTGCTTAAATCCAAAGTTAATGAGCTGAACATTACTCTTGCCAGGCTAAGCACGTGGTGGAGACAAAGAGCGAAAGCAAGGTGGTTAATTGATGGAGACTCTAAATCTAAGTTCTTTCATGCATTTGCATCAGGGAGGAGGAATTCAAATTGGATCCACCATGTGAGAGATGGTAAAGGAGAGTTGGTGGAAGATCAAGGTCAAATTGAGGGTGTCTTTCATGAATATTTTGTGAATAAATGGCAGATTAGAAGATGCAAGTTGAGGGGGTGGCCGACCCCTAGTCATATGTTGGATGACATAGATAAAAATCATCTTCTAGCTGAATTTAAGATGGTGGAGCTGGATTCAGTTGTGGCTCAGCTGGAATCTAATATATCACCAGGTATTGATGGCATCTCATACTCTTTTGTTAAAACTTATTGGAATATTATTAGAAAAGATGTTTGGAAGGCCATTGATTACTTCCTTAGGAAGGGTACTATGATTCCTAGTTGGAAGGAGACGTTGGTGGTCCTTATCCCTAAAGTAGAGAATCCTATGACTCCTTCTAATTACAGACCTATCAGCCTCTGTTTGTCTATATATAAGATTGTTGCCAAGTTGTTGTTAAATAGATTGATTGGAGTCATTCCTACGTTGGTTTCTGAGGAACAAGTGGCTTTTGTTAAAGGCCGTTCTATCTCAGATCATATGCTCCTAGCCCAAGAGGTGTTCAACATGTTAGATATTCCAAATCTAAAAAAGGTTTGATGGCTATAAAGGTTGATATGGAGCAAGCCTACGATAGTATGGGATGGTCTACTCTTAAGCAAGTTCTGCTAAATTTTGGTTTCCCAAACATGTTTGTTGATCTCCTTCTTCAGTGTGTCTCTGATCCTAAATTCTCAATCTTGATTAATGGTTATGGTTCAACTTGGATTGAAGCCAGGAGTGGTTTCAGGAAAGGATGTCCCTTGTCATCGTACCTATTTATCCTCTGCTCTCAACTTCTGTCAGATGCTATTACTCAGAGACGGAAATGTTTGGGCAATAAGGTGGCTACCAATGCTTAAATTATTTCTCATCTGTTATATGCGGATGATATTCTTTTGTTTTTGGAAGCTAATGGTAAAAAAGTGAAGAAAGCTAGGAATATCTTGTTTGAATACTATAGGTGGACAGGTCAGAAAGTCAATATTCAGAAGTCCTCCATTCTGATTGGGAGGTCGGTCAGGAGTTGCAGAAGAAGGTCTTTGGCTAAGATCTTGGGCTTCAAAGTGGTAAAAGAGTTTATGTACCTTGGGATCAAGATGTCATTGAGAAGATTGACAGTTGCTGATTTTAGCAATCTTTTGGAAAAAGCTGCTAAAGTGTTAAACGTTTGGGTAAATCGTTTTATTTCTCTTGCAGGGAAGATTCTTCTTGTTAAAAATGTTTACTCTTCCCTGTCTATTTTTCTTTCTACACACTCTCTGGTTCCAATGGCTGTTCTTTATGCTTTGGATAGAATGTGTAGGGATTTTTTATGGAATAAGATAGATGGGAGCAAGGGTCTACACTATGTTTCCTGGGACATTCTAAGCAGGCCGAGGTGTTTGGGTGGCCAAGGTGTTCAATCAATTGCTGCTAAGTTGGGTCTTCTCTAGGCTAAGTTTTCTTGGAATCTAATCTATGATTCATCTACATTCCTGTACAGGTTGATACGAGCTAAGTACGGAAGGATATCTTTAAATTTCATGCTAAAAGGTTTACCTCTCCTACGATAAAGATTATTTTACATGGTTTTAAATCCTTACAAAATGTAATTAGATGGAGAGTATCATCGGGTGAATCCATTGATACCTTAAATGATATTTGGATTTTAGATAAACCATTAGCAAAATGGCCTACTTTGGTTTTGAATATGGAGGAGCAAATGCTTAGGCTAGACAACTTTATTTCTAATGGGAGGTGGAATGAAGCCAAAATACAGCAGGTTTTCAGTCAGCATTTGGTGGACATTATTAAACTTGTTCCTATCTCTACTGAACAGGGCGGTGATCAGTTGGACCTCTTGTGCAAGTGTTCTGGTAAGTCAATATCTGCTCTTACTTCATATAAGCTTTGTGGGAATAATGATGAAGACCTGTATGGGTGTTGGAGAAGGAACATGAAGCTAAGACCTCGGGTTGAGTTATTTTGGTGGCGTTTAACTATTAATACCATACCTACAAATGAGCTTTCGGTGTATAGAAGACTAGCTACACATGCAGGGTGTCCTAGAGGATGTCAGGCGGTGAGAATGTGGATCATGAAGCTATTTGTTGCGTTAAGCTTATGCAGGTTTTTAATGTTCTTAGGAGCTGGGGGCTCTTCATCCCGTTGTCTCATCTTTTGAAGATTGTTTGTTGGGTTTGAAATGCTTAGCTAGCAATGGTCCTTTCCTTGGTAATGTATATTGCTCGGCGGTCTTCTTATGTTGGAAGAGTAGAAATAAAGTTTCACATGGTGAAAAGGAGGATAGCTTCACAACGGTTGCGACTTATGCAGTTTGTATGGATGCGACATCCTTCAAAGGAAGATCGGATTACTGGGATTCCAACCAGCTCTTTGAGCTGTCTTCTTATTGGCATCCTCCCCCACCCGAATGGATTAAACTCAACGTTGATGCTTCTCTAGGGAGTAATTACATGGCTGGCATTGGAGGTGTTTTCAGAGACCATTTTGGAAGATTTTAGATGCCTTTGGAGTAAAATATATGCATTGGGATTCTTCTCAGTTAGAGATTTTGGCTATCTTCTCGGCTAAGAGGTTCATACAAGAATGGATGTATGATTTCAAAGGAATCATTATTGAAGGGGACAATAAGAATGTGATGGATTTGGTTTAGGAAATTTTTAATATAATGCCTGTCATAAAGGGGCATTCAAAGATGCAGGATTTTTCTTTTCTTAATGGGTTTAATCAAGTTTTATTTCATTAAGTGAATAGGAAGAGTAATAAGTTAGCGGATTTTTGTGCTAACTATGCTCGATCTTTTGATTTCTTTTGGGAAGATTTTGGTAGTGAGGATGTTCCTCCTTGCTTTGTTTCTTTACTTAAGTAGAATATTCATAGTGGTTCTATATCTTAGTTTTTATATTTAGTTTTTAATAAAGCTGCTTCTAGCATTTCTTCAAAAAAAAAAAGCAAAAACCTTTAGACTCTAAGGTTGACCTCCACAATTCAAGTTTACATTTAACTTCCTCTCTAGTCTTATCAACAAGAAGAATAACATCAGCAAAAAGCATACACCAAGGTACATCCTCTTGCAAAGGTATACTGAGAACATCTATGACTAAAGCAAAAAGATATGGGCTTAAGGCTGATCCTTGATGTAATTTAACTGAAGTAGGGAAAAACTTGGTCAAACCAACTTGTATTTGAACACAAGTAATAGCTCCTACATACATATCTTTAATGATTTGAATATAACCATTAATAACTCCTTCCTTTTCAAGAACTCTCCATAGCACTCTTTTGGAACTTTATCATATGCTTTTTCAAAATCAAGAAATTTCATCTGTAAATCCTCCTTATTCTCTCTATATTTCTCCATCATACCTCTTAATAAATGTATGGCTTCCATAGTAGACCTACCCGACATGAATCCAAATTGATTTTGAGAAACATTAGTATCACGCCGCAACCTACGCTCCATAACTCATTCCCATAGTTTTAAAGTATGCCACATTAACCTAATTCCACTATAATTCACACAATCTTGTGCATCACCTTTATTCTTAAAAATAGGGATTAACACACTAATTCTCCACTCATCTAGCATCTTTTTAGTCTTCAAAACAATATTAAAAAGTTTAGTAAGCCAAGAAATTCCTTCATCTCCTAAACATTTCCACACCTCTAATGGAATATCTTCAGGTCCAACAGCTTTTCCACCCTTCATTTTCTTTAAAACCTCTCTAACTTCAATTTTACTAATACGTCGATAAAAATAGAAATCTTTATTTTCATTTATGGTGCTAAGGTCACTACAGTCAATTGTATTTTCACATTCTTCATTAAAAAGTTTAGCAAAATATCTCATCCACCTTTGTTAAATATCATCTTCTCAAAAAAGTACTTTTTGATCTTCATCCTTAATACACTTCAGTTGAACTAAATCCATACTACTCCTATCTCTTTGTTTGGCTAACTTATACATATATCTTTCTCCATCATTAGTATCTAATTTATTATATAATTCACTAAAAGCTAAGCTTTGCATCGTATATTGCTTTCTTAGATTTCTTACGTGCCTCTTTATATATTTCCAATTATCAAAATTTTTATAATTAAATAAATTTTTATAACAAATCTTTTTATTTTTAATCTTTTCTTGTACATTTGGATTCCACCACCAACTATTTTTACTATTAGGAGCTTTTCCCTTTAAAACTCCAAGCACATCTTTTGCAATATTCTTAATATTACTAGCCACTTTTTCCATATAACATTAGCATCCTCATGCACAGACAGAATCATAAGATCTAAAATCTTACTCTCAAAAATATTTTTGTTAATATTCGTTAAATGCCTCCATCTAATCCTAGAACAATGCTTTACTTTATTTTTTATTTTCTGCCCCTTTATCTAAAATAACTTTACAATCTTTGCAATCTATATGATCTAATTTTATTATAAGAAAAAAATTAATCTGAGTTGTACTATATCAATTTTTATAAGTAATGAGATATTCATTTCTTTTCTTAAATTAGGTATTAGAAATTAAAAATCATAAGCTAAACAAAAATCAAATATGGACTTAGCACCTTCATTTGTCATTCCAAACCCATGGCCACCATGAATGCTTTTAAAATCATCTACCTCTCTACCAACATATCCATTTAAATCTCCTCCAATAAAAACTCTTTCTTCAAGAGGTATCTTTTGTATTAATTCTTCTCAGTCATTCCAAAATTTTAATTTTGAACCTATATCCAAACCCACTTGAGGAGCATAAGCACTTATAATATTAACAATCTTAGCATCAACAATAACCTTTAAAGCTATAATTCTATCTCAATTCTATTAATTTTTATAACATTATCCTTCAAACTCTTATCTAAAATCACACCTACACCATTTCTAGTACGACTCCTACCCGAATACTAAAGTTTAAAACCTAAACTATCAATCACCTTAGTCTTCTCTCCAACCCATTTAGATTCCTAAACACACATAATATTTATCTACATATGAATCATAATATCTATTAATTCCATTAATTTTCCTGTAAGGGAACCTATATTCCAAGTTCCTATCCTAATTTTAGTTTTATAATGAGATTAAAAAAATAACACAACATAAAAAAATATATACAGCTTGAAAAATAACATAGCATACAAATAACAAGAACATAGAACTTTGCAAGAACATAACATAAAACTTCTCCCCCTTTTGACATCACCAAAAAGTGGAGTACACATAAAATAGGTAAGTAAAGTTGTACAAGAAAAGGAAATACACGACAAACAAGCAAAGGAAACTAGTAGTCAGGATCCTAATCAGGTGGTGGTGGTGGTGGCTGATAGTACTACTGGATGGACACAAATTGATGATCTATCGAGGTGAATTTTTCACTAAACCAACACATATCATCTTCATGCTATCATTGTTATTGGTCAATATGGTAGTCCAGCCGAGTTTCAAGTCGATCAAGCCACTGAACAATATCGTCCTAAGGTTAGGCAGGTCTAGGTGGTGGTATCGGTGGTGGTGGAGGTCCTCCTCCAGGGGCAGCTTCCCCTTCTTCATCAAAATTTGGATCAGTGTGCTTTTGCCCCCGATGGAAAAGAATATAAAATGAGGCATTTGTGTAAAAGATAGGAAGATTATTAGGTGGAATAGGATAGATGAGTTGATATTTGGCATCAAGGATGTATCCTATGATATGTCCTGAGGAAATATTTTGTTTATGTTGGGCACTAGGATATCGAATAGCAGACAGGTTTTGAATGTAGTCTAAGATCATTTGCCTTCATCAAATTTTATGGATGACATGATTAAGTAAGTGACTATAGATAGAAGCAAGGTAATGTGTATGCAATCTCCAACTTTTGGTATAATGGATGTTCTAAGGATGTGTTAGTGTTGCAAATATGATTTCAAGGACTATAATTTTGATGATAGCAAACCTTTTTATTTTTGTTTGAGTGACTAATCTTTCAGGTTCATAAGATCAATTACAATTCAAGCCAGCCTAAGATCGTGTCAGTCTATTTGTGGTTCAGGATTAATGTACTTTTTCATTTTTCTTGAGTCAAGTGTAGTGTAATAGATCCTCAAGCTAAGAAACCTTGCACAGACACACTCAAGGGGAGAGTTTTAGTGAGTTAGAGTTTCTGTTTAAAATTTTCTTGAAATCATCCTTGATGATATTCATATCATCCTAGATGATCCAGTGAAAATAGAAACCTTAATTAGGGCAACCAAGTTAGGTCCATTTGATTAAGCATATCATCTTGGATGATAGACCCATCGTACAGGACGATATGCTTAAATCCAAAATTCTCAGCTACCAGATTGAGTTAGGCAAGTTTTTATTTTTAGAATTTTGGTCTCATCATCCCACACGATACATGTATCATCCTAGAAGATTCTTTACAATCATGCCAAAATTAGTCTAGAGATTAAGGAAAGTAATTAATATTTGATTGATGTGATCATATTATCCTGGACGATTGTAATATCTTTCAGGATGGTACATGCAAAATCCTGACCGTCTAGAGCACTTCACTTGGATGACCCAAGGAATGTGCTGGATGATATTCCTAATTTTAACTAATCAGCCAGGATAATATATATATCATCCTAGACGATCATGTCATTTTGAAACCGTCCAGCATGGTTTAGTTGTATGACCTGAGGAATCTGCTAGATGATTTCGGTCTATTTGAACTAATCCTATAGGATGATATACGTATCATTCTGGACGATCAAGTCATTTTGAGATCGTCTAGCATAAGTTGCCCTGGACAACCGGAGCTATCTTCTGGACAAAATTCCTAATTTACACTAATCCTCCCGAATGATTGCAGAATTGTACGAGATGATATGAACAAATTTTATCTTCTAATCATCCAAAGAAACCAGATCGTCCAGGCTGATATATGCAATTTTGTACTGATCATACAGGACGATCAATTGATCATCCTGGATGATTGATCGATCATCCAGGATGATCTTTGACAACCAGTTTAAATTTAGGGTAATTTTTGAGCCTTACTATTACAGATCTTTTTCTTTCAAAAAAAGATCTTTTTCCACCTTCCTTACCAGAGAGAACCTTAAGAGAGAGAGAGAGAGAGAGAGCTTGGAAGAGAGAGAGAGAGGATCTTGTGAGGGGAAGTTTATGAGGTGTTCACAAAGGTTACGCCAAACAAGGATCTGAGTCATCTTCTTCGGTCATTGTCTCTTATCTTGTTGGTGTCTCTATTGGAGGATCATCTGCATGAAGATCCAGGTTTTCTGCCTACTTCAGGAGGAAGTGAAAGGAGTCCAGGTTCTCTGCCTGCTTCAGGAGGAAGCGAAAGGAGTCCAGGTTCTCTACCGCACCGAGTTGGTGGAAAGGAGTTTTGTATAGGCTTCTCCACCTTGCTGTGGGAACAGAAGCAGAGTCACTTAGTGTTAGCACAATAGCCGGAGGAGAGGCTCTGGAGAGTGGATGTAGGTCAAGTTGACCAAACCACTATAAAATATGTTGTGTTCTTTCTGACTCTCTTCCGCATTTATTTTTTTGATGATGATTGTGTGATTGTGATTATTATTCTGTTATTATTGAACATCTGCACATCATCGTGAAACTATAATTATTTTAAAACATTCAAAAAGATCTTTCTAAATCATTTTTGCTCATGAATTTTTAAAATAACCAATTCACCCCCGCTCTTGGTTAGCCTCGAGACTAGTTCACAAGGGCTTAACATCCCTAATGAACTTTCAAGTGGTATTTGAGCGGGATTCATAAAATCTAGTTTTGAAAAACTTTTGAATTTGATCCATGGCTAACTTTGAAAAAAGAAATATTGCTGAAGGTTATTCCATCACTTGTCCACCCTTGTTTAATAATATACCTTTTGATTTTTGGAAAACTCGCATGTCCACCTCTTTACTATCTATTGATAATCGCATGTGGATGCTTGTTAAAGATGGTTATGAAGCACCATTTAGACTTATTAATGGTGTTAAAACTGAACTTCCTTTTACTGAATGGACATTTGATGATCGTGATTTAACATAACTGAATGTAAAATGCTTGAACTATTTTTTCTGTGCTTTAAAATTTGAGGATTACATGCATGACTCTACTTGGACTACTAGTAAAGAAATCTGGGATATACTATACATTACTTATGAAGGTACATCTGAAGTTAAGCAATCTAGATTGAACATCTTCCTTCATAATTATGAACTCTTTCGCATGAAACCTAGTGAATCAATTTCTAAAATGTATACAAGGTTCACTTAAATTGTCACCTCCCTACATGCCCTAGGAAGAGAGCTTACTAATTATAAGAAAGTTAACGAGATTTTGAGATGTTTGCCTTCTTTTTATGATGCCAAGATAACTATAATTACTGAATCTAAAGATTTGAATACTTATTCTAATGATAACTTATTGGGTCACTCATTGCTTACGAGCAAGGAGTGAACCAACGACAAATTGATGCAGGTGAGAAGAAGAAGGAGAAAACCATGGCGCTGAAGGCTAATGATACTGACACTAATTCTTTCGGGTCTGATAGCGATGATGTTGCCTTAATCACTAGGCAATTCAAAAGCTTTCTAAGAAAGAAACACAAGAACTTTCAGAAGTGGAACAAAGGTAAGAGTAGCATAAATTTTAAAGGTTTATCTGATACTGTTTATTTTAAATGTAGGAAGCATGGACATATAAAGGCTGATTGTCCTACACTTAAGGCTCACCCAAGCAAGGAGAAGGGTGAGGAGAAACCCAAGTTCACAAAGGAAAAGAAGAAGATTCAAAAGTCTTTCTAGGCGATTCAGCACCCGACTCCTCTGAGACTGAAGCTGAAGAGGAGACTACAAACTTATGTTTGATGGCGGATGATCATCCTAGTCAGTCTGAGCAAGAAGAGGTATGTGATCTAACCTATGATCAATTGCTTGATGTTTTTGAGAAAATTCATTCATCGTATAGGAAACTTAAGAAAAGCCATACTGGCCTGAAATTGGATTTCTTGAATTTGCAAAAAGAGTATGATGTTTTGGTTAAAAATCATTTTACACTTGATGGTAATCACATGTCCTTACTTGATGAATTTGATAAATTAAACAAAAAGCATTCTGAACTAATCGTTGAGCATGATTCATTGAAAATATCGCATGTTGATTTAGAAAGAGCTTTTAAAGAATTAGATAACATGGCATGTGACTTAGATAGTAGTGTGCAAGCATATAAATTTGAAATTATAAGTCTTAAAAAGGAAAATGAATTTCTAAGTGTAAAAATCAGTGCATTTGAGAAAAATGAAACACCACATACTTTTGCATAATTTTATGCTCCTCCATCTTTTGAAGAATCTCATTCAAAATCATCAAAGCATATTTCATTCAAATCAAGGAAGAGACACTATCACCCACGTAGATTAGTTAACCCTTTTCTTAGCGTTAGATATTTTTCTTGTGGCATGCTAGGATATATCTCTCACACCTGCACTATTCACCAGAGTACACATTGGGTGTGGAGGCCTAAATTATATGTTTCACAGCACAACACACACACATTATATTCTTCTTTTCATAAGAAGGAACCCAATCTTATTTGGGTTCCTAAATCTAACATTTGATGATTTTGTAGGGATTCTCTCACATAAGACCTCGTGAGAGCATGTGGTACCTGGACAACGAATGTTTAAGATATATGACTGGAGATGCAAATCAATTCATTTCACTGGAGGCCAGGGCTGGAGGCAAGGTCACTCTTGGAGACAATACAACCAGGAAAGTGGTAGGTGCAGGTATAATCGAAAGCCCCAAGAACCTTTTGATTGAAAATATTTTGCTTGTAAATAAAATGAAACACAACGTGCTCAGCATTAGTTAACTTTGTAATAAAGGGTTCAACATATAGTTCCTAGCAAGCACTTACATTATAAGCTTGAATAATAACAATATTTTGCAGGGCAACAGGATCAATAATATTTATATGCTTGATTTAAATAATATTGAATGTGCTGCTTCATTTTGCTTAAAAACTACTGCTGATGAGTCTTGGTTATGGCACAGGAGATTATGTCATGCTAGTATGAAAACCCTTAGAAGAGTCACCCAAAAGGACTTAGTTAGAGGTGTCCCCAAGCTTAAGTTCACTAAGGACCACCTGTGTGATGCCTGTCAATTAGGAAGCAAGTCCAATCTTCTTTCCACTCCATTAAGGATATCAGCACCTTTAGACCTTTAGAAGTCCTTCACATGGATCTCTTTGGACCCATTAGCACAGCCAGCCTATGGGGGAAAGTCTATAGATTTGTGATTATTGATGATTACTTGAGGTTCACTTGGATTAGATTTCTATCACATAAGTCTAAGTCATTTGATGAAATTTAAATCATTCTCCACTTAGATTTAGAAGAAGTTAGGCTATGAGATTTTGACCATCCATATTGATCATGGGGGGAGTTTAAAAAAGAGAAATTTGGAACCTTTTGAGAGGATCAAGGGATTAGCCATAACTTTTCAGCTCCTAGGACCCCTCAGCAGAACGGGGTAGTTGAACGAAAGAGTAGGACCTTAGTGGAAGCTGCTAGAGCCATGCTTGCTGAGTATTCACTTCTAAAATACTTTAGGGCAGAAGCGGTGAACACAGCCTATTTTGTGCTGAATAGGGTGAATATTAGATCTAATCTGAATAAGATACCCTATGAGATCATTAAGGGTAGAACTCCAAACCTGTCCTACCTTAGGAAAATTTGACCCCAAATCTGATGAAGGAGTGTTCTTAGGCTATTCTAGTGTCGGGAAATCCTTTAGGGTGTTTAATAAGAGGACTTTGGTGGTGGAGGAGATAACACATGTGGTATTTGATGAATCTGATACTAAGGAGTCTAGAATTAAGGAAGAAGAAGAGGTAGGAGAGATCACCCAAGGAGTCAAAAATATAAATTTGGAGGAAAGGGTAGCACCTCGAAACATTTTGCCTAGAGATTGGAGATATTCTTCGAGTCATCCTAAAGAACTGATCTTAGGAGACCCTTCTGAAGGTG
Source organism: Dendrobium chrysotoxum (assembly GCA_019925795.1). Lineage (NCBI taxonomy): Eukaryota > Viridiplantae > Streptophyta > Magnoliopsida > Asparagales > Orchidaceae > Dendrobium > Dendrobium chrysotoxum. The sequence continues at coordinate 52,801,009 of CM034314.1, read as the reverse complement.
TTAGAATTGGGCATGGACTTAGAAAGGAAGTAAACTATTCTGCCTTTATCTGAATGATTGAACCCACCAACATCAATTAAGCCCTTTCTGATGAATTTTGGATCTTAGCTATGTAAGAGGAATTGAATCAATTTATAAGGAGCATTGTTTGGGAGTTAGTAGAAAGATCTAAGAATCAAAGTGTAGTGGGAACCAAATGCGTCTATAAAAATAAGATGAATGATTCTGGTGTGGTGGTTAGAATATGGTAAGATTGGTGGCTAAGGGGTAAATCAAATTGAAGGAATTAATTTTAAGGAGACCTTTGCCCATGTAGCTAGATTGGAATCTATTAGAGTACTACTAGCCTTTGCATGTTATAAGGGATTCAAGCTTTTTCAAATAGATGTTAAGAGTGTTTTTTTAAATGGGGTAATAAAGGAAGATGTCTTTGTAGAGCAACCCCTAGGTTTTGAGAGTTCACAATATCCTAATCATATTTATAAATTAAAAAAGGCCTTATATGGATTGAAACAGGCACCCAGATCTTGGTATGAGAGACTTAACACATTCCTATTATAAAGAGAGTTTATTAAGGGGAGCGTAGACACCACCCTTTTTCTGAGAAAAGTAGGAGATGATTTACTCATTGTCCAGATCGATATTGATGATATACTTTTTAGATCTTCTGATGAAAACTTATGTGATAATTTTTCTAAAATAATGAGTAAAGAGTTTAAGATGAGTATGATGGGAGAATTATCCTACTTTTTGGGTTTAGCATAAGGCAAATAGATGATGGAACCTTTCTAAATCAATCAAAATACACTAAGGACATATTGAAGAAATATGAAATGGACAAAGCTAAGCCAATCAACCCTCCCATGAGTTCCACTGTTTACTTGGATAAGGATTCAAATAGAATATCTATTGATTAGAAGAAGTTTAGAGGAATAATTGGATCACTGCTTTACTTGACTGCTAGCCGACCTGATGTTATGTTTAGTTTTTATCTTTTTGCTAGATTTTAAGCTGATCCTAAGGAATCCCACCTCACTGCAGTTAAGAGAATCCTTAGATATCTCTTAGGACCCCAAACCTAGGGATCTGGTATCTTAGGCACAGCACTTCTTTTGAGATTATTTGATATTCTGATTTTGATTTTACAGGATGTAGGGTATATAGAAAAAGTACTTCTAGAACTTGCCAATTCATATGACAGTCTTTAGTCTCCTGGTCTAGTAGAAAAAGAACACAATTGCACTTTCCACTGCTGAAGCTAAGTTCATTGCCTTAGGAAGTTGTGTGGCCCAAGTCCTTTGGTTGAAGAAACAAGTTTTAGATTTAGGATTACCTGTTGGAATAATTTTAGTTCTATGTGATGACACTAGTGCCATCTGCATCTCTAAGAATCCTATCCAACATTCAAAAACCAAACACATTGATATAAGGCATCACTTCATTAGGGACCATGTTACAAAAGGGGATATTGAGCTACACCATATAGCAACTGAAAATCAACTGGCTGACATCTTTACTAAGCCACTAGCCTTTGACTCATTCAATATTTTGAGGATCAGATTGGGAGTGAATGACATAAATGCATGAATATGATGACTGATGATTTCTGAATTTTTTATTTTTCATTTTATTTTTATTAGTTTTTTTTTGTTTGATTTGATTATCTGTTTCTCTTGGTTTTTATTCTCTGTTTATTTTCTTTTTAGTGTTGTTATTTTTTTATTTGAGTATTTATTTTGATGTAATTTTCTACTTATTCTTGATTTACTTCTTTTCTTCTAAATCAGATTACTGCTCACTACTGCTGATAAACTAGATTTCTGACTGATAGTTTTGCCTTATTTTTTTTTGGAAGCTTGTAAGGAGTGATTGACTCCTCTGAATCTGTTAAAGAGAAGAAACGTTGAAGATTGTTTCGCTTCCTCTAACTTCTTTAATGGTGTATGATCTCTTTTGGATAAAAAACTTCTTCAAAATTAAAAAGTTGATTTTTGAAATAGAGATCTATTTTATCCTCCTACAGTAATCTACCTCATATGAATAGTATTTTCAAATTTTGGGATCATTGTTATGTTTTTCTTAATGAGGTGATTACACTTATCATATGATGTATGGTTTTTATTCTGTAAACTACTCCTCCTTATTGTAGAGAGTGAGTTCTGTCTTCTCTTATGTCTGGAAGGTAATTTCACAACTGAGATTTTTTAACGATTATGAAAGGAAGCAAGCTTGTAAAAGATGCGTAAAGAGCTCCAAAATAAAAAAAAAGGGGGAACAAAATAAGCTTAAAGAAGAAAAGATACGCAAAGTGCGCCAGCCAAATTGAAAAAAAGGCATAAAATGAGCCCATAAAGAAACAAGCTTTCTTCCCTTTCAGATCTTTAAATGTCTTAGAAAAATCCATGCGCCACCTAATACTTTCAAAAGCTTGAGATGAAAAATCATGATTTTTGATTCCTTACTTTATAATATTATTCAATCAGATATTTTTTTGGAATGAGGCTTGAAAGGATCTCTTTCCGATTCTAATTTCTTTTCTTCTGAATTAGACTTTTGTTTGAAAGGAATTTGAACTATAAGGTGTCCGAGGTAGGAGTTACAAAAGTTAATTTTCTAACTTTTTCTAGATTTTAGCGTGGTCAATTTTCTTACTATTGGCTTTTGAATTAAAAATCAAGGAAAATTCTATTTTATTGGAGCTGATCGATTCAAAAAAAAATCCATTATTTTACTATTATTTTCTCATTTTTATTTTTCTTTGATTTGATTTTATTTTGATTTTTCTTTTTTTGTGTTTTTAGGATCCCTGGTCTTTCCTCTCCATTCTTCATCTTGGTCAAATTTTTTCTTTACATCATCCTGGATGATCTATACATCATCCTAGATGATCCATACATTATCCTGGATAATTCATACATCATCCTGGATGATCCATTCAAATCATTCTCACCATGATCCAACGGCTGGTATGCAACAATTATTGGTGATCATCCTAGACGATCCACCTCATCATCCAAGATGATCCGTGTGGCAGCAATTGGATGATTTAAATTTGGCCCATCTGATTCATTTATTGCCTATCATCCTGGATGATCCACCTAATCACCTTGGAGGATACCTTTAGTCAAAAGTCGTCTAGCCATTTTCGTCGGGACTATCTTCTGTGTCTAATCATTCTGGAAGATATCTGATCATCTTGGATGATCTGACTACCTTTTTGACCAATCATCCTGGATGTCATAGTTGCTCCTATCATCTTAGATGATCCTGCGATCATCCTGGAAGATCTGGATGAATTCTATTTAAACAGCCATTTTATTCACTATTTCTCACCATTCTTCTTCGATCCTTCATCCACTCATATTCTAATAGCTGGTGGCAAATGATCTCGGCATCCAGGTGCTAGTTCCTATAAGGGAAATGTTGATCCCCGCTTTCCTGAAGTAGCCGATCAGGCTGCCTTCCAGTGATACCTTGAGGTGGGGATCACCCAATCCAAAATCGTCAATCCCCGCATTTTGACTTATCTTGTCTTAGATCTTTTCACCCACACTTCTCTCACATTCATCCTGACTTTAGCTTTTCCATTCAATACTGAGCTTTTACATGTTTTCTTTGTGAACCTTCGCATCGAGTCATCTTACTCTGCACTCCAATCTTTTGTCAATCGCTGCCCTATCAAACTAGCCACCCAAGACTTCCACGATATTGTTCAACTCTCAATTACTGGCAAAAAACTCCATCTCATCTCCTATGGCCCTAATTTTGACTGGAGTGTTACAAATCGATTTCTTAGGAACACCAACATCCCCTATCATGATAATGCATGCTCTTCCTTACTTAAGGATGCTCGGACAATCCAGCATATCCTTCATTCCTCTATCATTCCAAAAGCTAGGGACCATATCACCCCCTTACTCTCCCTAACTACCTTCTACATCTTGGCCCACTATGATTTTAATGCTACCGATCTCCTCTTTCGTTACATCAAGCACATTACTAGCATTAGGGATTTGGGGCACAGGCGACGCCCAAATCTAGCCCCAGGACACATCATTGCCTATGCTCTCGAGACCAAATATAATCTACAATATCCAGTTCCAACTGATGTCCCTCCTTCCTTCTTCTCTAATAATTCCTTCCATGTTTTGCACAGTACACGACTTCATCTGGAGCCCAGCCTGGATGTGGAGGGAGAAGTGGAAGAAGCTACTACGGTACCCGCACCTGCTCCTCTCTAGATAGAGTCACCTCTGGACCACCTAGTGAACCATTTTGACCAGTGGGAGGCAACTTTTAACCCCTACGTGGTTGCCCAAGAGCAGCAGCATGCTGAGGATGTCCACCACTTCAATACCTATGTAGCCCAGTAACAGTAGCAGCACGACCAGGACATGGCCTAGTTTGGCGAGCAGTTTGCCACTCTCCACAGCCTCTTTCAGCCACCACCTCCTCCTCCATCTGATCAGGATCCCCTTTCTACTAGTCTGCTTATGTTTTTTGATGTTTGCATTCTTTTTGTACTATTTTCTTTTTTTGTCTTTTTTTTGTTTTTTTTTCTGATGTTTGTGCTGTGTTTTCCCCTTTTTGAGATGTCAAAAGAGGGAATAGTTTGTGGGTCATTATAAAGTTTTTTTATTATCAATAGACATGTTCAGTGCTATTTGAATAAAATGTTCACCATGTTTATTTACTGAAGTTTTAAATAATAATAAATGTTTGACATCATCAAAAAGTAGGAGATTGTTGTGAATCTGATATCAATGACTATGATTTTGATGATAGCAAACCTTTTTGTTTCTATTTGAGTAACTAATCTTTCAGGTTTATAGGATCAATTGCAATGCAAGCCAGCCCAAAATCGAGTCAGTCTATTTGTGGTTCAAGGTTAATTTACTTTTTTATTTTTCTTTAGTCAAGTGTAATATAACAGATCCTCGAGCTAAGTAACCTTGCACATACACACTCAGGGGGAGAGTTTTAGTGAGTTAGAGTTTTTGTTTCAAATTTTTTTCAAATCATCCTGGATGATACTCATATCGTCCTGGATGATCCAGTGAAAATAGAAACCTTAATTAGGGCGACCATGTTAAGTCAGTTTGATTAAGCATATCATCCTGGATAATAGACCCATCGTACAGGATGATATGCTCAAATTATAAATTCTCAGCTGCCAAACTAAGTTAGGCAAGTTTTTATTTTTAGAATTTTGGTTTAATCGTCCTGGAAGATCCTTTACAATCATGCCTAAATTAATCTATTGATTAAGGAAAGTAATTAATATTTGATTGAAGCGATCATATCATCCTGGATGATCGCAATATCATTCGTGATGATACATGTAAAATCCTGACCATCTAAAGCACTTCACCTGGATAACCCGAGGAATGTGCTAGATGATATTCCTGATTTTAAACTAATCATACAGGATAATATATATATATCATCCTGGATGATCAGGTCATTTTGAAACCATCCAGCATGGATAGGCTGCACGACCCGAGGAATCTGCTGGACAATTTTGGTCTTTTTAAACTAATTGTACATGATGATATACGTATCATCCTAGACGATCAAGTCATTTTGAGATCATCCAGCATAAGTTGCCCTGGATGACCCGAGCAGTCTTCTAGACGAAATTCCTGATTTACACTAATCATCCCGGATGATCGCAGAATCGTACGGGATGATCTGAACAAATTTTATCTTCTAATCATCTAGAGAAACCAAATCATTCATGCTTATATATATAATTTTGTACTGATCGTATAGGATGATCGACCGGTCATCCTGGATGATCTTTGACGACCAATTAAAATTTAGGACAATTTTTGAACCCTACTATTAAAGATCTTTTTCTTTCAACAAAAAAGATCTTTTGCCACCTTCCTTGCCAAAGAGAACCTTGAGAGAGAGAGGGAGAGAGAGAGAGAGCTGGGAGAGAGAGAGGATCTTGTATGGGGAGTTTGTGAGGGGTTCTCAAAGGTTGCTCCAAGAAAGGATCTGAGTCATCTTCTCCGGTTGTCATCTCTTATCTTGTTAGTGTCTCTATGGGAGGATCATCCGTAAGAAGATCCAGGTTCTCTGCCTACTTAAGGAGGAAGCGAAAGGAGTCCAGGTTCTCTGCCTCACCGGGTTGGTGGAAAGCCATTTTGTACAAGCTTCTCTACCTTGCTGCGGGCGCAGAAGGAGAGTTACTTAGTATTAGTGCAATATCCGGAGGAGAGGCTCTGGGGAGTAGACGTAGGACAAGTTGACCGAACCACTATAAAATCTGGTGTATTCTTTCTGATTCTCTTCCACATTTATTTTTTGATGATGATTGTGTGATTGTGATTATTATTCTATTATTATTGAACATCTGTACATCATCACGAAACTATAATTATTTTAAAATATTTAATAATATTTTTTCTAAATCATTTTGCTCATGAATTTTTAAAATAACCAATTCAACCCCCCTCTTAGTTAGCCTCGGGATTAGTTCACAAGGGCTTAACATCCCTAACAAACTTTCAGTTAGATAATGATGGCATTTGAGTTAGAGTTTTGACAAGTGGTAGGTGTTGGTTTGCGAACACATTCCTATGCAGTAGATTAATAGTGGTCCAATCAAAATCATTTATGAGGAGAGACTTGGGACAAGGTCCTTTGGTAGGGAGTCCAATGTGTTCAGCTAGATCGGCCTTAGTGATTTTGACATTTCATTTGAATACAAAGGAGGTCAAGGTTGTGCATTCAAAATCTATTCAAAGATTTACTAAAAATTCATATAGGAGTTCAGAGTGAAAAGGGAAGGCCAGGGTAAGAAAAAACTGGAGAGTGGTGGAGGAAAAAAGGTTCATAACCTCAAAATTTAAGGCGGCTTGGTTTAGCATACGTGGCAGAGTGATCTTTGCCTCTTTGAACTTATTGTAGGCTTTTTTGATTAGCGGCAGAGAGAAAATGGTCATCAAACTACCGAGAGGATGAGGAGCTCCCCTTGATCAGTCTACCATGTTTGCTTCCACCAACCATTTCATAGAAATATTGAAGGGATAAGAGATTCAGAGAGGTTGAGAGTGAGTTGAGCAAATGAAAACCTTCAATTTATAGATTTTCTAGATGATCATATAGTACAATAGGGATTTGTATAGTATGATCAGGTGAATTAATTCTTCTAGATGACTTGTTGGAAAAAGCAATTAAATCGTATAATATGATCGGTATCATACTGGATGATCTGAAGAGATTTCAATCATCCCAAGGAGTCATCGGTATGACCTTTAGTAAAAGGTATCATATAGTACGAACATGTGTTTGTCTAGTACGAAGAGCAATTATGATCATACCGGCTGAGTTTAAATTCTTCCCAATCTAGTTTAACATGTGGATTGTACCGTACAAAGAGAGGAATCAAAGAGTATTATGATCAATAATGTGTATCGTACAGTCTGAGTGGTGGTTCGTATAGTACGATGCATATATCAGGAAGTAAATCTGGATCATTGATGGAATTAAGGGTTGTAATTTATTTATTTGTAAAGATCGTGCAGTATGATTGTGTATCGTACAATACGATATAAAGAAAAGTTCAAGGTTTTAATGTCACTAAGATGTATGTGAGATGATCAGGAATTCCCCTTTTTTTTTAATTTCTAACTAAATAACAACGAAAATAATCTTTAGTGCATCTTAATAGACGGTGGCTAGAGAAGCTCTGAGAATTTAAAAATTTCCGTTCGCGAGTTTATCGTCTGGAACCTCGCCAGATCATTCGGGTAGGGCCACGGGAAGCCGTCGGCCATCTCTACCATCGACGTCGACGGAGAGCTCCAATCATTACTATCTGGATGCTGTAATGGGATGTGAAGAGGATATTGTTCGACGAAGAAGGGAGAAAGGTGAGCTAATCATCTCTGATAGAGTAATTCCTCATCAAAGTAAGGTTAGTCTGTTTGAAGGTAGGGGAAAGAATATTCTTCCTAGCTTTGACTGTTTTACGATTGGTTCTACGATGAGTAACAATTTTTCTCCTGATCCGGGGGCTTCCTCATCGGGGATGAAGATTATTGTTAATCGTTTTGTGAATTCAAATGCGATCTCTATCCCTGACAGTAAGATAAATGCAAATTCTCAGACCGCAGTTAGCAAAGGTCTTCAGACTCCAAATAAGTCTCCCATAGCCTCAGTGAATTCTGGTGGTTTGTTGCCGAAAATTGTTGTTTTGGTTGGAAAAGTTATTCCTGTGAATAAGGATTCTGTTTTGAGGGAAGTTAGGAATTGTAATTCGGCTGAGCTGGGTGGTTGTATGGAAATTACTGATGTTCCAGACAAGGCTGACAGGGAGAAGAATGGATTTGGGGTTAATAATGCAATGGTTGATGACAAGATATCTTATGAATTGTCTAAAATAAGCAACCTGAGAGTGGAGAACAACCCGTGGAATACAAAGCCTTACATTAAGCTAAACTTCAAAGAAGAAGAATTGGTTTTATCGGAGGATGGTAAGGCAGTGAAATTATGTGAAGAATTGGAGCAATTGAATGCTAATAGGTTGTCAAAGTCTTTAGTGTTTAAGGTATTTGGAAAAGAGATGCCTTCTCATGTGGTAGCTTGGGAAGTAAGAGGCAATGGAGTAAGTTTGGGAATTTCCACTTTACAACCCTTGGAAAAGGATGGTTCTTGTGTTCTTTCAGTACCATTGAGCTGATGGAAGGCGTTCTTTCAGGTGGCCCCTTGTTTGTGAATGGCCACATAATTGGGTTGGAAAAGTGGAAACCATATTTCTCTCCTTTATCAATGAAGGGGCTGACTTCTCCAATCTCGGTGAGGATGCCACATCTCCCTCTTCATTGTTAGGATGATAAAAATATTTCATGAATTGCTTCAATGATTGGTAAACCACTTATGCTAGATGGAAATTTATTTCAGTGGGGAAGAAGAGAATTTGCTAGAGTATGTGTCAGGGTGAAACTTGATCAGTGCTTGCCTCTGGGAGTTTGGGTGGATAGCATTTCGGGAATATTTTTTCAAAGAGTGGAGTATGAAAAAATCTCCTCCTTTTGTTTCCAATGCGGGCTGATAGGACACATGAAGTCTGAATGCAATATGGAACGTTCTTTGCCTAAGGAGGTAGTGGGTTCTAGCAATAAGGAAGAAAATGTTGCAGGGATGGCTGAAGATGTTGGGAGGGTGAATTCAGAATCTTATGGTCCATGGACTCTTGGTGATCCTTCTAATAAATATGCATGGTGAAGTAGCCTTTAAAATAACAGGTTTTATAATTAAAACTATTTAAAAGTTATTAAGCAAAGTCTCTAATCTTTAAGAGGAAGCTTCCTAGCTTTCATTCTAAAAAGATCAATCTTTAGCAAATGTGAAAAAGTTGAAGACTCAAAAAGTACTATAAAAAAAATTAGGATTAGTGTCAATGATTGATAAGAGAAAGTAACTGTTATAGATTCAGTTTGAAAATCTAAATCAGCCGACTAGGTATTAATACTTTAGTAGACTTTAGAATAATCAGTAGTTCAAATCTTACCCATTTCTCACTCTAAAAGAGACAAAGGATAGATTTAAATCATTTAAAAGCTAAACTTATCCATTTAAAAAGGAAGTTATTAAAATGATCATTAAAAACCTTTTAAAAAAGACTAAGTTTAAACTTTCAGATCCTAGGAAGCTGGAAGATGTTGGTAAATTGAGGCAACCCAAATATTGTCCATGTCACTGAATGATCAATCATGAATTGGAAAATTACATAACTTTTTAGGAGTGGCTCAACAAAAATATTAAAAGTGGGCCAATTGTGATACACAAGGAATATTTAGCTTATTTTTATCAGGGATCCACTAAATGTATGATTACTGAGCCTTCCATACCCCTTTCTATTTTAAAACTTGATGACGAGTGGGATGTTATATTATCCCATTCCTCCATAAGATTCTTAATAAAATGTATTATTCATCTTTCCGGGAATCTCCAAGAGCACAAAGTCCCATCCAGTTTGATCTGGTAGATCCTGACCAAGAAAATTAAAATAAGGATCTGACTAGAGAGGCTAAATAAGTACGAGTTAGTCAGGCTTATACAATCTCAAAGAAGTAATACAAAGCTAAAATTACAAATGATATCTAATAAAATAGTTGCATCTAAAAAATGGGGAATTTATATCCCTTAAACCATTAATGTTATATGAGTTTTAATTTGTTCCACCTAGGAATAAGAAGTCATTGAAAGGATTAGGCTTATATCTCATTTATTTATACTATTAATATCCAATTGAAAACTAAAATGATGAAAAAATATTTCTTAGTAAATATTAATGAAATTGAATTAATTAAAATAGTCCTTATAATATATGTCTGATAGTGATTCCCCTATTCTTGATGTTCAGTGTGCTCTATAAACATTAAATTAGAAATGTCTAATTCAGATAATCTGTCTAAGGAAAATCTAAAGAAAATCAGTAATCAATAAACAAACCAATTTGATATTTCTTCTCTGCTTTGAAGTCAACCTTCAAAGTGGTAAGGTTCTACCTCCGTGAGATTCAGTTGTCGATAAAGAAAAGAAAATTGTAAATCATCTAGAGTCTTTAAAACAACCTCAACCAGTTTATGATTTAGGTGAAATAAATCTAGAAGTCCCTAAAGTAGATTATAAAGACTTAGCAAGTCTTAGAAAGATCTCTTTTTTTTATGCTTTAGTTCTCTCAAAAGAAATGAGGGAGACTTTAATAAAAACTTTACTTGACCCAGACATCCATATGGGCTATTTAGCAACACAGTTAAAAGAAGTGATATATTTCAAGGAAGTTCCAAGAGTCACATTTCAGATGAAGATTTGTTGCTGGGAACATAATCGTCCATTATACATTTCTATAAACATAGATTATTTTAAATTAGCTCATGCTCTTATTGACCTAGGTGCATCAATCAATATTATCACTCTTAGAACTCTTGCATATTTGAAAGCGGATATTCTTAACTCAGTTCTAACAAGATGAAACTTCAAGGATTGAGTGAAAAAGGTGAGAGAGCTTCAGATTCAATAACCCTTCTCTTAGAAATAAAAACCCTAAAATTTGATGGAAAATTCTACATTATAAATATTTAGGCTTCTTCTAATGCTCTCGTGGGTAGACACTAGCTCCATGAATATAGAATGGTGCCTTCTACCCATAATAAGTGTATCAAATACCCTCATGAGGGAGTACAGTGAACGTTCAATTTGGGTTGTTAAACTGACTTGAACTACAAATGCACACAATGAGGGCGGTGAATTGGTTAATTAAAAGTTTATTTTTCATAACCATTCTCCTTTTAAGAATGATGTAAAACAAAATACAAGTAGAAGAAAATATCAAAGATCAAATTAAAATCTATATTTTTGATTGAATATAAAAATATTTTGTTCCTTTTTTTATTTTTATTGTTATTTTAATTATAATAATCCAAATCTATCACAATATCTTCATCTTAGATTTTAAGAAAATAATATGCAAGAAATAAAAAATTGGAGAAAAAATAGAGTAAAATAAAAGGCACACCAAAAACATTATAGTGGTTCAATTAAACCTTGACCCAAATCCACTCTCCTGGTATTCCACTAAACCTTTGGTAACTCTCCTTTAGCTCCCACAGCAAGGTGGAAGAGCCCATAAAAAATCATTTCCACCCATTCATGGTGTAGTTGATAACCTGAATCTTTTCTACCCTCCTGGGGTGATAGACAACCTTAAATCCTTTTCACCTTCTTGGTAAGGCAAAGAACCAAATCACTTTCACCTTCCCCAGGGTGACAAAGTAGCATGGCCCTTTAGCACCAAAGGGGTCTTCTTCCTAAATCTTCCCTCAAGACAAACCTTGACTCATGGAAGAACTAAGGTGCAACTTTGTCGGAGCAACCATGTGAAACTCCCTCTCACACTCCCTTGAACCCACAAGGATCTTCTCCCTCCCTCGCAAATTTCACCCTTTCTCTCCAAAGCTAATGGCTCTCTCTTTAAGCTTTCTCTTAGAAGACTCAACCCAATGAATGCCAAAAAGTTCTTTATAAAGTCTAATGAGAAAGCTTTAATAGTGGGCTTCAAAAAACCCAAAAAATTTAATTCAACCATCAATATTCGCATAGTATGATCAAGGATCATATAGTATGATTAGTTTAAAGAAGCCTGTTGGTTTTGTATGAATAACAGACTCCAGTATGATCTGTTTAAATATTTTATATTGACCGTGCAGTATGATTATTAGACCATATTCTAAGATTAGTTTATTCTTTATAATAGCATATAGGATGATTCATGGGATAATCCAAAATTGTCTCTGCCAATCGTCTAGTATGATTTGGTTTATATGGTATAATTAGTTCAAAAATCAAGGTTTCATCTAGGCTGATCCCTAGGTTGAATGAATTTTATCTCTGTCAATCATCCAATATGATCAACATCATACTGTACGATCTAATTTATTTAATAAACCTTGATTTAATTGACTAATCATGGAGATTTAATTAAGGAAATATTTTAACCTTTGTACAGAATGATCACGTTCCTATGGTACAAAAAGTAACATTTAAAAGTCAAATTCTTGCATAATTAAATTAATAGTGAGGATTCTGATTACAACTGATCATCCCGTATGATGTGGAGTTTGTACGGTATGTTCGTTATACTTTAAAATAATAATTTTAGTTAAATAAATATTTTAATTAATATATGCTTCAACATATCATACAGTATGATCTAAATCATGCCGTATAATCTATAGAATAATAAAAATATTTTATTTTTTATTTTTACATCCATTGTGTGTGTGTGTATGGTTGATAAGCTTCTAAACACCATTTATAATATAGAGACTCAAGAAAAGATAAAAATATATCCTATACTACCCAGTCTTCAACTCTGATCCTTTGGCATTACTTAGTGTATGCTTAACCCAAAATGTTAGTAAACATAGAAAATATATGCAATAAAAATCATAGGTGAAATTAAAAATAATCCAATAATATTAGTAAACATATATTTAATTTCTAAGATATTGGCAATGATATGTCCTAGTGCAAGATTTTTCCTGTTTGGGCTCTCAGATTCTTTATGGCAAACTATATACTTAATAATCATATTTGATGCATTAAATTTAGTGCTAGACATACAGAAATAGGTAACAATAGATAATAATGGAGTGATGTTTATCCTATCTCCAACCTTATGAAGGATTAAAGCTCTAAGCACATGTTGGATGATACGGGCATTTTTAACTAAGGAGCTCACTAAGGGAAAATGTTGATTAAATTGGATGTTCCTAAGAGTGAGGTTTAAAGTTGACCAATCATAATCTGATATATTAGAAACATCATGAGCCTTAATGTAAGTTGTAGGAAGATGTATGTATTCATGAAAGTCTTAGTATGAGATTTATACTAGTCTTCTACAAACATAGGCTACCATTAAGGTACACTCAAAATAATTTTGGAGGTTTGTGAAGAATTTAAAGAGTAATTCTAGGTGAAATGGAAAGGCAACTGTAAGGATAAATTAGACAGTGGTTTTGGTAAAAAGATTTAGTATTTGGTAGTTTAGGTTTTCCTGGTTTAGAATGCATGAGGGTGTGATCTGGGCAACTCAATAGCGGTGATAGGCAATCTCATTATCCTATGTTTGGAATTGGTCTTCTAATAGGGGAAGAGAGGAGCTTCTAGAAAGAAGATGCGGTCTCTTGCTATCCATTGAAGCACTCAAGTGATGAAAATGGAAGTGTTGAATGCTAAGCAAGAGAAGGTGTGAATGAAAATGAAGTCCTTCCCCTCATTTTCTTAAAGATAGAACATATCATACAATACCAAGCAATATCATACATACAATTAGAGTAAGATGAATTGTCTTATCCGAATAAGCCAAAAGCCAGTCAAATCATATGATACGATCGATTATCGTATAGAATGATCTTTGACTTTTTTTTCATCTTGAGAAGTCATCGGTGCGATCTTTGACTAAGAAGGTCATATAGTATGAATAGGTGTTTGTTTAGTATGACTTAAATTTAATATCATATCGACCAAACTCAAACTGTATAACTATTACTACCACATATATTATACCTTACAAATTGTGTGGTTGTACAGTATGATACATGATAATTAAATTGAATTGGGCTATTGAAATTTTATTTGGAAGACTATGTGTTGATTTGTTAAGATCATATAGTATGAAGTGGATCATACAGTAGGATGCAAATAAATGTGAAGAAGATTATGGTGATTAGGGAAAGCACATTCAAACAATTGCATAAATAATTAAACACATAACACATAAAAATACAAAAATAACCAAATACAACCATGAAAACAAACATATAAACAGACACACAAATAGCCACTTTTTTCATTTTAACCGTAAACCTTATCATAAATCATTTTTTAAAATAATATGTATTGAAAGATATTTTAAAATAGCAGTCACTCAAAAGAAAAATCAATTTCAAAGCACTAATCAACATTGAATCAAGAGCTAATTTATCATTACAATTCAAGTCAGTTTATTAATCCTTGATTAATACAAATTCTTAACGTTTTGCGATGGCGGGAGATAGCCGCTGGCCGTCTGCACCGACAACTTCATATGTATTCCGTCATCCTAGTGGATCAATCAGACGTCAACAACGGCCTGGTAACCCTGGGTTTGATACAGATGATGTTCATTGGAAGAGGACGAATCACCCTTTGGTTATTAAGGAGGTTTCGGATTCTGGGGTTAAGAAGATGGATATTGTGTAAAGTAAAGGCTAAGGTATTTTGACTTCTCCTGCGTGTTCCACTCCTCAGCTTGTGAAGTCTGCTAACATTTCGCCCTTGAAAGATTGTGAAGCTTCTTCATCGAATATGAAGATCTATGTTAATAAGTTTGGAATTTCAAATGCAATCCCTGACCTACGGCCAGGGATAAATGCAAAGCTCTTGAATGAAATTAACAATGAAATTCATGATTCTATGAAAAAAGATATCTGAAGGCGAAAATTTGGACTCATCGGCTAAGTTGAATTCTGGAACAACATTATTGGTTGGAATGAAGAGTTCTGCTGATTTGGTATTTACCTTTGAATCAAGTCTGATATCTCCAGTGATGACAGCTGATAAATTATCTAAAGGCCTGGCCTTGGACGGCGAGAATGTTACAAATATTGAAGATAAGGTTCTTGAGTTATTGCCAAAAGGAAATTCTAGAAGGAAATCTGATGACCGTGAAAAGGTGCGTCAAAATGATTTTGATGAGGCAGAGGTTATGGAACTTGTGGATGAAGTCTTACCAAACATTATTAGAGAAGAAACTGATGGGAAATTGCTAATGAATGCTTGGAGTAGGAAGAAGAATATCAGGATCGATGATGTTGATTTTGGTTCTTGCATGACAGATGATGGTATAGCAGTAAAGTTGGATTGTTACAAAGAAAAGGAAAATACATAGAAACTTAGAAACACCCTGGTAGTTAAAGTTTTTGCTGAGAACATCCCCTTCCATGTTGTTTGCGGAGAATTAAGAAGACAGTGGACACAGGTTGGGAAATTCCATATCACTGGATTGGGAGTAGGATGGGCGCTTTGCTCTTTTGAAGAATCCTCATCCATGGAATCTATTATGATGGAAGGCCCTTGGTATGTAAAGGGAAGTATAATAGGTATTGATAAATGGTCTCCACTGTTCTCACCTTCCTCTCTAAAGGGTCTCACTGCTCCAGTGTGGATCAGGTTGCCTAATCTTCCATTACACTGTTGGGATGAGATCAATTTAGGGAGGATAGCTTCTAAAGTAGGTAAGCCATTGTTGTTATATGGGAATATGTTCCAATGGGGGAGAAGAGAATTCGCTAGAGTTTGTGTTCAGATTCCACTAGATAGTCAACTCCCATTTGGTGTTTGGGTGGAAGGCTGTGCTGGAAGGTTCTTTCAACATGTGGAGTATGAGGGGATTTCAAAACTTTGTTTTGATTTTGGTAAAATTGGGCACCTTAAAAGTGAATGTCCTCTTAAGGTCAAGGAGTTGGGAGAGCAGGGTTGTTCTGTTCCAGAGGAAGGTATTATTGCTGGGAAAATTATTGCTGAGAAGGAAAAAGGTGAGATTGATATGGGATATGAACCTTGGATACACGTCAATTATGGGAGGAAGAATTTTAAAAATGCTGGTTCTAACTTTGACAAGAGGAAGGGTGCCTCCTTTGGGAGTAAGGCTTCAGTGTTTGTAGCAAAAAAGAGTAATAATCATGCTCCTCATAATGGGAGGGGGGGTTCAACTTCAGATAAGCCTACTCAGATGGTGGAGGATGTGGGGAATAAGGTAAAAAATGTTTCCAAGCTCAGGCTGGGTGTAATTCCGTCGGGTGTTGCAGTGAATTCTAAAGAGGAGAGGTATGTTAAGGGAAGATCTAAAGCTGCTGTTGTTATGGAAAATATGTATGAATTATTATCTAACTTGGGTGAGGAGGATGACTCTACGGGGGTCAAGGTGGTGGCTGAATCAACCGGTGTTGAGGGGAAATTGGTGGGATCTCCTCAGGTTAGCTTGGTTGGTGGGGGAGGAACTGTTTTGGATGAGAGTATGTTGGAAGTAGTAGCTTCAGAAAGGAAGCAAGAGTTGGGTGTAGATAAGAGTGGCATTATGGGAGCAGGCACTCGTTCGTCTGGGAGCAAGAAACTACTTAAGGAGCTAAAATCTCTTGGCTCTAAAAATATTATTCCTCGGAGAAGATTAAATGAAGTAGGAGTTATTTGAGGGGGTGGGGGACCTTCCCCTGTTCTTTCTTAAATGACTTCTTTTGCTTTTTGGAATTGTGGAGGGGCTAAAAAGAAAGAAGCCTCTCTGTATCTCAAGGAGTTTGTGAGAGATCATGAGGTGTTTTTTGTGGGACTCGTTGAGACTAAGGTCTCTTCTATGGATAGGGTGCAAATCAATAAATTTTTGGGCACTGAATGGGATTTCTTTCTTTTTCCTTCTGATGGGTTATCTGGTGGTATTCTGATTTTTTGGAGGGCTGATCTAGCGACGTTCTCGGTTATTGAAGCTATTTCACAATTTGTCATGGGAGAACTGAATGTTGCTAATAATGGGGTTTGGTCAGTTACTACTGTGTATGGTAGTAGGGGCATGTATAGAAGGAAATTGTTATGGAATAGGCTGGAGGTGAATACAACCAATAATCTCCCTTCTATAATTGGGGGGATTTTAACTGTGTCTTAGGCCAAGATGATAAGAGGGGTGGGAAAAAATTTATTTTCTCACAAGGGGCTAAGGACATGAAGATGTTTATGAACGACAATGACTTTCATGAGGTTGGTGTTGTAGGGCCTAAGTTCCCTTGGTGCAATAATAAGTCTGGGGGTGCTAGAATTTTGGAGAGGTTGGATAAGTGTTTATTGAATTCTGAGGCTCTTAACATTATTCACTTGGCATCAGTTAGGCATCTTTCTAGAATTGCTTCAGATCACTGTCCTATTATTTTGAAAGTTTTCAAACCTATTGTACCCCATAGGAGGATGATCCGGCATGAAGATGTTTGGTCTCTGTATCATGCTGCAGAAGTGATTGTGAAGGAGACTTGGAGGAAGGGAGCACGGGGAGATCCTGTTCATGTACTTGATTTAAAATTCAAGAGGTCTTTAAAAGCATTGTTCTATTGGAGTAAATCAAAACTTGATAAGCTCAAGGGTTTGAAGGATTCATTGAAAAGGAAATCCTGGAATTACAATTGGAGGAGGCGGAGGGGGGTTTGTCTGATGATAAAGTATTACTGTTAAGCGGTAAAGTACATGAATTGAATGTGACACTAGCTCGGTTATCTTCCTGGTGGAGAAAAAGAGCAAAAGCAAGGTGGATGGAAGAGGGGGATTCAAATACTAACTTCTTTTTTTCTTTTGCTAATGCCAGGAGAAACATAAACTGGATCAAACAAATCAAGGATAATCATGGAGTGGTGACTGAAGATCAGGATGTTATTGATGGCATTATCATGGATTTCTTTAGAGACAAATGGAAAGAAAGGCGTTGCTTGCTCCAGGGATGGCCGGATCCTATTCGAGTACTTGAAGATACAGATAGAAATTTCCTGGATGCTGAGCTTACTAGATCAGAGCTACAGGTGGTTGTGGACAGCTTGGGTAATAATGTTGCTCCTGATTTCGATGGAATTACCTTCTCATTCATTAAGAACTATTGGAAGATCATTCATGAAGAGGTATGGGAAGCTATTAAGAGTTTTTTTTTTTTACTAGGAGCTATGTCTCCTTCATGGAAAGATACATTAATTGTCCTTATTCCCAAAGTTAATAATCCTATGGTGGCTTCTAATTTCCGTCCAATTAGTCTTTGTTTATCCATTTATAAATTGGTTGCCAAGATATTGGTTAATAAATTGAAGGGAGTTATCCACAAAGTGGTTTCGGTTGAGCAAGCACTATTTGTGAAGGGGAGGTCCATCTCTGATCATGTTCTATTGGTTCAAGAAGTTTTAAACAAGTTTCGGGTTTCTATGTCTAAGAAGGGACAAGTGGCCTTAAAGATTGATATGGAACAAGCCTATGATAGTATGGGTTGGTCCACCTTGAGGCAAGTGCTTCATTACCTGAAATTTCCTGTTAAGTTTTCCGAGATGGTTTTAAACTTGGTTATGGAGCCGAGATTTTCAATACTCATCAATGGGAATAAGTCAGATTGGATAGAGGCAAGGAGTGGGTTTAGACAAGGGTGCCCTTTGTCACCGTTCCTTTTCATCTTATGCTCCCAATTGTTGTCAAATGCTTTCTTTCACAAAGGTAATAAGGTGGGGATTAGAGTTACACCCAATGCTCCAAAAATTTCACATCTTCTTTATGCAGACAACATTATCATTTTCTCTAAAGCTTCAGCCAACAGATTGAAGAAAGTTAAGAAGATTCTTGAGAAGTATTGTAGGTGGTCTGGGCAAAAGGTGAATGTGAGTAAATCAGCTATAATGTTTGGGAAATCTGTTAAGCTAAAAGACAAAAAAGCAGCTGTAAATTTATTCAACTTCAGGATAGTGAAGGTATTATGCTATTTGGGAGTGAAAATGGCTTTAAAGAGACTTATGGCATCTAATTTTCAAAATTTGCTGGAGGTTGCTTAGAACAAATTGAATGCTTGGGGTAAGAAATGTATTTCTTTAGAAGGGAGAATGGTTTTGGTGAAAGTAGCATATCTTTCTCTTCCTATTTATTTGTCTACTCACTCATTGGTGCCAATGGGAGTTTTGAAACAACTTGACAAGTTGTGCAGAGAATTTATTTGGAAGAAGCAGGATGGGAATCAAGGTATGCTTTTTGTGGCTTGGGATTTGCTTTGTAAACCAAAAGAAATGGGAGGACGTGGTCTTTTCTTGACTATTTCAAAAGTGGGGCCTCTACGTGCAAAGTTTGCATGGAGCTTCATTAGAAATCCCAATTCATTATTGAATAAGATTTTACATTTGAAGTATGGTTCGGAAATTTGGAATGCTTCCTTCAAGAGGGGAATTCTAATACTTGGAAGATTGTGCTATGTGGAATGTATTACCTCCGGCCGATAGTCAGATGGAGAGTCTTTGATGGCTGCTCTATCAATACTCTTCATGATGTTTGGATTATGGATAGGAGTATTGACAAATGGCCTACATTTGTAGCGAATATGGAGGAGGTTGGTTTTGGCCTCAATAATTTTATTGCGAATGGAGCTTGGAAGGTGCAACTACTTCAAAAATTATTTGGTAAAGACTTGGTTTATCTAATCTTACAAATCTACACTCATCTTGATGATAGTAAGGATCAGTTGGAGCTATTGATGAAGGATACGGGGAAGTCAATTACTGCTTTGGTTATGGAGTCTAAGATGGAGTGCTCGGCAAAATGTGTTTATTGGAGCTGGATGAAGAAACTTAGCCTGAATCCTCGAGTAGAGCTGTTCTGGTGGCGTCTGCTTAATGATGCTTTTCCTTCGTATTTATTCTTGAACCGTAGAAGGCTTCTTGATTATGCTGATTATCCTAGAGGATGCAAGGCGATGGAGGACAATGGCCATTTAACAGTGGAGTGTGCGAAATTGAAGCAGATTTTCAAAGTTCTAGCTAGATGGTGGTATCAAATCCCGGTGGTGACCTCTTTCAAAAGTTACACAGAGGTGTTAAGTAAGCTTTCGAATTCAAATTCATTCATTACAAATATTTATTGTACAGTTGTATTTCTTTCATGGAAGAGTAGGAATAAATTGGTGCATGGTGAGAAAGAAGACAATGTGGTGGTGATTGCTCAAAATGCAGTTTCATTGGCAGCTGTTTCAGCTAAGATTAATATCTATTCAGACAACTGGGGTGTTAACCAGCATAAGTTGTTTTTTTCTTGGCACCCTCCTCCACCCGAATGGATTAAAGTCAATATTGATGCTTCATTGTTAAGCAATAATAGGGCTGGTATTGGTGGAGTGTTCAGAGATCATAAAGGTAGATTTTTGCTTGCCTTTGGATTCAAATGTGTACATTGGGATATATCACAACTGGAGCTTATGGCTGTTCGTTCTTTGGAGAAGGTTATTCAGAAATGGATCTTTGAGGCTCATGGACTTATTATAGAGGGGGATAATGTTAATATTATAAAAGTACTTCAAAGAGCTTCGAAGGACTTCAAGAACAATAAGACGGTGGAGGAGGATTTCTTGTATCTTAGAGAGTTTGGCCAAGTATCTTTTAATTTTTCTGGTAGACATTGTAATAAACTAGCTGATCTATGTGCTAGTATTGCTTTACAGGGTGATTTTCTTTGGGATAACTTTAGTGGTGTGGACATTCCTCTTACATTCATGTTATTATTAAAAGAGGAATGTGATGCTTTAGAATTTATTTGAGTAGTTTGTAATAACTTGCTTATTTTAATGCTATTTGCATTTCTTCAAAAAAAAAAAAGATTAATACAAATTCTTTTATTTAAAAAAATTGCAACAATTTATGAACATTTTATTAAAAATACGTTTAACATTGATGTATACTGTGTCCTAGGATGTGATTGTAAATGTATAAACCTATGAATGTTCTATTAAAGTACATTTCTTCTCTTCAACAAACTATCAAATGTAGTTTTCTCAATAGCTAGTTCAAGTAGTATATCATGCTCCTTACTATCCAATTCCAATGCAAGTTTTTTTCTAGATCCTTGTATGATTCCTCTAATTCAATATGCTCAGCTTTCATGGAGTCAAGTAACTTAGTTAACTCAATATATTTCTTATTCAAATCATTAAATTCATTTAACAATGATGCATGTTCTTTTTCTAATAAATACATTCAGATTTAAGATCAGCATGATCTCTAACTAACAAATCAAGTTTATACTTCAGATCAGAAAATTTATTTTTCAAATTAGCATGCAGTTTCATTAGCTTCCTATGTGAGTTATGAGTTCTCTTAGAAATAGTAAATAGCTCATCATAAGAAAATTTCACATACCTCATTCTGATTTGAGTTAACAATTAAATTATTGCCCATTAAGCATAGGATTGTTACCTTTTCTTCTGGCTCTTAATCTGATAAGTAAGAGACTAAGTCTATCCAGGAGAATTTTGCTTCTTTCCATTTCCCCTTTTTGCATTAGGTTTATCCTCACCCCTTTCCTTTACAAGGTGGGCTCTTATGATTGATTCATTCGAACCTTAGATGTCTATACTTAATGCACTCATAGCAAATTATGTCTTAAGAAAACTTATTACTTTTACCATTCTTACCTTTGCTCCTATTAAGGTGAGGTTTGTGCTTCTACTTCAGGAATCTTTTGAATTGGCTTATTATTAAAGTTATTTCCTCACTCCCATTAGCTCCTAAGCCATTGCTATTCATGTCATTGGCCTTTAGCACTATAGTCTTCTTTATTCTCATACCACCTACATTCAAAAGTCTTTGGCTCATGATTTGTTCATAAGTAATGAGAGAGCCAAGTAGATTGTCAAAAGAGTAAACATTTAAATCTTTAGATTAAGAAATAGTGGTGACTTTTGCATCAAAGCTATCAGACAAATAATGAAGAATTTTGTTAACTTTTTTGAGTTTGATAATTCTCTTCCTAGAGCATGCCAAGATGTCCCTATTTTTGTGAACATAGTATACATGTCAGAAATTGATTTGCTAAATTTCATGCAAAAGAGTTCATATTCATGTGGTAAAAGGTTTAAACAAGATTGTTTGACTTTGTTAGTTTCTTCGTAAGTGATCCACAATTTATCAAAAATCTCTTTCCCTGAGGTGTAAGTAGAGACTCTCATGTAATACTCAAATTTAAGTGCACAAAATAAATAGTTCAAGCATATGGCATAATGTTATGCAAAGACATATTCTTCTACACTCCATTAGTTTTAACCCTTTAACTATATGTGATGGTAAAGAATATCCAGTTTGGATCATTGCCACATTTTAAAATCAATAGACTATAAAAAGGTTGAAATTCTTATTTTTCAAAAATCAAAGGGAATATGATTAAATAAAGGTGGATGGTTTATTCAATAACCCTCTCAAGTATTTCTATTCCCGACGTGTGTCATGGATCTTTTTCTCAAGGAATTTTAAATACTAATTTTGAGACCTGCTCTGATACCAATTGAAAGTTCAATTTAGGTTGTTAGACCAACTTGAACTACAAATGCACTCTAAGAGGGGGGGAATTGGTTATTTAAAATTTTCTTTTTCACAACTTTTTTCCTTTTAAGAATGATGTTAAACAAAAAC
This sequence comes from Dendrobium chrysotoxum, assembly GCA_019925795.1. NCBI lineage: Eukaryota > Viridiplantae > Streptophyta > Magnoliopsida > Asparagales > Orchidaceae > Dendrobium > Dendrobium chrysotoxum. The sequence continues at coordinate 52,778,279 of CM034314.1, read as the reverse complement.
ATAAGCAGAAGTAATATCAAAGAACAAAATAAAATGAATATTTTTATTGAATAGAAAAATATTTTTGTTCCCTTTTTTATATTTTTTTTCTTGCTCATAGAAAATAATCCAAATCTATCACAATATCATCATCTAAGATTTCAAGAAAATAATATGTAGGAAATAAAAATGTGAAAAATAAAAGTGTGAAATAAAAGGAATGAGCACACCAGAAACTTCATAGTGATTTGGTTCAACCTTGACCTATGTCCACTCCCTGGAGTCCTCCTCTCTGGGTAATGCATTAAACCTTTAGTAACTTTCCTTGAGCTCCTACAGCAAGGTAAAAAAGCCCTTACAAAATCATGCATCTGAGAACCTGAGTCCTTTCCACCTTCTTAGTGATGCAGAGATCCTAAAATCCTTTTCACCTTCCTGGTGAGGCAAGAACCAAATTACTTTTACCTTCCCCAATGTGGTGGAGTATTCGGGCCCTTTGACACCAAAGGAATCTTCTTCCCAAAGCTTCCTATAAGAAAAACATTGACTCATGTAGGAACTCAGTTACAATTTTGCCAAAGCAACCATGTGAAACTCCCTCTCACAATCCCTTAAACCTACAAGGATCTTCTCCCTCTCTAGCAAACTTCTCCCTTTCTCTCCCAAGCTAAAGGCTCTCTCTTCAAGATTTCTCTTAGATGACTTGACCCAATGAATACCAAAATGTCTTTTACAATGTCTAAAGAGAAAGTTTAAATAAAGGGATTCAAAAAACCCTAAAAATTCAATTCAGTTGTCACTTTTTGCACAGTATAAAGAAGCATGTTTATTCTGTATGAAGAATAGATTCAAATATGATCTATTCAAATATTGTATAGTGATAGTATATTATGATTATTGGATCATATAGCACGATTAGTTCATTCTTCTTAAGATCAAACATGATGATCTGCAGAATAATCCAAAATCATTTCGGCTAATCATCCAGTACAATTTTAATTATATGGTAAGATTAGTTAAAAAATTAAGGTTTCATTGAGATTGATTCCTGGGATGAACAAATTTCATCTCTACCAATCATCTAGTATGATCAACACTATATTATATGATCTGATTTATTTAGTAAACCTTAATTTGATTAACTAATCATAGAGATTTAATTTTGGTAATACTTTAACCTTCATATAGTATGATCACACTGATACTATACAAATAGAGCAATGTTTGAAACTCAAATTATTGCCTAATTAAATTAACAAAGGATATTCTTATTACAATTGATCATATTGTATAGAGCGATCTAAATCATATAGTATAATTTACAGAAATTTAAAATATTTATACTTTCTATTTTCACTTCCCCTATGTGTGTACAATTGATAAGCCTACTAAACAGCATTTATAATATAGGGACTCAAGGAATGATAAAAATACAAACTTCTAAAATATAACAATCCTATACTACCCTGTTTTGAGCTCTAATACTTTGGCATTATTTGGAGTATGCTAAACCTAAAATGTTAGTACACATAAAAAATATGTAATAAAAAATAATAAGAGAAATTAAATATAATCTAATGATGTTTGTTATCATAAAAACTTAAGCTGGGGCTCTCAGATTGCAACAAATAGCACTGTATGAAAGGTGATCTATAACCATTTTAATTTTATGAAGTTGATATATATGAAGACACTTCATATAATATACCTACAAAGCAAATTACCTTCTCTAAAAATTTTAAACTTGCTGAAATAGAAAAAAAAGAAAAGAAAGAAAAAGAACTGAAAAAAAAATAGAAGAAAATAAAAGGCATTATGAACTCAAAGGCTATGTTTATTGACATCCAGCTCCTCTTTCACAATGAGTTGATAGAATGGCACAATGATCTACAAGGAGAAGCTGGCCATGGTAAAAAAATAATAAAATAAAATAAAAATGAGTACATACAAATGAAGGAGCCTGAAATATGTATCAACTTGGAATCCAATTTAGGGGATGAATTATTTGTGTTTGAAAAAATATATAACAGACAGTAAAATATAGGAACTATATAGGATAACCGAAGTTTGAAATTTTTATAGAAGCGGATAATGACATGGACAGAATCCAAATCACTAGGGAAGAAAATCCAGATATATCTACCATAGAAAGAATAAAGAAGTATGTAAAAGATATAACTTGAACCCGGTTATCCTAAAGTGATGTAAAATGGTTAGAGGTGAAAGCCTCTCCTCCTTTGAACCCAGATTCCAAAGCTAATACTTTTGTACCCTCTACCAATATGACCATAGAAACCATGTAACCCTTGATGATCTATTTATGGATGAAATTATGAACTTCCTTTTAATTGGTACCTAAATTATATAAGTAAATTTGATAAACAAGATTTTAACACCATTATATTGGAATATAGGTAAAGCCCAACAATTTGAACAGCTGTGGAATATAAAATACCATAAATATATATATCAAAAGAAAGTGTTGTCTTTGTTACTCTATGGCATTCATAATGCTTACAGAAGTTTACATGATTCGCTTTAATATTTCTTTAGTAAAATCTGCATAGCTAAACATTATAATACCTTAAGGGATAGACTAATGCTTCACTATTTATTTAAAAAGTGAAATGAAATTTATTTAATAATCAACAGAAGTATAGGGAATGCTAAATTCTTCTCCATAGATAAAAGAAATATTCACCTATCATTTTGATTATGAAATTAACTAAGGAATATGCTATAGTCTGCATCTAAAAGATTTTTGCCTACTTTAGTAAAATAAAATAGGGCTTATTTCAAACTAGGTTCTAGAATCCCTATAGAGGTAAGCCCCTATAGTTAATTACATTTTAAGATAAGTCTTGAGAGTAGTCTTGATCAAGGTAGGGGAATAGACTTTTTAAATGTATAGAGATTTAACCAAAATTTTGAGTTTCTTAATCTATCATGTAGGAGAAGATTTATATTTAGATTTGAATTTAGAATTTATTTAACCCTACTAAATAAGATATATTAAGGTGTGTATAATCTGGGCTTATGCTAGCCTGGAATGAGCTACTAGCTAACATCATAAGCATCAATCGATGCCTTATGAATGAAAGATAGGATGGCTATATTCCTAAGGAATCAAGGATTTTTAATTTAGAAACTTAAATCAAGATTGTATAATATGCAAATGCATCTAACTAGTGTCAAGTATGACGTATGAAGTAATAACACATTTATTCATTTATTTTAAATAGAAATATAACTCAGGACTGTTGTAATGAAAAGATGGCCAAGCTACACCACAATAGGCTTACATGTCTATTCTTATATAATATTGATTTTAAATATTATTCTTATGTATGCTCTAACCATCCCCGCAACCCATGGTTTAGCCTAAAGCAACCCAAGTGTTCCCCCTATATGTGAGTGATTCCATGTCATTTTCCTTCTTTATATACTAATCCTTTACTATATAACCATTTGGGATAGTTGTTCATCATCTAGGGAAGACTTTAGATGCATCATAGCTGTCTATATAAATTATAGGGCATCAATTAGGAAAAATGAGCAAAACCATTAATACCAACATCATTCTCTGCCCATTGCATCCTTATATGAGAGCCCTTTTCATTTTTGCTTCCTTAGATGCCCCTTTCATTTTCCAAGTGAATCCCTATCGATTGGAGGTGTCAATGAAATGACTCTAAAGGATCAACAACTATTATATTCCAACATTCCAAAATCCCCCCTTGTTACTCCTCCAAGCCTGGATCCTTCAACAAATCTCTTTCTTATGAGCTAAGGAATAAAATGAGCTTAAATACAACATTTGAGATTCATCCCATCAAGGTAAATAGTAAAACCTAGGTTAAAGATTATCATTTTAAAAAGCTTTTTATACACCTTTTGTTGCAAATCTTGGCTTATGTACGATAATTTTAATGATAACAAATACTATTATTTCCTTATCACTGTTATTCTTATATATCTATTTTGTTGCTCTACTCACTAATATTTTAGGTCCACAAGTTCACTAGCAACATCAATCAGCTCAAGATTGGGTAGACTAGGGTTGAGTCTATTTGTAATTTCAATTTCAAGTACTTTTCCTTTCTTAAGTCAAATCATTTATCAGGTGGACACTAAGCTGAGTAACCTTACACACACACACTTAAAGGAGTGAGTTGGTGAGTTAGTGTAAGTTTTGGTTTTTAAACTCATCGTACAGTATAATTTGAATAGTATTGGGTGATCAGTTAAAAATAGAAAATCCAAATTAGGGCACCCCTGTTAATTAAGAGTGATTAAATTAATTATACTATATGATCAATATTGTACGGTACAATCAGTTAAGACAATGCAAAATAGACACTAATGTTAATATAGGTAACATTTTATTATTAAAATTTTGGTCTAATCGTACAGGATTATTTGAATCATCCTGGATGATTTATAACAATCATGCCAAAATTGATCCTATGATTAGGGGATTAATTATGGTAAAATTTCTCAATCAAATCATACAAGATGATTAGTGACGATCATACTTGATGACCCGAGACATACATGGGATGATACTTGATCGTCCTGCATCATCCCAGATGATAAACCATGATTTTCCTCTAATCGTATAGGGATATCATCCTGGACGACTCGATAAATGTACAGGATGATATTTAAATTGTCGCCTTTCATACTGGATGATCAGTAAAGTATCTTGTACTAATCATACAATGCGATTACAAAATCGTATAGGACGATCAGCATAAATACTTGACATAATCGTACAGGATAATGTGGATCGTACTGGCTGGAAGGGCTATTTCATACAAATCGTACAGGATGATCTAACGACCATAATAGATGATATTTGATGGTAATTTGAAACTTTGGGCTTCATTTGGAGGCTCTTTATTTAATCTCTTACATTGTCTTGTGAGAGATCTTTTATTATGGAGTTGATCTAAGAGAGATCTATGAGGGATTCACAAGGTTACTCCAAGCAAGGTTTCCACCGTCTTGTTCAAACTGTTATCCTGGTTCCTTGGTGGCTCTAGGGGAGACTATCTTCAGCATCATATCAAGGTTCTCTGTCTACTCTAGAATGGAGTAAAAGGATTCAGGTTCTTTACCTACTCTTGGAGGGTGTGTAAAAGGATTCAAGCTCCCTACCTTCACTAGGAGGGTGAAAAAGATTCAGGGTACTCTGCCTCACTGGATCAGTAGAAGAGATTTTTATAAGGGCTTCTCCGCCTAGCCATAGGGGCTCAAGGAGAGACACTAAGAGGATTAGTGGAATAATTAGAGGAGTCATTTAGGGAGTGGACATAGGTCAGATTTAACCAAACCATTATAAAATTCTTTATGTTCATTCTCTTACTTTTTTTTATTTTAATCTTCACACTTTTCTTTGATTTGCTGTGTGGTCTAAAAAATTCTAATTTTATTAGTACTGATCTTCTTCCACATCAATAGTTTTTATTTTTGTTAAAGAATTTTTAAATTATTAATTTAACCCCACCCCCCCCCCCCCCCCCCCCCCCCTCTTGGTTAGTCTCAGGCTAGTACTTAGAGGTTTAACAACCTTCACAAACTTATAAGTGGTATCAGAGCAGGGTTCATAAATTAAGTTTTAGAAAACTTTTAAAAAATCATCAATAGCTAAGTTTAGAAATTATAATACTATGAAAGGATATTCAATCACTCGACCAGCTTTATTTGATTATATTCCTTTTAATTTTTGGAAAATTTGTATGTCTACCTTTTTATAATCTATAGATTATCGCATGTAGATGTTAGTTCAAGAAGGATATTCTGCACCTTCACAATTTGTTAATGACATTAAAACTAAACTACCTTTTTCTAAATAGAGCATAGAAGATAGAGATTTAGCCCAACTGAAGGCAAAATGTTTGAACTATTTTTTTTATGCTTTAAAACTTGAAGATTACATGCGTGTTTTAACTTGCACTGCTGGTAAGGAGATTTTGGACAAACTCTGTAAAACTTATGAAGGAACTAATGAAGTAAAATAATCTAGGATGAATATTCTGCTTCATGATTATGAACTCTTTCATATGAAACCTAGTGAATCAATTTTTGAAATATATACTAGGTTCACACAGATTGTTACTTCCCTGCATGCTTTAGGAAGAGAACTTACTAATTATAAAAAATTTAACAAGATCTTGTGTTGTTTACCTACTTCCTATGATGTAAAAACTATTGCTATTATTGAATCTAAAGATCTAAATATTTATTCCATTAATAAATTAATTGGATCACTCATTACCTACAAGCAAGGAGTGAGTCAGAGATAGCTTGATGCAGGTGAAAAGAGAAAGGAGAAAATTATAGCCTAAAGGCTGATGATTCTGATAGTGATACTTCTGGAAAAGAAGATGATGAAATTATGTTGATGACAAGGAAGTTTAAAAGCCTTCTAAAGAAAAAGAAAAAATGTCATCAGTAATAGAATAAAGGTAAAACCAATAGAAATTCCAAAACTTCTTTTGATGTCATCTATTTTGAATACAAGAAACCAGGGCATATGAAGACTGATTGCCTAAATCTGAAAACTCACCCAGTCAAGGTGAAGGGTGAAGAAAAGCCTAAGTTCAAAAATGGCAATCAAAGGACCAAGAAGGCTTTTTGGGTAGACTCTACTTTAAACTCATCTAAAACTAAAGTAGAAGAGGAGGTAACCAACCAGAGCATAATGGTAAATAACCATCTTGATTATTTTGATCAAGAGGAGGTATGTGAGCTCTCCTATGATGAATTATTAATGTTTCTTAGAGAATTTATATTGCATATAGGAAGCTCAAGAAATTTCATGTAAGCCTTAAATCTAACTTTTCAAATCTATAGAAAGAGCATGAATGCCTCAAGAAAGAACATTCCACTTTGGATAGTAATCACATGGCTTTATAGGATGAATTTGATGCTCTAAACAGGAAGCATCTTAATCTAACTAATAAGTATGATTCCTCAAAAGCCTTACATATTGATTTATAAAATTCATTTAAGAAATTAAAGGCATGTTTTTAGATGAAGCTAATGGTAAGGAGCATGTATTGAAAATTCAATTCTTGAAAGTGCAAACCAATTTTTACAAATCAAATTAAATGTTTTCAAAGAAAATAAAACATCACATACACTTGCACAGTTACATAATCTATCACCACAACATGCATCATTCAAACTTAGGAAGAGGCTCCATAACCCACATAGATTGGTAAACCCTTTTCCTGGTGTTGGATATTTTTCTTGTGGCATGCTAGGACATATCTCCCACACTTGCACTATCCACCGTAGAACACATTTGGTGTGGAGACCAAAATTACATAATTTACAGCATATGATACAAGCATTTCATCCCACATTTCATAAGGTCAAACCCAAACTTATTTGGGTTCATAAATTTGACCACTGATGATTTTTTAGGGATGCTCTCATAAAAGGTCTCATGAGAGCATGTAGTACTTGGACAGTGGATGTTCAAGGCACATGACTAGAGATGCAAATTAATTCATTTTGCTAGAGTCTAGGGCAGGAGGCAAGGTGACACTTGGAGATAACACAACCAGGAGAGTGGTGGGCTTGGGTATAATTAGCAACTCAAAAACATTTCATCATTGAAAATATTTTACTACTTGATGGCTTAAAATATAATCTACTCAGCATAAGCCAACTCTATGATAAAGGCTTCAACATCAAATTCTTATCTACCAGTTGAATTATAAGCTTAAATGATAACACAATTTTGTAGGGAAAAATGATCAACAATATTTACATGCTTGATTTAAATAGCATTAAATCTTCTGCTTTACTTAGCTTAAAAATTATTGCTTATGAATCTTAGTTATGGCACAAGAGATTGTGTCATGCAAGCATAAAAATCCTTAGAATGATCACCCAAAAAGACCTAGTGAGGGGAATACCCAAACTAAAGTTCACTAAGGACCACTTGTGTGATGCATGTTAGTTAGCTAAGCAAGTCAAATCCTTCTTCCACTCAATTAAGGGCATTAACACTAGCAAAACTTTAGAAGTCTTTCACTTCGATCTTTTAGGACCTGTTAGCACTTTAACCCTAAGAGGGAAAGTCTTTGGGAATATCATTGTTACTTGGATTTGATTCCTATCTCATAAAAGTGAATCATTCGAGGAATTTAGGATATTCTCCACTAGGATTTAGAGGAAACTAGGTTGTAAAATTCTGATAATTCACAGTGATCATGGTGGAGAGTTTGAAAATAAAAAATTTGAATCTTACTACAAGGAGCAAGGGATAGATCACAACTTTTCAGCTCCTAGAACTCCTTAGTAAAATGGGGTAGCTGAAAGAAAGAACATGAAAATGATAGAAGCAGCTAAAACCATGTTAGCAGAATACTCACTTCCTAAATACTTCTGGATAGAAGTGGTGAATACAACCTCTTATGTTCTGAATAGGGTTAATGTTAGATCCAAGCTGAAAAAGATACCCAATGAAATCCTTAAGGGTAGGACACCCAACCTCTCTCACCTTCATGTCTTTGGTTGTAAAGTATTCATTCTAAATAATAAGAAATCTCTACTAGGAACATTTGACTCCAAATCTGATGGGGTGTTCCTAGGGTACTCAAATGTTGAAAAATCCTTTAGAGTTTTCAATAAAAGGACATTAGAGGTAGAGGAGACCACTCATATTGTATTTGATGAATCTGATAATTCTAGAGGGTCTAGGATAGAAGAAGAAGAAGTTGTAGAAATCACTCAAGGAGTAGAATCTATAAATCAAAAGGAAAGGGTAGAATTAGAAAACTCACTACCTAGAGAATGGAGATATTCTTCAAGTCATCCTAAAGAACTGATCTTTGGAGACCCATCTGAAGGTGTTAGAACTAGGCATGGACTTAACAAAGAAGTAAACCACTCTATCATTATCTCAATGTCTGAACCCACCAACATAAATCAAGCCCTATCTCATGAGTTCTAGATCCTAGACATACAAGAAGAGTTAAATCAATTTGTAAGAAAAAATATTTGGTAATTAGTTGAAAGACCTAAGGACCAGAGTATTATTAGAACTAAATGGGTTTCCAAAAACTAAATGAATGATTCTAGTGTAGTGATTAGAAATAAAGCAAGATTAGTGGCTAAGAGGTATAACTAGATAAAAGGAATTAACTTTGAAGAGACCTTAGCCCCTATAGCCAGATTAGAAGCCATTAGGGTGCTACTAGCCTTTGCTTGTTTTAAGTGATTCAAACTGTACCAAATAGATGTCAAAATTTCCTTTTTGGATGGGGCAATAAAAGAAGATGTGTATGTTGAACAACCCCCAGGCTTTAAAAATTCATAATTTCCTAATCATGTGTACAATTAAAAAAGGCATTATATGGACTAAAACAAGCACCCAGAGCATGGTATGAAATGTTAAGCACATTCCTACTAGAAAAAATATTTATTAAGGGGAGCGTAGACACCACCTTTTTTTTAAAAAAGGTAGGAGATGAACTACTCATTGTCTAAATTTATGTTGATGATATTCTTTTTGGATCTTCTAATAAAAATCTAAATGATAAATTTTTAAAAATAATGAGTAAAGAGTTTTAGATGAGTATGATGGGAGTATTAACTTACTTTCTTGGATTTAGTATAAGGAAGAAGGATAATGGAATTTTTCTTAGTCAATCAAAATACATTAAGGATATCCTTAAGAAATATGAAATGGATAAAGCCAAGCCAATAAACACTCCCATGAGTTCTACTATTCAGTTAGATAAGGATTTAAGTGGAAAATTAGTAATTAAAAGAAATATAGAGGAATAATTAGATCACTTCTTTACTTCACTGCTAGCAGACCTGATATTATATTTAGTGTTTATCTCTGTACTAGATTTCAAGCTGATCCAAAAGAGTCTCACATGACTGTTGTTAAGGGAAACCTTAGATATCTCTTAGGAACACAAGACTTAGGAGTCTGGTATCCTAAGCATAGCACATGCTTTAAAATTAAAAGATATTCTAATTTAGAATTTGCAGGATGCAGAGTTGATAGGAAAAGTACTTTTGAAATATGTTAATTCATAGGACAGTCCTTAGTCTCCTGGTCCAGTAGAAAATAGAACTCAGTTTCCCTATCCTCTATTGAAGCTGAATACACAGCCATAGGAAGTTAAGTGGCCCAAATACTTTGGTTAAAATAACATATACTTGATTTAGAATTACCTGTAGGCATTATTTCAATATTATGTGATAACACTAGTACCATCTGCATTTCAAAGAATCCAATCCAACACTCCAGGACTAAACACAGACATACAGCACCATTTCATTAAGGACCCTGTTACCAAAGGAGACATAGAGCTACACCATAAAGCCACTAAAAATTAACTTACTGATATCTTTACAAAACTACTAGCTTTCAAACCTTTAGCACCTTAAGAACCATATTAGGTGTGATAGATGTTCATTCTTGAAATTGATAATTTCTAATTTTATTTGTATTATTTTGTTGCTTTACTTATATATTTGTTTTTATTTTTGTGTTTTTATTTTATGTTTTTTTATTTTCTATTATTTTCCTTCATGTTTTAAGAAACAGATCACTGGTCATTTTTGCTAATGAATTTATTTTTTAAAAGACATTTTTGTTTTGTTTTTATTTAGAAGCATGTAAATAGTGATTGACTCCTCTGAAAATAGTTAAAGGAAGAAACATTGATGTTTGTTTCTCTTTCTCTAACTCCTTTAGTGAGTATTTTCTTTATGAATCAAAATTTTTTTCAAATTAAAAATTAGAAATTGAAATAGAGAACTATTTTATCCTTCCTACAGTAATCTATCTCATATGAATAATGTTCCAAGTCAATGAATCTCTTTACAATTTTCTTTATATTTATCATATGGATAGGAATCTATTTTTTGGTTTATCCTTCCTTATATAAGAGAGTGAGTTTATTCTCTCATATTTGTATGATAATCTCATAACTGAGAAATTTTCAAGGATTTAGAAAGGAAGAAAGCATGCAAAAATGAAAAGAAGCACAAAATCAGCCCAAAAACTGAAAAGATGTGCAATGACCACTAAATAATTGCAAGATGCATGAAGTGCATCAAAAATTAAAAGATGCATAATGTGCGCCAAAAGCTGATAAAGAGGCACAAAATAAGCCCACTAGGAGTTAGCTTGCCTTTCTTTTAAATCCTTAATATAATAGAAGACTCCTTGTGCCTATTGATCTCCTACACTTGAATTAGAAAATCATTATTTTTGGTTAATTACTTTGCAATATTAATCTATTAGATATTTTTTCTAAAATGAAGGATGAAAAGATCACATTTCCTATCTAATTTCTTTTCTGATTTAGATTTTTATTTAAAAAGGATTTTGACCAGTAAGGACTCCGAGCTAGGTTAACAAGATCAATTTTCTAGCCTTTATGAATTTTAACATTGTCAATTAATTTTTTACTGGTTTTTTAAATATAATATGAGGTAAATTTATCATTTACAAGGAGCAAATCGATTAAAAAAACCCTTGATTTTATCTTATCATTATTTTTATCATATTTTTTATTTATTTTCTTTTATTTTTTGCTTGATTTTGGTTTCAACCTTTCTTGATCGTCACATTCCATTCCCTAAGTTCTTCAATTTTTGTTCACATCATCCAGTATAATTCACATCATCCTGGATGATCTAAACAAAAATTCACCTCTATGATCACAGCACATTCAACTGCTGATATCAATCAATTATTGGTGATCATCCTATACGATTCAAACTTTGTACTGGATGATCCACATGGTAGGAGTCATTGGATGATTTGAATGTAGTCAGACCTATCCATTATGATAAATCATCCAGTACGATCCACGTGTTCATCTTATACGATCCAGCCAGTCAACGATCATAAAGGTTGACTCCTCGAGATGATTATCCTGTGTCTAAACATCTAGTATGATGTCTAATAGTACTGTATGACCATACTACATTTTTTGACCTATTGTCTGGCTGAATTAATTGCACCACATTGTCCAGTATGATATGGCTGATTCTATTTAAACAGCCTAAAATCATGGTTTCTTCTTCACTCAACACATTCCACCTCTCCCTCTCTCCTGAGCACTTTTCCTCTTATAATGGCTAGTGGAAAAAGGTCCAAAGTACTTGCCAATAGCTTATCTAGGCAGGCTATCAATCCTCATTTCACTGAGGAAGATGATGAAGCGGCCTACAACCGCGATAAAACTACAAGCATAACCCCCTCAAAGATCATCAATCAAAATATTCTGAACTTTCAGGTACTTAATCTGTTTGCTAGAACAACTCTTGGCTTCCTACTCACACTAGCCTTTCCATTTAATCTTGAACTCTTATTTAAATTTTTCACTAACCTTCACATTAATAATGCTTTTACTGTCATATGTTAATTGAAGGCCTGTAGAGATTACCAATAAGGAATTTCATAAATTTCTTCATCTTTTTACCATTGGAGATAAGATCCACATCTTGGCTTCAGATTCTAATTTTAGTTGGGCTCCTACTAACAATATTCTTATGGAAACTAATTTCAACTACCATGTAGCCCCAATCAATACCTTAGTTAAGGATGCCCGAACCATCCAGCATATCCTTTGCAATTCCATTATTCCTAAAGCTGGGGATCGGATTCAAAATACACATGTTCTTTTACTTACCACTTAATACATCATAGCTAACCTGAATTTTAATGCATCTAATCTTATTATTCACTATGTTGAACATCTAACCTATATTAAAGATCCTGGAAATAAAAGAAAGCCTAACCTTGCCTTAGGGCATCTCATTGCCTTTGTCCTTAAATCAAAATATTATCTTTAATTTCTAGCTCCACCTAATCACCTCCCCATATTATATTCAAATAGCTCATTCCACACCCTTCACAGTACTCATCGTCATAATATGCATGAGGAGCCTATTGAAAAAGAGGAAGAACCTATTCTTGTACCTATCCCTATCTACTAGCAGTCTCAGATTGATCAGCTGGTTCAATGGCTTGATCAGTGGGAGGCTCATTTTGACTCTTGCATAGTCGAGTAGCAGCAGTAAGATGACCTACATAGCATAGCAGCAGCAGCAGCAGTATGACCAAGATATGGCCTGGTTTGGAAATAAGTTCGCCTCTCTGCATCGCTACTTTCAACCACAACCATCACCACCTCCTGATCTGGGTCCCTATGGGTTCTAGCCTAATTTTTTGTTTCTATTATTGCCTTATTTTTGTGATGTATTTACTTTTCTCTATTAAGTGTTTTCTTTTTCCTCCTTTTTACGATTTCAAAAGGGGGAGTAGTGTGTTGCTTGCATCCTATGTTTTTATGAAATTTACTTTGTTCTATTTTTTCTTATGTCTCATATTTCCTTAAAAATAAAAAAAGAGAAAAATAAAATTAAAAAAAAAACTTTCCTTGCTTTCAATATTTTAAATAATAATGTTTGTCATCATCAAAAAGGGGGAGATTGTTATAAATCTGAGCCCAAGTACTATAATTTTGATGATAATAAACATTATTATTTCATTATCACTATTATTCTTACATATCTACTTTGTTGCCCTACTTACTAACATTTTAGGTCCATAAGTCCAATAGCAACGTCAATCAACTCAAGATTGGGCAGACTAGGGTTGACTCAATATGTAATTTCAATTTCAAGTACTTTTTCCTTTTATTAAGTCAAATCATGTATCTTGTGGACACTAAGCTGAGTAACCTTGCATGCACACACTTAAGGGAGTGAGTTGATGAGTTAGTGTAATTTGTAGCTTTTGAAATCATCGTATAAAACAATTTGAATAGTACTAGATGATTAGCTAAAAGTAAAAAACCCTAATTAGGGGCACCCCTATTAATTAAACATAATTAAACTAATTATAATGTATGATTAATATCATACAGGATGATCAATTAAGACTATAAAATATAACAACTAATAATAATTTAGATAATATTTTATTGTTAAAATTTTTTCTAATCATATAGGATGATTTGAATCATCATGAATGATTTATGACAATCATGCCTAAATTGATCTTGTGATTAGGAGATTAATTTTGGTAAAATTGCTTGATCAGATCGTATAGAATGAACGGTGATGATCGTACTGGATGACCTAAGAGATATATGGGATGATACTTAATCATCCCGCATCATCCCTGATAAAAAACCATGATTTTCCTCTAATCATATAAGGGTATCATCCTGGACAACTCAGGCAATATATGGGATGATATTTAAATCATTGCTTATCGTCACCTTTCATACTAGATGATTTGTATAGTAACTTGTACTAATTGAATAGTATGATCATAAAATCATATAGAATGATCAAAACAAATACTTGACCTAATCGTACAGGACAGTGTAGATCGTACTAGTTAAAAGGGATATTTTGTACTAATTATACAGGACGATCTAGCGATCATTTTTTATGGTAAATTGAAAATTAGTGCTTCTTTTGGAGGCTCTCTATTTAATCTCCTACATTGTCTTCTGAGAGATCTTTTGCTATGGAGTTGATCTAAGAGAGAGCTTAGAGAAGGAAGAGAGAGAGAGATTTGGGAGAGAAGAAAGGGAGAGATCCTTGTGAGAAGGAGTCGTGAGGGATTCACAAAGGTTACTCCAAGCAAGGTTTTCACCATTTTCTTCAAGCTTCTTTCCTGGTTCCTTGGTGGCTCTGGGGGAGACTGTCTTTAGCATCAGATCAAGGTTCTCTGCCTACTCTGGGAGGGAGTAAAAGGATTCAGGTTCTCTTCCTACTCCAAGAGGGAGTAAAAGGATTCAGGCTCTCTGCCTTCACCAAAAGGGTGAAAAATATTCAGGGTACTCTGCCTCACCAGGTCGATGGAAGAGATTTTTGTAAGGGCTTCTCTGCCTAGCTATAGGTTCTAAAGGAGAGATACTAAGAGGTTTAGTGCAATAATTGGAGGAGTCCTCCGTGGAGTGGACGTAGGTCAGATTTGACCAAACCATTATCAAATCCTTTATGTTCATTCTTTTACTTTTTTGTATTTTAATTTTTGCACTTTTTTGTGATTTGTTGTGTGGTCTAGAAAACTCTGATTTTGTTATTATTTATATGCTTTTCCATCAAGGGTTTTTCTCTTTGTTTATGAATTTTTAAATTACCAATTCACCCCCCTCTTTGTTAGCCTCGAGCTAGTTCTGAAAGGTTTAACAACCTTCATGAACTTACACATTGTATGAAGCTCCTAAACTTCATTCAACGGTATATTAAACCCCTATGAGGCTCTGCATAAAATTTTACTTAATGGCTTTGAGTATATAAATAGTTTAACTTGAGATAAAATTCTAAGGTTTCAGTTAAATGCATGAGGAAGATAAAATTGATAGTATCACTTGAACTAGTCCCAGCCATTCCTCTCATTCCATGCACCATGCGATGGCTCCCACAACTACTACAATATATAAGTGGTTTGATTGCTACCTTCCATGTGGACTAGTTGCCTTCAATCGCATGGAAATCTTTAGTTGAGTTAGCATTGCCATTTTAAAATACTTTAAACTATTTTAAAAATTATATTAAATGGCTTAAACTTTGAATAATCACGTTAGCTTCATTCTATAATAATTTTTGTGATGTTGGGATCTATGGAACCATGGTGATGAGAACTTTAATTTAAAATTAATTTCAGGGTAGAGGGACCATTTTATGTTTCAATATCCACTATTTTTAAATATTATTCCATAATCATTGGTCATTTACGATAAACAAGGGGATGTTCCATACATCCCCTAATTTTTCTTAGGCTCAGTGATAACACTAAGTTCTTCAGAGATTTTTCAAAATAATACTTCATTATTTGACCTAAAAATTTGAAAAATTAATTCACCTAATTAAGACACCAAATTTGTATGGCTTGTTTACATTCATGCAAAGGTTAGACAAAATTATTTGCAAACCCATTTGAATACTAGAGACACCTAAGGAAAATAACTTAGTGTTTGGTCTAGTGAACTTTAAAAAACTTTAAAAAAAAATTAGAAAATTCACTTGACATCAAATAGGGACAAAACCCAAACCTAGAACATTTGGTGACATGATCAACCCTAGGATTTAATTTCACCTTAATTGGAGTTCATAAGGTCGGCTAGACTGCAAACCCAAAAATTAGCCCCTATTTTGGGGCATAAAATTTCTAAAAATCATAAATAATTAAAACAAGAATTATAAAAATACAAATTAAATTTCAAGCAACTTTAAATCAAGCCTCCAATCAAGAAAATTTATAATTAATCTTTAAATTTAATTAAAATTACATTAATATAAAATTAAATTTTAATTAGCAATTAATTAAACAAATTAATATAAAATTACATATAATTCTAATTGATCCCAAATTTTTAGGGATTGATCCATATTTATTCCTAACCATTGGTATCTATCATTTGAACAATTGAGTTTGATTTGATTAATCAAAACACAAACCAAGTTCCTTCTACAAGGACAGAATTAAATAACTAATTAAAAGATTAAATAAATAATAAAAAATCATAAATAAATTAATTAAATAAAGAACATTAAAACAAATTAGAACCTTAAAATCAAACTAAATTACTCGAATTACCTCACTTAAACTCAAGTCAACTAAACTAAACAACTTAAACATAAAGCTAATATATCAACTCACTTAATACATGCTTAAACTAAATTAAGAATATCTCTATGCATTTTGTTTGATTTCGTTGGAGGACACAAATGCATTAAAGTTATAGGTCTTTAATAAATCTTTAATAAATGGAAGCCTATTTTGCATTTTCTTGATTCCTTTTGGAAGGCATAGATGCATTTCATTCAAAAATCTTAGGATGTATGGATGAGTGCTTCAAAGCAATTTGAAGTATTTCAATTAACATATTCTTTATTATAACTATCATCTAAATTATTAATCAAGATATTAAAATAAAACATCAAGGAATCTATGCAATCACTTTATCATATATGGGGGAATGAATGCATTATATTTTAAGCCTTATGATTTATAGGTTAATGGCTTATACACTTTAGAGTAATTAGATTACATCTTAAAAATTAAATAATTAAACTCAAACACTTTAAAACATCACTAACAACATACTAAATCATAAAATTTAAAATTAAATCAAAACCCCTTTGACCTATAATAAACAATCCATTTCAAATCAAAATAGCTCAAATAATAAAACCTCTTAGAATATATCAAAGCCTCACAATCTTCTTCACACGTTATAGATGGTTTGTTAGGGAAACTAACATTAGCTTAAACTAGGTCGGTGGTTATTTTTATGTGCTTACAGATGCCTTGCTTAGATGAAATCTTATTTTTTATTTTACTTATTTTCAGTATTTTGCAAAATCATACATATTTACACACTTTTACCTACATAGTGCACTATGTTTAGCAGTTGCACGTAGGATTCCATTACACTTTTATTTTCTACTTATATGTTCTGCCTACATTTTTTTAATTAAAACCCACAGAGGGGCCTACGCATGAATAAAAAAGGGAATTATGAGGTACCTTTAGCTCACTAATGCTCAAACGAGCTACAAAAAAGAAAAAAGAAAATCTATAAGCCAAAGGTCTCCTCTAAAAAAAAAATATAATATACCATAATAACATTCTGGGACAGCCAGAAGTCTGCACCCAAAAAAGAAAGATCTTTATAATTTCATTAAGCATAGTCTTCCTGCAAAAATTGATTAACTAATAGAGTCTTAGAATGTACATAGGCTCTCAATATAAATATAAAAGTCAAATATCAAATATGAAGTGTCTAGAATGTATCTTGATTGAGTTGTACAAAGAGTTATAAAAGGTTAAAAGTACTTACTTATACACCTAGGGCTCCAAAATGAAATGCTTTCTCTTCCATTGAGATGGATTAGAGTTGAAATCCAAGCCTGCAAAGTTGGAGCTTGGCCATCTCACTTTTCAGCTGACACTGGTTTGTATTCTGCATTAAAAATAAATGAATAAAAGTTTTATTTACACACTGTTATTTTATTATACTTCATATTTCATGCATAACATTCATATGGGTGGTAGATTTACATTTAAGGGTAGCCTTTTCATAGGTTTCTTTCAGTGTGAATGTTTCAAACTTTATAAGAATGCATATTCTAGTTCTAAGACAATATAGTATTGGTATACACAAACATCCTTACCCTCATATGCATACATACATGCATTTTAAATTTCTACAATGTACAATAAACTAATGCACACAAGCCTACAATAATAGATAGAGGGCCCATTGAGTTATGGGGTCGCTATGAAATTTAGTGCTAAATTAATATTTAGAGTTTTGGCTATACTTGTGCCAAAACTATATTAGTTAGGTGCATCTGACTTAACTCATATAACTAAACTCTAGTTCAAGATCATAAATAGAATTCTTGATTTTGATATTAAAAGAAGCTTTCCTACCTGCATTAATTAGACCAAAAAATCATGGTTTTAGAATTGTTTGCTTAAGTGGCTAGCTAGTAGTACACTATAAGCGAGCATAAGCCTAGAAACATTTGTACCTCTAAAACTCCCTTCTAAAAGGATTATCCCAACCTAGAAATAAGTTTTATAAATTCTAAATTCTTTTCAAAATAATTAATTGAAACTTTTAAATATTCAAATCAAATTTACTAAATTTTAAATCTTAAAATAAGTCAAAATCTAGTTTTATCAATTATTTTTCAGATATGTAATTAATTATAAGGGCTTGCTTCTATAGGAGCCCAAGAACCTAGTTTAAAATAAACCCTATTTTAATTCACTACAGTAGGAGAAAAATATTTTGGATAGAAACAAAAACATATCCTTGGTTAATTTCATTTTTAAAATGATAGATGAATGTTTCCTTTATCCTTCAAAAAGAATTAAACATTCATTATGTTGTGTTTAATCATAAAAGTACATTTCTTTTCTCTTTTAAGTTGATAGTGAAGTGTTAGTTTATCCCTCAAGATAGTGTAATGTTAATTATGTGGATTTGATTAAAGAAATATAAAGTGAATCAGTGGCACATTAATTTATCCACATCAGCATTGCGGAACCAACTTTGCTAGCGCTATGATCCTAGCGACAGTTTATTTACTTAGTACAAATAGATTTTTTTCCAAATTTGTTAGAAATGTCCATTTGTTTCTTTTCAGAAAATAGTTCATGAGTATCAGTAGAGCGTGTAGAGAGCAAGTTCTTAAGAGAGAATGATACAATGTGCGAAAAGTGTTTGAATTGTATTGTAAAAGCACTTCTGAGTGACAACCCACATAATTCTTCTTTATATTTTATTTTTAGTATAGCAATGGATACATTTTTTTGAAATCCAAATTCCATGGCAAACTAAATTCTTTTTTTTTTTACTTGTGATGTGAGAGAAAGCATGGTTTACCAAAGTAGACTCTTGTTCTTGCAAAGTTTAAGGGTTATTTTCAATTGCTCACGTACTTTATTTAATTATTGCATTAGCCATGCTCTCATTTAAAATCTAGTGTAACTAATTACCTCATCAGATGAGTAAGGGAATAATTAGGAGAATTGGAATAAAATATTGTCATGTCTAGATATAGGATGACTAGAATTTTAGATTTTAAGGATATAATAACAACTATAGTGGACCGAAAAATTTACTTTAAACTCTTACAAGCTTGAAATTGATCTAAGAGTGCAAATATTTTGATTCACAATGAACATTAGGAGAGTTAAACTTAGGCAAACATGTCTTTCATCCCATCAGAATAATTTTATTAACTAAGCATTTTATTTCAACAAACTGTAATAGGAATTTTAGGCAATTTCTTCGTAATCTGAATGGGTAGCATAAATATAATGATTTGAGTTAACATTACTAACATATTCTAGGATAGTTAAATTTCCCGTGGGATTGATACTCTATTCTAAATTTTATTACTTGAATGACACATGCACTTACATTTAATTCAATCTTTTCTTCATTCTAAGCTTAGCATATCTTTTATTACAAGCAAAGAAATTGTGTGTGTATAAATTGTGTCAAGCTCTAAGGGAATACTTATTCAAGGAAACATTATCAAAGGAGGAAACCCTAAAGGTGAAGGAGCTTGCGAAGGTAGATATAACCAAGGTAATTCTAGAGGCCAAGGGGACTATAGAGAATGCTTCTCCTTCTTCAAGTCCCATGAGTAAGATGACTTTCATGGTAGGAGATTTAAGGTTGGAATTTAGTAGTGCCCAAGGAAGCTCATCTCAAAGGGTGAGACTGATGCTAGATTCTAAGACCCCATCATCTTCTTTGAGAATGTCTCAAAGAACGATGATGCGAGTGTAATTGGTCATTAGATTGCACTTGCTTAACTTTTGTAATTTTTTCTTCTTTTCTTTTTTATTTGATCAATTTTTTCTTACTCTTCTTTTGGTATTTTTTGTTCATCTATCTATTCACTATTCTAAAAATGTTTCTAAGAATTGAGCTCATTTATGTTGGTAAGTGTAATAAGTGTATGCTAAGGCACTTGCCTAAAAGTAACTAAAAAATTTTCTCAAATTTTTTCTAAGTCTTATACATGCCAAATAGGTTGACTGTAAGCAAGTACAAAGCTCAATAGTTCATAAGTATATAGTAAATTTTCCTTTAGTATCTAACTCGATGGCAACCAGTTAAATGAACTTTAAAAAGCTATAAGTAAGTAACTCGACAACTAAGCAAACAATGTACTGGCCCAAGCTTAATATATATTGGCTTCTAATAAAGAAAATTTATTAAAATATTTATAAAAGAACTTAATGATTTGGAAATAAAACTTAACCAAACCTAAGCTTAATATTTGAAGGGTTATAATTCAACTAATTGTGAGAGTAAATTGTACAAGAAATTGACATGAATACTATTATACTTGGGATTAGTGGTGAAATCATTGGACTCAACATAAGGATGAATATACCTTAGTGAGTTTTTATGTGGGAATGAGTGTTGACCTCATTTTTGAATGAGGTCATCAGGATCTATTCAACCTTCAATCATGATTTAGTCCTGACTTCAATCCATACTTCAATCTTGACTTCAATCTAAACCTCAATCTAGACATCAATCCAGACTTTAATCTAGACATCAATTTGGACTTCAATCTAGACTTCAATCCAGAATTCAACCTAGACTTCAATCCACACTTAAATCCAGACTTCAATCTAAAAGTTTATCCAAACTTCAATCTAGACTTCAGTCCAGACCTTAATCCAGTCTTCAATCAAACCTCAATCCAATTTTCAATCAAACTCTAATCCAGCCCTCAATCAATTTTTCAATTAATTTTCAATCAAGATTCAATCATATCCAATCATCAACAATTATATAATTTATTATCATTGATGTGGATAATTCAAATTCAATCAATTAAATCTAAAACTCAGCTCAAATCTAAAATTCCATACAAAATTCAAGGTTAAAGAACCCATGTCGTGAAATCATTTTTGAGTGATTTTTTAATAACTTCAAAACCCAGTCCAATGACCCCCAATTTATGATCTATCAATTACATATTTATTAGGCATGTCCCCAGGGTTAACCCTCTAAATTTGAGTTCAATCTGATATTTCTAACCCTAGAAATTGAATTGAAATCAAAAGGCTTCAAAACTTCAAATATTTATAGCTTATGCCACCAGACCTTCCACTTTATGGAATTTGACATAGGGACACATCCCAAAGCCCTTGACCATGTTCGTTACTCTTTTTATGACATGTTGAACATTAAACTGCATTTTGGTGGACTTAATTTGACCCTCAATTGACCAGGGGTCAAAATAACCAAAATGCCCTCTGAGGGCAAAATTGAAGTTTTCTTCAAACTTCAATATGGCCCAGTTAAATCAAACTTTGAAACCTCTTTTAATGTATCCTAAACACCATTGGGAGTGCATTGAACTCAAATCTAAGTCTTTGTTAAGAATGGTTGACCAAGTCAACTCTCTTTGACCAAATTGCCCCTTAAGGATCCAAATGGTCATTTCAACCTAAATGACTTCACCATTGCATGGGACAACCTTCAATGGGTCCAAAATGTCATTTTGAACTTGTTGGACCCAAACCCAGGCTTTGGTTTAACTTGGTTGACCAAATGTTCTCTAAACGGTCCAAATGGACATTTTAGACCAGTTGATATTTCTAGTGCATAAGACCACATCTATTGGCCTCTAATGATCAAATCAAACTTGTTAAGCCCACTTCCAGTCCCTAGTTTGACTTGATTGACCAAGTAAACCATTAACCTTTATTCACATTGAATCAAGCTTCAAATTCATTTTGAACTTCATTAAAGCCTCCTGATCACCTCTTCTAGTGGTTTGGACCAAATCAATCATTATTACCCAACCATAAGTTGACCTGATTAACTATCCACATATCTGGTCAAATCAAGCTAATACATGAGTCAATTCATAGAATCCAATTAAATCAACCCATTCAAACTACATTAAACCTTCAAATCTATACATTTCAAGGTTCAAATGCATTCAAAACCATCGATGGCTTAATCTTCATATGTTTGACTTGGTTAAACCCATATGATTGGTCAACTCAAGTCAAAATGGGTCAATCCAATCTATTCAAATAAATTAAATCTTACAATCTCTCAAATCCATTCCAATATATATGGTCCAAAAATCTCCAATATTGTTATAAGTGAAACACAAGTGAATTTGACTTAGTCAACTCAGTTATGTTCCCATACCCAAGCTAAAATTCCAATCCCATCACTTTGAACCTATGGCATTCCACCTCATCAATAAATTACCCTCTTTAAGTGTCACCTCGGCTATTTTGACCAGTTGACTAGTCAAACTAGTCAATAAACCTTTAAAAGATAATTAAATGGTCAAATCACCTAGCCAAGTTCATTCCACTCTAAATTAATCAACTCTAGCTATTTAAACACCCTCTAGAAGCTTCCTAAGCTTCATTTAAACCTGACTTAACCCTTGGATTAGTCTTAATGCATACCAAGCCACCCCATGTGTAAATAAGGACAAAGTGACCTTTCCACCCAAAGGTCCTTGCATTTATATTATTCCCTGCCTCCATAACTACCTCAAGACACTTGGCATCCATCTAAGCTAGCCTCCAAAGTAATCTAAGCCATCCATATGGCTTAGGGCACTTGAATTGAGCCAAAGAGAAAAAATATGTGTCATTCTAATCACACACATTCTTTTAGCTCTCTCTCCAGCCCCCAAACTCTTTCTCTAGCTCTTTCAGCCACTTCCTTAGATTCCCCAGGCCTTTCTCCACCAAATCCAAGCCATCAAACACCATTTTGGTAAAGAGAGAGAGAAATAGAGAGAGAAAGTGGAGTTTTTAATATAATTTGAATCCTGCCATAAGTAAACCTTGGCATCTTCTAGAAAGTTGAAGAGGGCCTCTCCAGTTTTCCAACAAGCCCAAGAAATCAAAAATCCACCCATTGGATTGTAAGTAATCTCAACTTTTAGCTAGAAATTAAATTTGAAATTAAAGAAAATCTATAATTCATGGAGCCTCCAAACTCTAGGCATTGGAAGATTAGGCTACCATCAGTCTGAAAGTTTGATAAGGATGCTAAGCCTTAGTGAACTTGTCCCTAGGCACACCAAAAGGGGTCGAATTGGTGAATTAAAAAAAAAACTAATTCTTACTTCAAAAAGATGAAATTTTTGGATATTTCAGTATTTAAAAAACAAGTAACAATTATCACTTAATATGGAAGCAAATGAATTTTCTAAAATATCAAAACAACAATGATAATAGTCTAATTAGTAGAACAAAGCACTAATCATGATTTTCACCAAGCAGTTATCATTGAATTAAAATTCTTTTTTTTTAGGGGAATGCTAAGATGCATTAATAATCAAACCCAACAAAAGACAAACTAGGAAATTAAAAAGCACCTAAAGAATCACATTCCTCCTTCAAACAAAACAGGAAAGAAGGAGGAATATCATCAATACTAAGATCATTCCAAAAAAACTCTTTAACCACTGCCAAATTAGCACAAATATCTGCTAATTTGTTACAAACTCTATTATAATAAGAAAATAAGACTTGATTGAAATCCTGTAGAAATCCCAATCTCTCTTCAATTCTTCCACAATTCCTCCAATTCTTCAATGATGATTGAAGAATCTTTATAATGTTATAGTTGTCCCCTTCAATAATCACCCCTTGTGCTTCACACATCCAATCTTGCACAATATTTTTAAGAAAATACACTGCCTCTAACTCCAATTTAGCTATATCCCAGTGCAAATAATGAGCACCAAAAGCTAAAAGAAATCTACCTTTGTCGTCCCTTACTACTCCACCAATTCCAGCCATGTTATTAGAAGTGAGTAACGCATCAATATTAATCTTAATCCAACTGGGTGGAGGAGGATGCCAAGAAGAAGACAGCGTATGTTGGTTGACATTCCAGTAGTCTAGTTTCAGACTAATAACACTGCTAACCAAAGCCATAGAGATCACATTAGCTGCTATAGAGTGATCCGACTCCTCAATACCACCATGAATCAGCTTACATCTATTTTTCCAAACAAGAAACACAGCTGTACAGTATATAATAGCTAGAAGTGAATTCTTACCAGCACACAACTGTAACCCATACAAGCAGGATTTAAGATCAGAGAATTCCGGAATCTGAAAACCCCAAGCATGCAGCCGTTTTATCACATTCCGCAGTTTAATACATCTACTAGCAACGTGGCAGTTGCTTTCTTCTTCATTACAACCTCTCGGGCAGCAAGTATCATTGCATAATATTCTTTTCATCAAAAATGCCTTTGAAGGAATTGCATCATTGCAAAGTCTCCACCAAAATAGTCCCACTCTTGATCTCAATTTCAGCTTTTCCATCCAGGAATAGTGAACCACCTCTGAGCTATGATCAATTAATGCCTCAAAAGACAATGTTGCTATCGATTTGCCAGAATTCTTATACTTCAGCTCCATAATATATGTTCGTGAGCTTGCTTCAATCGGAGTTTGAAGAATCAGATCTACCAGATCCTTCTCGAACACACAATGAAGATGATTTACATTCCATTCGCCATTCACGATGAAAGAGCTAAGTTTGGTACTGACGTCTACCATGATATTCACATACGTAGGCCAAGAAGCAATGCGTCTATCCAGAATCCAAGAATCCACTACCCAATTAATGGAATTACTATTTTATATCTTCCACCTTACAATATTCCTCAGATACATAGCACCCATAGTTATTATTTTCCAAGTTGGAGAGCAAGCACCTCTTGTAGGAAAATCTGAGATTTCCCTACCATATTTACATCTAAAGATATGGTACAGCAAAGAGTCATCCTTCAAATAAAAGTCCCACGCAAACTTCGCCCTTAGAGGTCCTACCTTAGATGCAGCTGAGAACAGGCCATGCCCCCTTCATTCTTGGGTTTGCAAAGTAAATCCCAAGAAACATAATGCAAGCCAGCCTTACCGTTTTTCTTATTCCACAAGAACCCTCTACACATCTTGTCAAATTCTTTAAGAATACCCAAAGGTACCAAAGAAAGAGAAGATAAAAACATGGGTAGAGATAAAAAAGACGATTTAACCAAAACCATTTTACCTTCCAATGAGATACAATTCTTTCCCCAAGTATTCAATCTATTGGACGCCACTTCTAGCAGATTTTGAAAATCAGAAGCCACCATCCTTCTCAATGTCATCTTCACCCCAAGATAAATAAACTCTTCAACCACTCTATACCTGAGGATCCTTCTAATTTTCTTCTTCCTGCCATGGCTAGTATGTTTTCCAAAAAGGATCAATGATTTGGAATGATTCACCATCTATCCCGACCACCTACAGTACTTGGTAACAATGTACTTCATTTCCTTAACCTTTCTTACATTAGCTTCTGAAAAGATTAAAAAATCATCGGCATAGAGTAAATGAGATACTGTAGGAGCATTAGGGGTAATAGAAATCCCAAAGTAATTACTCTCTTGCCTCAACGCATTAGAAAGAAGTTGTGAACACAAAATGAACAAAAAAGGTGACAAGGGGCAACCTTGTCTAAAACCACTTTTTCCTTTAATACAATCAGATTTCTTCCCATTAATCAAAAAGCAAAACTTAGGCTCACATACACAACCCATTAGTAATTCCAAAAATTTGTTAGGGAATTTAAAATTAGTCAGCACTTTCCTTAAAGCTTGCCACCCCATATTATCGTAAGCTTGCTCCATGTCCAACTTGATAGCCAAAAGGCCTTTTTCTGATTTAGAATACCGGAACTTGTTAAAAACTTCTTGTGCAAGTAACACATGCTCAGACAGTGACCGACCCTTGACAAAAGCTACTTGCTCTCTAGAAATGAGTTTATATAACACCTTCTCCATTCTATTTACTAACATCTTTGCAATTATCTTGTAAATAGTCAAACAAAGACTAATCAGACGAAAGGTAGAAGGAACCAGAGGATTTTTCACCTTGGGAATTAAGATGATCATTGTCTCCTTCCATGAGCTATGCATTACACCTGAAAAGAAAAATTGTCTAACTGCTTGCCACACATCCTCCTTAATATATTTCCAAAGGTCTTTAACAAAAGAGAAGGTAATCCCATCCAAACAAGGAGAAATATTCGAACCAGCCTCCTTGACCACCACTTGCAATTCCTCCATGGTAAAAGCTTCATTCAGGATTTGGAAATCCTCATCTCCCATCACCGTAGAAGGCTCCGGCCATCCTTCTAAAAAGCATTCCCTATGCTGCCACTTAAGCTTGAAAAAATCAGTGAAAATATGATGAATCTCTGTAACATCTTCTGTAATTACCCCTACTTCATTTTTAATATAACTAATCCAGTTTTGATTTCTCCTAGCATTAGCAAACGCATGAAAGAAAGCTGAATTTGTATCCCCTTCTTCCAACCATTTGGCTTTTGCTCGTTGTTTCCACCATGTGTTAAGCCGAGCCAAAGTAACATTGAGCTCATGAATTTTAAACCTCAGAAGCTGCAGCCGTTCCACTGATAACCGACCTTCGGCTTCCTCCAACTGGATTTCCAAAATCTCCTCCTTTAGTTTGTCCCTCAAGACGCTCAAATTCTTGAATTTAGCCTTGCTCCAAAAGAATAAAGCCCTAAGGCTTCTTTTGAATTTCAGATTCAAAGAAATAGCCAGATCATTACCATAATATTTTTTCCAGATGTTCTCCACGATGGCAGCAGCTCCATGATAAGAAGACCAAACATCTTCATAATAAATTTCTCTACTACCGACCTTCAAAGGCTTTACAATCTCCAAAAGAATTGGGCAATTGTCCGAAGCTATGCGTGATAGGTGTTTCACCAAGGCTAGATGAATAGTATTCAAAGCAGTAGAATTGATAAGACATCTATCCAACTTTTCTAAAATCCGAGCCCCTTTGGACTTATTGTTACACCAAGTGAATTTGGGACCCATAGAAGCCACCACATGAAGATCATTTATGATCACGAAATTCTTCATATCCCTAGCACCTTGAGACATGGAGAATTTTTTCCCACCTCTTTTATCCTCTTGTGAAAGCACACAATTAAAATCTCCCCCTACCACCATCAGCCATTCATCAGAGCAATGCTTCTCTAAACCCTCCCATAAAAGCTTTCTAGAGAGCACATTAGGACTTCCATAAACAGTAGCCACCTTCCAACAACCTTTATTACAGATAGATAAATTACCAACAATCCATTGGGCTGAATAATCAACCACTGAGAATGATGCTAAGTCCTTTCTCCATAACACATCAAACAACCAGAAAGACCTTCAGAAGGGACCAAATAAGAATCCCAATTACTACCCAAAAACTTCACCATTTGAA
The DNA here is from genome assembly GCA_019925795.1 of Dendrobium chrysotoxum. NCBI lineage: Eukaryota > Viridiplantae > Streptophyta > Magnoliopsida > Asparagales > Orchidaceae > Dendrobium > Dendrobium chrysotoxum. Next base: position 52,750,453 of record CM034314.1, on the reverse strand, counting down.
TATTATCTCCAGAACTAATCTTAGTTTCCATTAAACCCACTAACAAGACATTACCATTTTTAACCACCTCCTTAAGATATAGAGCAGCCTCCACTTTCTTGGCTCCTCTACAATTCCAAAAAACCAAGGAAGTCATTGATTCGGATTGAGGGTGAAACCCCCATTCCTCTTAGATTTTCTCCCTTCCAACTTCTTATTACTATCCATGGAGTTACCCGAGCCTAGCTCTTTTAATAATTTAACTCTTTTCCCAGCTGAGGAAGTTTCCAGCTCAGCCATTTTTCAGTTTATCCGCAACCTGAACTTCCTTTGGAAAATAGGAATTTCCCAAACTACTTTTCATGGCAACTTCTTCCCAACAATTTCCCTTTCCTCTATACACCGGTCCTCAAACATTTCCAAAACAGCACCATAGTCATTTTGCAAGGAAGTAGCATTCTTAACAAGACCCACATCAGACTTAGTAATAGGAGTACCTGAGTTCGCAAGCAATCCCAAAGGATCTGCTTGAGTTCACAAGCATCCATTAATAAGACCATTATTATCCTCCCTAACTGAATCACAATTTAAAATAGCAGAATTACTTATCTCCACAGCTGAAGAGGTCTTAATAGCAATGTCATTCCAACTTTCCTGTATCTTCATCTGCTCCTCGTTTACTTCCAAATTTTTACTACTAACTGTTGGGTTTTTCAAACCCACCTCCACACTATTCTCCTCCAAACTTTTATTCAACTCCATCTTCTCACCATCCAGCTTATTAAATATTTTGTTACATTTAACTGCATCAACCTTCTTATGAGAAAAACTATCCACCTTTCGGACCTGTTGAAAACCAGGATTCTGATTACCCATTTGTTTCACAACCAAAGGATCCCTCATAACCTCTTTACGCTGACCAACATTTCTCCCCTTCCTATGATTAATCAACACCCAACGTCCATACGAATCTGAATTCGACAACTCCACCTCATCCCTTCCACTAACCCCCACTTTAACCTCATTATTTGCTCCCCCCCACCACCTTAGGACAAGCAGCATCCTTCAAACAACCAGATTTTACATGTCCAATCATCCCACACTGAAAACAGAACGATGAGATTTTCTCATACAAGACTTTTTGGAAAAATCTTCCTGAAATACTTTCCACCCAAACACCTAAAGGCAGACAACGATCGAGCTTGATCCTCACCCAAACTCTTGCAAACTCCCTTCTACCCCATTGAAACAAATTTCCATCCAGCATAAGAGGAGTACCAACCATAGATGCAATCCTTGCTATATTCTGTTCGTCCCAACAATGAGGTGGAAGATTAAGCATTCTAATCAATATTGGTGACGTCAAGTCCTTCAAAGATAAAGGAGAGAACTCCGGATGGTGAGAAGATGGAGTTGAATAAAACAGCCCTCATTCCATTTTTCCATTCCTATAATGTGTCCATTCACAAACCATGGTCTTCCTGATAAAACAGCCTCCATCAATTCGTTCGAGTTAAAAGAACACAAGAACAAACCTTTCCCCAAAGTAGTAAAATGGAATTTTCCAAATTGACTCCATTGGCGCCTCACCTCCCATGCCACCAAGTGAGATGGCATCTCCTTTCCAAATACCTTGATCACCAAAGAATTAGCCAACCTATTGGCATTTTGTATCTCCAAATCTTCACATAACCTCACTGCTTTGCCATCCTCAGACAACACCATTTCTTCATCTTTAAAGTTTAACTTGATATATGGTTTCGAGTTCCCAGAATTAGCCTTCAAAGTCATATTATTATCCTTAAGCAAACCTACAGACACCTTATTCGCATATGTATCAGTGTTAGTACCCAGAACATCATTCAGAAGCTTTGAACAAACATCTGCCTGATCAGCAATGCCAGGATGATCTCCACAATTACCCAAATCCACAGAAACACAACTCCTAACCTTCAAAAAATCAGAACTCTTGTTACCTGGAACTTCCAGAAATTTAGGATCACCTATGATACCGGAAGGAACGCCACCCCACTCAGGACCTTCCGGCGACTGAAATGGCCTATGAACGCCTTTGCTCACCGGACTGAGGGAATTCGCATTTATCTTGCTGTCATGGACAGAGATTGCATTTGAATTCCCAAATTGATTCACAAAGATTTTCATAACCGAAGAAGAAGCCCCCGGATCTGGCGAAAACTTTAAATCATGCAAATCATTAATCTCACTACCATCAGACAAAGCAATCTCCTTCCCTTTACCAACCACCAGAGTCGAAACAACTTGTTGAATTGCATTCCTCTCAGAGATAACAAGCTCCCCTCTAGCACGACGAAGACGAATACTATCCAATTCTGGATTGACACCCGAACCAGCTTGTCGAAGAACAGACCCCTCTGAAGAAGGAAGAGATGGCCGGCTGCCACCCGCCACCATACCCAAAAACCTGGCGCAAAAAAAGTGGAAAACTGCGAAGGAAAAATTAAAATGCTTTCTCTCTCTACTTGCCCGCAGCTCTTCCCCAAGATCAGCTGTTTTCTTGTTCATTGAATTATAATTCAAAAAGCAAAAATGTGAGATTAAAAAATTAGAATAAGCACACCAGAGATTTCTAGTGGTTCGATCAAATAATGACCTACATCAACTCCCTGAAGTCCTCCTCTTTGAGTATTATACAATCACTATACTGTCTCTCCTTTTTCCTCACAATAAGGAGGTTAAGCCCTTACACAAATCACTTCCACTAAACCTAGTGTGGTAGAGAGCCGGAAGCTTTATCACCCTCCTTATGATGGTAGCAAACCTTCAATCATTTTTCTCCCTCTTGGAGAAGGCAGACAATCTCAATCCCCTTTTTCTCCCTCTTGGAGAAGGCAGAGTACTATGTCCTTAAGCTAAAGAATCTCTTCTTAGAGCCACCCAAGAAACCTAGATAGACACTTCGAGGAAAAAGAAAAGATAGTTTCTTAGAGCAACCATGTGAACCCCTCACATTACTTCTCCCTCACACACATGCTATCCCTTTCTTCTTCTTAAAGCTATGCTAAATCTTCTTCTCCAAGCTCCTTCTCAAGAAAACTCAATAGCAAAAAACTTGAAGCAAGTCATTTGAGAGAGATTAAATACAAGGCTTCACAAAAAGCCCTAAATTCAATTCTGGTGACTCTAATCATACAGTACGATCCTATATCGTACGGTTTGATTAGTTTAAATCACCTCTGTTAGTCCTGGATGATTTGTGAAGCACTGTACAATCAGTTTAATGTATTGCATTGTTTGTCCTGTGTGATATAAAGGGTCATCTAGTATGATTTGTTAAAACAATATGGTTTTACATCCTGTATATTGACGACTATAAGTTATCATCCTACACATGGATCTGGTCATATAATATGACTAGGCTCAATCATCTTGTACAATTTAATTTGACAAATTATCCAAAATCTTTTCCATAATTACAGGATTAATTTAGGTAAGATTTAATGACATTGTACACTATGATACCTATTATATGGTATGATACATATCATAGGATATGATTAGTACAAATTTTTAATTTTAAAATATTTCCTAAAATGTGATTGATAACTAGAATCATGATTTTAATTGATCATCCTGTGTAATCTTCCGTACAAAATGATTAGTTCAACTTATATTACTTGTCATAATTAGCCATTTTAATGATTTTTTGATTAGCTGACCGCACAGTACGATTAGTTTAAAAAATTCAACTTCTGATATTTTTACTAACTCATTTTGTTGAGTGTGTGTATGCATAGTCACCAAGATTATTATCCACCAAATACATAATTGGCTCAAGAAATATAGAAAAAACAAAATGCAAAATTACAGACTCTTCTAGACATTTTGACCATATTCTACCCAATCTTGAGCTTATCAGTTTTGCACAGCATACAGTAGATTTAAAATGTTAGAGCATAAGAAAAAGTAGATATGTAATAATAGTAATTACCAGGAGATAGTATAGTAAGGAATCCAAAAATGTTTGTGATCATCAAAATTAAGGCTTGGGTCCAGATTTGTAACAATCTCCCCCTTTTTTATGATAGCAAATATTGTTGGTTTTAATTACAAGTAAAAGGTTTGCTATATCCTAAACTCCCCCTTACTAGATGAATATTTGAAAATAAGGAGAGTTTTTTTTTAAATTAATTTTTTTATTTTAAAATGAGAAAATAAAATGAATAGATAAAATGAAAATACAAGACAACAAAATTAAGCAAGAGATAAAAAATAGGCTAGGCATAATTAGACATGAATTACTACAAAAGTACAAGTAACCAACAACATACTAATAATATGCTCCCCCTTTTAACATCATAAAAAGGAGGAAAGAATAAAACAAAAGGTGCCAAAATAAAAACATACATCATAAAGCAGAGACATGAAAATAATATAAACACAAGCACAAACATAGAATAAACTAAAAGTATAAAGTGTCTTGATCAGGTAGAGGTGGTGGTGGTAGTGGTTTGAAGAATCAGTGAATGGAGATAAGCTGCTCTCCAAGCCAAGACATGTCATTTTCGTGTTGTTGTGTGCTATGTAGTCATCAAAGCGAGCCATATCATATTCATGTTGTTGTTGTTGCTCTGCTGCATAGGTGTCAAAATGCGTCCCCCACTAATCAAACTATTGAACCAGCATATTATACTGAGACTACTGGTGGACAGGTGTTGGATCTAGAGCTGGTGTTGGCCCTCCCTCTGCTGCCTCTGGCTCAAGTCCATATAATGAGCATTATAGTAGTGAGTGTTGTGAAGGACATGGAAGGAGCTGTTTGAATAGAAGGTTGGGAGATGTTCTAGTGGTGCAAGGAATTGGAATTTGTATTTGGATTCAAGGGTGAAGGAAATTATATAACCTAAGATAAGATTTGGGTTTCTTTTATGTCTAAGATCTCCAATGCAGGTTAGATTCTTAAGATATAGAATGATTAAGTCAGCTGCATTAAAATTAATTTAAGCTATTATTAAGTAGGTGGTAAGAGATAGAAGAGGTGTGATATTGATTCGATCCCCAGCTTTTGAAATTATAGAGTTGTGAAGGATATGCTGAATAATTCTAGCATCTTGTGCTAAGGTATTGACACGAGCAATGTGGTATCGAACATTTGATTCCCTAAGGGTAGTGTTAATAAGGGTTCAGTCATAATCAGTGTTAGATGCTACAAGGTGGACTTTTTTGCTAATAGTTGAGAGCTGGAGGTATGCAAGAAAGTCTTGATAGGTAATTTCAACAGGCCTCCTATTAACGTAAGATTGGAGGGTAGTACCCTCACTATTAATACAGAGGCTAGCAAAGAATTCAAAAAGGATTTCAAAACTAAACGGATAGGCAAGAGTGAGAATGAACGAGAGAGTGGTGCGGGTGAAAAGATTGAGAACTTGAAAGTTTAGAACTTCTTGATTTATGAATTTGGATAGTGTGATATTAGAAATTTTGTATCGATTGTAAGCCTCTCCGTCAGTGGCTTTGACAAACTAAGGATCCATAGCACATTGAGAGGAACTTTCGACAAGATCTTTTGAATGCCTTCCTTCAACCTTTTTAAGGAGAAGATCTTAGGGAAGAAGGAAGAACAGTATAATAAGAATTGAGTGAAGAAAAGACTTAATTTCCCTCTCCTTAAATAGATTGGTCATATCATACAGTATAATAGATAAATCAAACAGTACGATCGAGTGCATTCAATTTTTTCTAATCTAATTAGTCAAAAAGGTGGTCTTATTATATAGTACGATCAGAATCATACAAGATGATTATAGAAAAGATGTTTGTCCTGAGGTGTTAGCCTGGACGATCATTGACTAGTCAGATCATCTTGTATAAACACATGTTCGTACAGTATGATACGATATGAAATATTGTACCGGCCAAATTCAATCCGTCCAACATTTACTACCTTATGTATCATATAGTACAAAGTAGGTGTTTATATAGTATGATTTTTAATGATTGATCAATCAGAGTTGTTGGATGTGTTATGAGCAGTAATCTGGTGTTTTTATAACGATCATACAGTATGATGTGAAATCATATAGTACGATGTGGATAAAATTCATAAAATGGTGTGTGATGCTCAAGAAGGTTTCATAAAAAATATAAAATAAATCATAAAAATAAAAGTAATAATATAAATAATCATAAAACAAATTCAAAAGAAAACACACAAAAATAATTATTTTTTCAATTTTCAAATCATCTCGATTTAAGCATGAATATCTATAACACCTAGTCTAGTCCTTATGGTGTTAAAGATTTCAAAAGCAATGGGTTTTGTAAATATATCTTCTAATGGATTTTCAGTAGCTACATAATGTAGCTCTATATCCCCTTTTGTCACATGGTCTTTAATGAAATGGTGCCTTATGTCTATATAGTCGGTCTGAAGTGTTGGATTGGATTCTTTGAGATATAAATGACACTTGAGTTATCACACATACTTGCAATAGTGTCAATAAAAGTTTGATATCTAAGATTTATTATTTAAGCGATAGGACTTATGCAACATAACTTCCTATAGTTATATATTATACTTCAACGGTAGATAGGGCTATAGAGTTTTATTTTCTATTAGACCAAGAGACTTAAGATTGTCCTATGAATTGACATGTTCTAGAGGTAATTTTTCTATTAACCCTACATCCTGTAAAGTCTAAATTAGAATATCCTATGATTTGAAAAGAAGTACTATATCTAGGATACCAGATTCCTAGGTTTTGGATTCTTAGAAGATATCTAAGAATTCTTTTAATAGCACTCATATGGGATTCTTTGGGATCAGCCTGAAATCTAACATAGAGACAAATAGTAAACATGATAATAGGTCTATTGGTAGTCAAGTAAAGGAGTGATCCAATTATTCCTCGGTACTTCTTTTGAGCATTTGATTTTCTATTTGGAATCTTATCAAAATGAATAGTAGAGCTCATGGCACTATTTACTGCCTTAGTATTATCTAATTTATATTTCTTAAGGATATCCTTGATATATTTTAATTGATTAAGGAAGGTTTCATCATCCTTCTGCAATGCACTAAATCAAAGAAAGTAGTTTAGCTCTCCCATCCTGCTCATCTCAAACTCCTCACTCAACATTTTTTAGAATTTATCACAAAGATTTTTATTTGTAGATCCAAATAGTATATCATCACATAAATTTTAACTATGAGTAGGTCTTCTCCTGCTTTCTTTAGGAAAAAGGTGGTGTTTACACTACCCTTAACAAAAGGTCTATATAGAAGGAATATGCTTAGCCTTTCATACTAGGCTCTAGGTTCTTACTTCAACCCATATAATGCCTTCTTTAGTTTAAATACATGATTAGGAAATTTAGAGTTCTCAAAACCTGGGGGTTGCTCAACATATACATCCTCTTTAATTACCCCATTTAGGAAGGTTCTTTTAACATCAATCTAATATAGCTTGAATCCACTAAAGCAAGCAAAGGCTAAGAGCACTCTAATGGCTTCTAGTCTAGCTACTAGGGTAAAAGTATCTTTAAAGTCAATCCCTATAATTTGATTATAGCCCTAGCTATTAATCTCGCCTTATTTCTCACTACTATACCAGAGTCATTCAATTTATTCTTAAAAACCCATTTAGTTACTACAATGCTCTGGTCTTTGGGTCTACTCACTAACTACCAAACTTCATTCGGAATAAATTAATTCAATTCTTCTTACACTGTTAGGACATAGAATTCATCATATAAGGTTTGATCTATGTTTGAGGGTTCTACCATTGAGATGAATGCTTAATGATTAACCTCCTTTCTAAGTTCATGCCTTATTATAACACCTTTAGATGGGTCTCTTAGGATAAGTTCCCTAGGGTGACTAGAAGAATATCTCTATTCTCTAAGGAAGGGTTCCTAAGGTTCTACTCTATCTCCTAGGTCAATGGCTTCTACCCCTTGAATTACCTCTACTTCTTCTTCCTCTAGTTTAGATTCAGAGGTCCTATCTTATTCATCAAACATAATATGGGTAGACTCTTCTACTACCAAGGTCCTCTTGCTGAAGATTCTATAGGCCTTACCTACAGATGAATAACCTAAGAAGACTCTTTCATTAGACTTGGGATCAAATTTCCCTAAGGGTGATTTTCTATTAATCAGGATAAAACACCTACACCCAAAGATATGTAAGTGAGAAAGATTTGGTCTCCTACACTTAAGGAGTTCATAGGGTTCTTATTTAATTTTGATCTAACATTCACCCTATTCAAAACATAATAAGAAGTATTTACTGCTTCTATGCAAAAGTATCTAGGGATAGAATATTCAGCTAGCATGGCCCTAGTAGCTTTTACCAAAGTTTTTTTTTTCTCTCAGTTATTCCATTCTACTGGGGGGTCCTAGGGGCAAAAAAGTTATATTATATCCTTATCTCTTGATAAAAAGATTCAAATTTCTTATTTTAAAATTCTCCACCATGATTACTATGAATGGTTGATATTTTACATCTTAATTATCTTTGTATCCAGGTGGAGAAAGTTCTAAACTCCTCAAATGATTCAATTTTTGTGCTAGGAATCTAACCTTAGTGAATATAGAATAGTCATCTATGATTACAAATCCATATAACTTCCCTCCTAGGTTTGCAAAACTAACAGGTCCAAATAGGTCCATATGTAGAATTTCTAGAGGCTTAGAGGTCTTGATGTCCTTAATTGAATGGAATAATGACTTTGTTTAATTAAAAATTATTTTTTTTAAGATTAATTGTCTTTGGGCTATTTAATTTCTTAAATTTTAATTTTGAAATTAAACCCATTATTATGAAGGATATATCATCTCAGGAGACGAGCACACCATTCCTTAATGGTTTAATTTACAGGATTAAAATTTCAACCTGATTATCACAGTCAAATTCAAGCAAGAACTATATATGACCCCAGAGAGTCAAAATGATTGTTCACTCAGGTATTTACCTATGATAATTTGGATAAATTATCATTAATTTTATAATCAAAGTTTACCTAAATTAAAGTTAAACTAAAAGTTTAGTGAAAAAGCTTTCAATTTTCCTAGACAGAGGATCAAATTATGGTCAATTTGAGATATTATTTGTAATTTTTAATTTAATTTTTATTTATTACATTTTCTTGAAGTTTCTTGATCCTAAAAAGGGATGAATTTTAACTTGCTTAAATTTCTGGCCTAATGACCTCCAAATCATGTGAAATTTCACCTAAGGTACAAAATGTCGCTAAGTTCAATGTTCTCAAGTTCCATCCCTATTGGATGTGTGTGTATAATTTCCTATAATTTTTCAAAGTTAACTAGACCTTTTTCTTAATTATTTTTCCTAGGAGTCTCTAGTGTTCAAATAGGTTTGAAATTTTGGTCACCTAACCTTGTGACATATACAAGCATACCATGGCAATTAGATAACCTAATTCTACCAATTTGGAGACTTATGAATTTTCAAAGTTTTGGGTTCAAAATGGACCCAATACTTTGTAAATTCATCCCACAGTAATCCTTTGAGCATGTGGACCTAGGAAAAATGAAGGGAAAGCCTAAGTTGCTCAAAAATATTTCACCAAAATTTGGGCTCAATTTGACAACTGGAATGTGAGAAAATTACTAAAAATGGATTCTAAACAAACTTAAATAACTCACAATCCAGTGATTAAAACACTTTTATTTTAATTTTAGTAAATAGTAGGGCTCAAGACCTTTCCAACGAGCTCAAGAACCCTCAATTTGGTGAAACATTGGATTTTCTATGAATTTTAAAAGTTCTGGGCATTTAATTGAATTTTTTTATTCAATTTGAGCAGAAATGGCAGCGGTGCGTGTGATGGCAATATGTGGCGCAATCAGAGCCGTCCGATTGAAACTCAGTTCAAAAATAATTGAAAATTCAATTGCCCATAACTTTCAATCCAACCGTTCAAATTTGATGAAATTTGAAATGTAGGATCTTAATACTCTAATCTTTCAACCCATGGAATTTTAAGGCTCCATGCATTGCGATTTGGGAGAAATCAAGGTTTGATCATATAACTTAAAATAAAGATAATGTATAATCCAAACATCAGATTTTGATATTCTTAGGCTTGTTGGAAAGGTATTTGAATCATCTACAACTTCTTTCAAGGATCCAAGAGCTTTTGATCGTTGGTTTAGGATCTGCTATAGCAATTATCCTTTCTCTCTCTCTCTCTCTTCTCAAATTAGGCTCTCAAGCTTTGCAACAACCATTTCAATGGCTGCAGAGGCCTTATTTATAGATGGAGGAAAGGATAAATGTAGCTAGAATTGATCATTTTGGATGGTTGGAGAAGATTCTAAGGATTTGAGTTTAGTAAAGCTTGGTTAGCCTAACCTATGATTGCTATCTTTAATGCATGAGATGAGCTCTAGGATGCTACCATGTAATCCCTATAGCCACCTAACTGCATGTGAAAATGGATTATTAGGGAGGTTGGCTTTGCCAAGGTGTCAAAGCCACAAAAGTAATCCCTTTGACCATTTTTGGATATTTTGACAAGTCAAACTAGTAAATATACTTATGTGGCATGGGAGAAGTTCTTTTGAGCTGGTTTGATTAATTTAAATATGGCTTGAGTTTAAAGACTCGAGATTTGGATGTATGTGTGTGTATGGAAAGAGGTTTGACTAAATTTTTGCAAGTTTGACTTGGTGTTTAGTCAAACTAGCTATAATTTAATCCAAAAAAAAATTTGGAAATGTTTGGAACATGATTGGGATATCTTTTGGAATGAATTTGAGGGTTCAAATGGTTTGATTTAGTCATAAGGGTTGATTTGGCCCATTTAACCCTTAAAGGGTTATTTGGTCAACCAGGTTAACCCAAGGCCAAGGTTTGGACTTGAATGGTTTGATTTGATATTTGGAGACTAGTGGAGGTGGTCTCATGGCATGGGGAAGTCATTTCAGTCAAAAAGGACTATTTGAGCTCTTAATGGGCTTATGTCAACCCTGGTTGACTTGGTCAACCAGGTTGACCTAGGGGCTGGGATTAGGTCCAACAGGTTTGTTTCAGTATTTGGAGTTGAATGGAAGTGGCTCCAACCAAAGATAGGGTCATTTAATTCAAAATGATTATTCATACCCCTAAGGGTATTTTGGTCATTTTAACCCCTAGTCAACTAAGGGTCAAAATGAGTCCACCAAATTATAATTTAATGTTAAACATATGATAATAAAGGGTTTTGATGTAATCAGAGGGTTTGGAGAAGGCTCCAAGGTCAAAATCCACTAGGCAGCAGGTCTAATGGCATAGGCCGTAAATATTTAAAGGTTTTATAGCCTTAGAATTTTAATCCAATTTTTTGGGTTAGAGATCTTAGATTAAGCTCAAATTTGGAGGATAGACCGTAGGACATTCTTAATCAATATACAATTGATAGATCATGAATCAAGGGTCATTTGATTTGCATTTGAAATGTTTGAAAATTCACTGGAAAAGGCTTTCAGGACAGGGCCTTTGAACCTTAAATTTTGATATGAAATCTGGATTTAATTTGGATTGATCTAAGATCTAGATAGATCCTAGGGTTTGGATTGGTTCTAGTAACCTCATACAATAATGAGGTCAATAGACTTAATCTATTTTCTTAATTGGTAGGCATCACAAAGATGATTCTTAGTGAAATCTAACTTGGGCTTGCCTTTAACTAGGTCTTTTTTGGTAATATTCCTATGAGTTTTTATTCTAGCATAACATAGTCTCCTACGCCTTAGCCAGGATTCATCAATTATAATTTTCAAACACAAAGAATTAGAATATTCAATATAGTTCAAATCAAGCATATAAATATTATTTACCCTTTTTTCTTCTAAGACTAATTTGCCATTTAAGCTAATCATATATTTTGCATATAAGAATTTTATATCAAAACCCTTGTCACATAATTGACTAATGCTCAGTAGGTTATGCTTTAGGACATCAACTAATAAAATATTTTCAATTATATGTTTTTGTATTGCCAATTATTCCAGAGCCAACCACTTTTTTAGTGTTGTTATCCCCCAGTATAACCTTGCCTCCTGACCTGACCTCCAGTGTGATAAACTGCTTTAAATCACTAATCATGTCTCTCAAGCATCCACTATCTAGGTACCACATACTCTCATTAGGTCTTTTATTAGAGCTTCTCTACAAAGTCATTAAACATTAGATTGGGAACTCAAGTAAGTTTGGATACCACCATATGCATTGATAAATGAGATGTTTGCATGTTATACTGTGATGCAAGTAGTTTTGCCTCCACACTAGATGTGTCCTATGCTAGATAATGCATGTGCAGGCTATGTGACCTAGAATGCCACAAGATTAACACCTAACACCATGAAAAGGATTCATTAATCTATGTGGGTTATGGTGGCTCATCCTAAGGGAATATGATGCATGCTATGATGAGTTATGCCACTATGCTAATGTGGGTGATGTTTTATTATTTTAAAGTGCATTTATTTTTGCTTTTAGGAATTCGTTAGCACTTTTAAAGCTTGCCACTTCTAATTTTAATGCATGCTCACTACTGTCTAATTGACATGCAAGTGCTTCTAATTCTTTAAATGATCCTTTTAATTCAATATGCTTTGACATTAAGGATTCATGTACATTATTTAGGTTAACAAGTTTCTTATTTAATGCATCATACTCATCAAGTAAAGTCATATGATCACTATCTAAAGTAGAATGCTTAATTATCAGACAAATATGCTCTTTTCACAAAATGAAAAATTCAGTGTTTAAGTTACCATACATTTTTTTTCAACTTCCGATATGAATCATGAATTTTTACTGAAATAATAAACAATTCATCATAGAAACGTTGACATACCTCGTCTTGATCTGACTAATCAAGATTATCATTAGTTATGAGACATAGATTTGTTACCTCCTCCTCTACTTCTTATTCTGAATATTTCGAGGTGAATTTGGCCCAAAATGCCTTATGTGTCCTTTACTTCCCCTTCATGAATTTCCCCTTTTCTTCACACTTCTCCTTGACCGGGTGAGTCTTCAAGTTAGGGGAGCCTTTTCGGAGATGACCTAATTTCCTACATTTAAAGCATATTATGTCAGATGAAGCTTTAAAAAATTTCTATTGCTTTTACCTTTATTCCACTAATGTTTATGACACTTTTGCATTCTCCTCAAGAAACTTTTAAACTATCAGGTCATCAACGCAATGTCATCATTCTCCTCCACTACAGAGCTATCACTGTCTGAGTTGTTTACTTTAAGAGCTACAGTCCTCTCCTTCTTCTTATCACCTGTATCATTTAGTCTTTAACTCGCACCTTGCTCGTAGTCATTGAGTGACCCAAGCAAGTTATTAATATAATAAATATTTAAATCTTTTGATTCTAAAATCGTAGTACCTTTAGCATCATATGCACTAGGTAGGCAACATAAGATTTTATTGACTTTTTTAGAATTAGAGAGTTCTCTACCCAATGCATACAGGAATGTCACTATTTGTGTGAACCTATTGTACATTTTTTATGTTGATTTACTAGGTTTCATGCAAAAAAGTTTGAAACTATGTAGCAAAATGTTTAATCTAGACTATTTTACTTCACTAGTTCCTTCATATGTAATACATAGTATATCCCATATTTCCTTCCCCATAGTACAGGTAGATACTCACATATAGTCCTCAGATTTTAAAGCACAAAAAAATAATTAAGGCATTTATCATTTAACTAAGCAAATTCTATATCCTCTTGACTCCATTCAGTATAAGGAATATCAGTTTTCATACCATTAACAACACGTGATGATACAGAATATCCATATTGAATCATATGCCACATCCTAAAATCAATGGATTATAAAAATATAGACATGCAAATTTTTCAAAAATCAAAGGGAATGTTCCCAAATAATGGTGGACGAGTAATAGAGTAACCTTTTACGGTGTTCCTATTTTTGAAGTGTGCCATTGATCATTTTGCTCTAGTTTTTCTAAAACCCTATTTTGAGTACATCTCTGATACCAATTAAAAGTTTGATAAGGATGTTAAGCCTAAGTGAACTTATCCCCAGGAACACCAAGAGGGGGTGAATTGGTGAATTTAAGAAAACTAATTGCTTACTTCAAAAATAAAGATAATATTTTTGGATTTTTTAGTTTTTAAAAAATAAGTAACAATTATCACTTAATATGGAAGTAAACAAATTTACCAAAACATCAAAATAATGATGATGATATTCTAATCAGTAGAACGATGCATTAATCACGATTTTCATGTAGTAGTTTTCACAAAATTCAAATAAAGATAGTGAAAATGCAAGAATAAAAAATCAAAATAAATACACACCAGAGATTTATAGTAGTTTGGTCAAACAATAACCTATGTCCACTCCTCGGAGTCCTCCTCTCTGAGTATTGCACTATTACTATAGTATCTCTCCTTTTATCCCCACAGTAAGGTGGAGAAGCCCTTACACAAATCACTTCCACCAAACCCGGTGTAGCGGTGAGCCAGAAGCTTTATCACCCTCCTGGTGATGGCAGCGGACCTTCAATCATTTTTCTCCCTCCTAGAGAAGGCAGAGAACCTCAATCTCCTTTTTCTTCTCCCTGGAGAAGATAGAGTATCATGTCCTTGAGCTAAATAATTTCTTCCTTGATGCACCTAAGAAACCAAGATAGACACTTGGAGCAACAAGGCAAGACACTTTCTTGGAGCAACCATGTAAACCCCTCACACTACTTTTCCCTCACACACAAGCTCTCATTTTCTTTTTCCCAAAGCTCTCCTCGATCTTCTTCTCCAAACTCCTTCAAGAACACTCAGTAGTCAAAGACTTGAAGTAAGTCATTTGAGAGAGATTAAATACAAGGCCTCATAAAAAGCCCTAAATTCAATTTTGGAAACTCTTATCATATGGTACGATCCTATAGAATATGGTACAATTAGTTAAAGTCACCCATGTTAGTCCTTTATGATCAATTGGATGTATTGCACTAATCTCATGTATGATTTGAAGGGTCGTCCATGATTTGTCATCCTGTATGATAGACAATGATAAATTATTGTCCCACGCAGGGATCTGATCATACAGTATGATTGGGTCCAATCGTCCTGTATGATCTGATTGGATAAATTAACTATAATTATTTTCCTAATTATAAGATTAATTTAAGCAAGATTTAAAGACATCGTACAATATAATATCTATCGTATGGTATGATTAGTATACTTTTTGAGTTTCAAAATATTGCCTATATTATGATCAGTGGCTGAAATCTTTATTTCAACTGATCATCTGGTATAATCTTCATCGTACAATATGATTAATTATACTTGCATTAATTATCACAATTAGTCATTTTAATGATTTTTTGATTAGTTAGTCGTACAGTACAATTAGTTCATAAAATTTAACCTATCATATTGTCATAAACTCACTCCATTGGTGTATATGTGTATGGTCACCAAACTTAGTTTTTCTCAAATACATAATTAACTTGAGAAATATACAAATAACAAAATCTAAAATTATAAACTCTCCCAAACATTTTGACCCTATTCTACCTAATCTTGAGCTTATCAATTTTGCACAGTGTACGGTGGACCAGAAAGGTTAGTGCACAAGAAAAAGTCGATATGAAATAATTGCAATTATAAGGAGATAGCATAGTAAGGAATCTAAAAATATTTGATATCATCAAAATCATAGGGCTTTGCTTCATATGTGTAATAATATTTCCCTTTTTTATGATGGCAAATATTGTTGGTTTTGATTACATGTAAAAGTTTTGCTATGTCCTAAACTCCCCCTTACTAGATGAATATTTGAAAATAAAAAAAGTTTTTTTTTATTTTTTATTAATTTTTTTATTATAAAATGAGTAGATAAAATGAACACAAAACAACAAAAACTTAGTAAGAGATAAAAAATAGACTAGGCATAAGAATTACTAAAGAAGTACAAGCAACCAACAACAGACTAACAGTCTACACAAAAAGGAGGAAAGAATGAAATAAAAGATGCAAAATAAAAACATATATCATAAAGCAAAGACATAAAAATAATACAAACATAAGCAGTAACATAGAACAAACTAAAAGTAGGAAGAGTCCTGATTAGGTGGAGGTGGTGGTGGTGGTGATTGGAAGAACCAGTGAATGGAGGCAAACTTCTCTCCAAGCCAAGCCATGTCATTTCTGCGATGTTGGTGCTGCCATGATACACAGTTATTAAAGTGAGCCATATCATTTTCATGTTGTTGTTGTTGCTCTACTATATGGGTGTCAAAATGAGTCTCCTACTAATCAAACCTCTAAACTAGCATATCATTTTGAGACTGCTAGTGAATAGGTGTTGGAACAGGTGCTAGACCTCCCTCTACTGCCTCTGGCTCAGGGTTCATATAGAGAACATTACGGTGGTGGGTACTGAGAAGGACATGGAATGAGTTATTTGAATAGAAGGTTGGGAAATGATCTAGTGGTGTAGAGAATTGGATATTGTATTTGGATTCAAGGACGAAGGCAATTATGTGACTTAAGGCAAGATTTGGCTTTATTTTATGTCTAAGCTCTCTAATATAGGTTAAATTCTCAAGATATCAAATGATTAAGTCAACTGCATTGAAATCAATTTCAGCCATTAAAAAGTAGGCGGTCAGGGATAGAACAGGGATGATATTAATTCGATCCCCAGCTTTTGAAATTATAGTGTATCAAAGGATATGCTAAATAATTCTAGCATCTTTCACTACGGTATTGATATGAGCAATGTGGTATCTAACATTTGATTCCCTAAGGGTAGTGTTAGTAAGGGACCAGTCATAGTCAGTGTTAGATGCTAGATGGTGGACTTTTTTGCTAGAAGTTAAAAGGTGGAGATATTCATGAAAGTCTTGATAGGTAATTTCAAGAAGCCTCCTATCGATATAAGATTGGAGGGTAGTACTCTCTCTGTTAATATAGAGACTAGCAAAGAATTCAAAAAGGATTTTAGAATTGAACTGGTAGGCAAGGGTGAGAAAGAACGAGAGAGTGGTGCGGGCAAAAAGATTGAGTACTTGGAAGTTTACAACTTCCTGATTTATGATTTTGGATGAGGTGATATTAGAAATTTTGTATCAATTGTAAGCCTCTTTATTATCAACTTTGGAAAACTAAGGATCTATGAGACATCAAGAGGAACTTTCGACAAGAGCTCGTGAATGCTTTCCTCCGGCCATTTCAAGGAGAAGAACTTAGGGAGGAAGGAAGAATAGTGGAATAAGAATTGAGTGAAGAAAAGATTAGATTTCCCTCTCATTAAATAGATTGGCCATATATTACAATATGATGAATAAATCGTATAGTACGATTGAGTGCATTAAATTGTGTCTAGTTCGATCATTCAAAAAGGTGGTCTTATCATACAGTACAATCAAAATCTTATTGGATAATTAGATAGAACATGTTCGCCCCAAGGCATCAGCCTGCATGATTGTTGACTGGTCAGATCGTCCTGTACAAACACCTATTCGTATAATATGATATGATATTAAATATCATCATATCAAATTCAATTTATCCAATATCTACTACCACATATATCGTACAGTATGAAGGAGGTGTTTGTATGGTACGATCATCAATGATTGATCAATTAGAGCCATTGGATGTGATGTGAGTAGTGATCTAGTGTTTTTGTGAATATCATACAATACAATGTGGAATAGTACAGTACGATGTGAACAAAATTCATAAAGTGGTGTGTGATGATCAGGAAGGCTTCATTAAAAAAATATAAAATAAATAACAAAGATAAAAGCTACAATATAAACAATCTAAAAATAAATTCAAAAGGAAACACACACAAAAATTTAATTTTCCAATTTCCAAATCATCTCGATTTAAGCATGAATATCTATAACACATAGTCTAGTCCTTAAGGTGTTATAGGTTTAAAAAGCTAGGGGTTTTGTAAATATATCTGCCAATTAATTTTTAATAGCTATATTATATAACTATATATCCCATTTTGTTATATGGTCTATAATGAAATGGTTCTTTATGTCTATGTGTTTGTTCCTGGAGTGTTGGATTGGATTCTTTGAGATACAAATGACACTAGTGTTATTACAGATAATTGTAATAGTACTGACAGGAAGTCTGAGATCTAAGATTTACTGTTTAAGCCATAAGTCTTATACAACATAACTCCCTACAGCTATATATTCTACTTAAAATTGTGCAGGTGATATGGTGCTTTCGAGATGCTTGCATCAAACCCAGCTCAAATCTAATGGTCATAATACAACACTGACGTGGATAAGTCAAAACAACATCTGTGGTTTAGACCCACTACATGTTTTGACACGTGTCAACACTAGAAATGGTGGTGCCATCATTTTAAGTTTAAAATTGAATTAAACAAATTAATTAATAGCTCAGAACTTCAAAAATTCATAGAAAATCTAAATTTTCACCAAAATAAGTGTTTTTGGTGTCTTTTGAGAGCAATTGATGTCAAGTATTTATTAAAATTAAAAGTAAAGTATTTTAATCATTGAATTGTGTGTTATTTATATTTGTTTGAAATTTATTTTTATTAATTTTTTTACAATCGAGTGGTCAAACTTGACAAAAATTTTGATGAAATTTTTTTTAGCATCTTAGGCATCCCCTACATTTTTCTTTGGTCCATATGCTCAAGAGTTTGATGTGATGTGAATTTATAAAGTAATGGTTCACTTTGGACCCAAAACTTTGAAAATTCATAACTCTCCAAATTTATAGAATTAGACTGTCTTTTCTGTGGTGTGCTTACATTTGCGTCAGGGTTAGCTGGACAAAGATTGAAACTAATTGGAACACTAGTGACACCTAAAATAAATAATTAATGACAAGGTCTAAACAACTTAGAAAATTCTTAGGAAATTCTACACACCCATATAGGGTGAAACTTGGCATTATTATACTTACTGACATTTTACACCATAGGTTCAAATTTTACTGAATATAGAGCTCATTAAGTTAGAAAATTAGCCAAGTTAAAATACAGTCTTTTTAAGGACCCTAGAACTTTAAAAATTTACAATTAATTCAAATTAAATCCAAAAAAACAAATAATATTTCAAATTAACCACAATTAAACCCTCAATATAAGAAAATTAAAAGCCGCTTGATTGGACCCTTAATTTAAACTTAATTTAATTTTTAAGATAAAATAATATTTAATTAAATTAAAATACTAAAAAATATTTAAAATCAAATAAATTCCAAACACTTGAAAACAATCTCATGGGTCATTCCTGACCTTTGAGAGTGATTTCATGAAGTTTGAAATAAGTTCAGATAAAAACTATTAAAATCTCATTAATTAAGTAATTTAAAATTTTAATTCATTACTCAAACTTTGAAAATTCATAATTAATTTCAAAAATTTTCAAATTGAACAAACTTAGAGGCATTAGATTTCATTAAGGTCTAATATTTATTAAAAATGTCAAACCCCAAAAAATAAGTTAAAAGTCAAAAAGTCAACATTTTGGTCAATTGTAGTCCAAATTTGGATCAAAACTTCATAAATTCATAATTTTATTTAGAAAAATCCAATTCTAATAAACTTTGTGTCAATTACTCGCCTTAGGGTCTAGTATGTAGTAAAAATACTAAAATTAAAAAATTTAACTTAATTTAAAAAGTCAAATTTTGAACCCATAATTTAATGCATTAAATAATTCATAAAAATCCAAAAATTTAATAATAGATTAAAATCCCATAAAATATTAATTTAATTAATTAAATCAATCAACTAATCCCTTAATACATAACAAGCGCTCTAGAGATGAAGTTTTTTCGATGGACTAACTAGAGCTATGGGGCTAAGTGTCCTGAGGAGGTTTTGCCCTTAGGCTCATTAAGACAATGCCATGAACGAATTTAATGGAGTGTAAAACTTTAAAATTAATCAATTATTAATTACTTAACTATATTAAAATCCATAATTCAACTACATCAAAGAGATTTTTAGGATGGACTACCTTGAACTATGGGCTACGTGTCTTAAGGAAGTTTCATCCTCGAGCCTACTATGACAACACTATAAATCAGTTGATGGTAAATTTAATTAACTTAATCCTTAAAATCAATGACTAACCATTTAATTAAAAATTAATCAATCCTCTTAAGCATAACCAATTAAATCAATTAATAATATTAGTTACTACTGGTAACCCGGACCACATGGATATTTAATTTATTTAATTGATTGATTTAATTTCTTTATATTGATTGCATAGTAGAAATTGCATGCTTTTATAGGTTTCTTTCTTGCATGTTGATCTTTATTTTAGCCTAGAAATACGCAGATCCTCATGAGGGTATGATTAAAAACTTTTTTTTACTAAAATTAAATAAAATTTTTAGGCTTACATAGTAACTCTAACAATTTAAGAAGTAAGCTCAGGACACCAAGAGTTCGCATATATGCATATTAAATTCTTTTCTTCCTTGTTAGGCACCTCCCTGCCTACGGGTTTTGGCAGGCCACCTGGTCTATTAGGGTGGAGTTCTATCAAGGGGATGTTCTGTAAGCTCTATGAAAAAATTATTTTTAATCTTTTTTAAAGCTGCTTCATATTGATTTATGCATTCAAAGTTGACCAGCATGCATTGTATTAGAAATAAATTAAAAAAGCTAAAATTTTTAATTAAATTTATTTGAAGCACTAATCACCCTACATAAGTCAAGGGGCCACTTAGGATCTGCTCTAAATGTCAGCCCCAATTCCTCAAAACTTAATAGAGAACATCCCTACATATTTTTCATAAAATGATTGGACACATGGATTTTAAGCTCCTAGGTGGTTAGCAAGCTCCCCAATCCAGGCCAGAATAAGTCCAGATTTACATTACATTAGCAATGTTTGAGCTACTATTATTTAGTGCCTAAATTTAGACTTAAGATCTGGGGTAGACTCAAAATCATAAGACCCCACTTCCAAGAATATAATCCCACTATTCTAATAATTTATCAACTTGAATCAAAATTTCAATTCAAAATAAAATTTAAAGCCCAACATATATGGTAGACTGAGGCATTTCTGATTTGCTTCATAATTTCAAAATGCCTCCTATTTCTCCTCCATCGACCTCCAGAAATAAATGTTCAAAAATTGATTCAATCCTAGTTAAAATTCTAGCCTCACTCCCTTTGATATTACTCCTTGAGAATTCCAAAATATAAATTTCTACCGTTATTTTAATTGAGAGTTTTCATAGGAAACTCAGATTCCCTATGATATAATTAACTACGAGGGATTGCGCTCGTAGGAGATTTAAAGACCCAAGATTAATTTTTAAAACTCAATTAATTCTTTTTAGAAAAATTAAAATCAATGACGATCATTATCATCATATTCGAATAATTGAAAAGTGGTGATATTTTCTTCCCTTGAGGAGATATGTCATTCATTGTCATGACCTCTAATATGAAATTAATGATAGCACATCCAGATTATCATAGCAAAATATTTGATCAAACATCATTTTGACCCTTCGGGTTATATGTAGTTCATCCATGAATTTGGTTATAATATTCGGGATGAAATTTGTAATTCTAAATTTGAACCCCATTAAGAAATCTTATTTTTACCTCTCAAGGTGGTACATCATTTTTTATGGTGAGTTTGATTTCAGAATTAAAATTCAAAAGTTAATTTCAAATTTCCCAAAGAAATTTATTCAAATTCCTTTGCATCTTTCCAAAGCATCTTTTCTAAATCAACTCAATAATGAGGTATCAAAATAATTTGATATCATTATTAAAATTCCTTTAAGTTTTGGACTCGGTGGTAGTTATGAACTACACCTTATTTTCTTATTTAATCAATGATGAATAAGTAGGCAAGTTTATCATAGCCTTCCATGTACATTTTATAGGGCATACTTGTCATCACTTAACTTTTTTATGTGGGCTTAGTGCAAAGTCACCATAGGTGGGCCATGACTTTTGCTAAACTCTTCAATCTTCATGAGGGTTAACCACCACGATTCATCAGCTATATCAGAATCACTTATTACTCATTATGGTTCTTATTGTAAAGGGAGAATCAATCGATAGGGTTATTTTCCATTCTTATTTAAACTAGTGATCACCTTTAGTTGGCCTCACCTTAGGCCAGGTTTTATAGAATTCAAGAGGGTAACCAATGCAGCTCAATAGCTATAGGGGAGTCACATGCTAATCATTGTAGATCTTATCATAAAGGGGGGAGTTGGCTGATAGGACTTGACCTATTATTATGAGAACTTAACAACATGACATTGATGATGTGTACCTATAATTTATGGTGAGATTTAGCCATGTTTTTCTTTCAACTAAGACTAGAAATTTAGGGTAAGATATGGGTGAATGGGTATCTCCCATTTATTATTTATCTTTCTCTAATTTTTTTTATTCTTAATAGCATATGAATATTTTTATAAAATTTAAACATGTTAAGGTAGAAATTGTTATTATTAAGTCTTATTATGGATAAAAATGTTCATAATTTGTTGTGTCTTGCACGAAATCCATAGGAAAGGGGTCAAATTATAAAAGGCAAAAGGAATAATATCACTATATTACATAGGATAGCATGGTAGGTCCCAACATTGAAATACAGGGCTAAGCAAATAGATAAGCATCACAATATAGGACCTAGGAGCGCCATAGTGCTCTTATAGAGAAAAATATTCTATGACAAAAAAATGGCATCATAGCACTAGCACCACAGTGTAAGCACCTAGAGCTCTTCAGCACCATGGAGGAAAGACCAAAATAGAGAAAAGAGTGTTGCAGTGCCACATATAGTGCCACAGGGTAAAACCACCAAAATGCCACACGTGGATAGTTGATTACAGTTATGTTCAAAAAATTATGATAATTCATTAGAGTGTTACAGAGCTACAAATACTAAATACTATAACTTTGCTTCATATTAGGAGCACCATGGTTCTTTACTTTTATAGCGTCACAATGTTAAGGTCAGTTAGGAACAAAATTTTGATGTTCAGTAGAAATAGTAGGTTGAATTTCCTGAGAGTGACTTTTGGCTTTTATTTCCTATGCTCTTTCAGTTCAATGGAGTAGGGGAAAAAAAGAGAGTTTGTGTATAAGTGGAATTAGGGGTTTCTTGAGTGAAGAGGAAAAATGTATTCCTTGCAAAGCTATTTTGCATTCTATCTTTTATATTAATTCTCTTGAACTCTTATTTATTTATCAATGAAGTTATGATTATTTTCTATTTCAAAATTTAATTTAATGGCTAATTTTATTTCTTATGAATTTAAGAGATGAGATGGTGATATGTGAGTTGTAAAGTAGGCCAATGATTTAGTTAGGAAATAAAGTTATTTCATGTTCTTCATGCTTGATTTAGTTTTAGATTGTCCATTTACAAAATTAACATTGAGTGTGATATATAACCTCGATGGAGTCATAACAGAACAACTAGAAGAGCATGAGCAAAATTCATGAAGGTGTAGACATAAGACCTTCAAAATTTTAGGATATTCAAGAAGATAGATGTCACATAGTAAATGTGTGATTAATGAGTAATTCATCATAATTCACTAAGATTCTTATGAGCATGTAGACATGAGGAATTATTTATGCTCTGATCTATAATCAAAAAGATGCTTGACTTATTTACAATTCAAATATTCCCCAGATTATTCATAAATTTAGATGGTTGTATATAAAGGGGAAATTTTTAAAAAAATTGTTATTTTACTATCAAGGATCACTAGAAATTTGCATTTGCAAAATAAATTTGGTGATAAAGAAATTAATACTTAATTTATAAAATCAGTAAATTTGATTCTCGAGGGAGTAATATTTTTCTCTATCATTATATTACTTTAACAACATGTGCACTTGCATTACATCAAGTTGGTTAGTCAAAATGCAACTCATCAAAGTGACACAATAAGTAATCAGGAGGCGACCTCGCCTGAGCAAAAACTTTCCTTTTCTTAGGGGTTTTAGCTCTTCTATAAGACTTCATGACTGAAGGCCTGAACTATGCTTTAGGGAGTAGTTTAAGTTGATCTTTTGCTTAATCCTAGATGATAACCTAGCTGGAACACACCTCAGTTGGTCATCCTCCTTTATTACACTGTTGTTTAGGATAGTGAGTTTTACTCCAATCATTCAACACTCGCCTGAAGCTATGAGCAAGCTACTCAATAACTTAGTGAGTGCGAGCTCATTATCAAGACTTGTTTCCTAAATCACTTACACGTGTTCCTTAGGTTTTTAGGTAGTGTAAGTACATTATATAGGTAAGTACATTGGATGGGTGTGTTCAATATTTTAGTCTTCAAGGTGTGCAAGTTTCCTGAGCACTATTTTACTTATAAAGGCAAGTTTCGGGAGCCTATTTTTGATTAATCATAGATTATAAGTTATTACCCTGCCTATGCTAGAACTTGTGCATACATGAATTTTAAAAGATATAGATTTGATGAAAACATTATGCTATTGAGGGATTTCAAATAAAAATACAAATAGTGAAATAACTCCCTCAAGGGTCAAATGTCTTCAAATCATTTATGCTCCAAGTCCTTAACACTACCATTCCTGAGTGTGTTTATAACTAGTAATCTCCTAGGTTGACCTACCACATTATGATTTAATGACCTTCCCATGTTGATCTGAACTTGCTAATGATTTATAACTTCTTGGGAATTATGTCACTTAAGCATAAGGCTTTCTCCCTGATGTACAAGTTGTAGTACTTGAACATTCTTCTCTTCACTTGTTTTCTAAAGATAGTCTGTATTTTGATTTCCTCTAAGAGTTTTATTATTATCTCTAAGCCTTCCTGGTTCCTCTTCTCCCACTCATCGAGTTCATATTAATTGTAATTGGTCTCAATGACCACTCATTGACTAGGTAATTCACATTCCTCAAATAATATAAACATGGTGCCATTGGAGAGAGAGAGAGAGAGAGAGAGAGAGAGAGAGAGAGAGAGAGAGAGAGAGAGAGAGAGAGAAAGAGAGAGAGAGGAGAGAGAGAATAGTTGTTGCCCACTAACTAAGAAGGTAGTCATCTGCGACTCCCATAAGATAGAATGTAGGGCCTCTACCCAATTACCTCTTCCTCATTTTACCTTTTTCCCTAGTAGGTTGAGGATTGGATTATTTGCTACTTTGACCTACTCACTAGTGCATGGGTGATGAATTAAGGAAAATTCCTTTAGATTTATAGAAGTCCTTCAAGATCGTATCAATGAATTAAAGTCCATTTTTAGTGATGGTTACAAAAGGTAAGTCATATTTGCAAATTGTATCTATCTATACGAAATTCCTAATAATGTTGTCAGTCATCTAGTATCTTGTCTTCTAGCTACATGTTGAAATAATCGATCATGACCAAGATGAATTTTCTATGCCAAGTAGAAGGTAAAAAAACCCCAAGAGACCCATCCCCCATATGCGCTAAAAAACATGGGCTACTAATAGGTTATAATTTACAGGACGGCTTTAACTACATCGGGAAAACTTTTGGCATTAAGGGCACAACTTAGTAAATTCTTCTACATCCATCCGCAAAGAAGGCTACAAATATCCTTGCCTCACGGTTCTATTAGTGAGTGTCTTTCCTCCTAAGTGACTACCACACTCACCCAAATGCACTTCTCTAAGCATAGTCTTCTTCTCATCTTCTCTACATATCTAGTATTAAGTGAGGATGCCAATCTCTTGAATAAAAATCTTCTTATTATCAGATATCTAACCGCCTTTACTCTAAATCATCATTGGTCACTTACCTCCATGCTTATTATCCCATTTATTAGTTAATTTATTTATTAATCTTTCGGTGTTTTTTTGTTTTTATATCAAATCTCCTCTAATCATCATGTGATCATCACTATGTGTCAAGAATGACCAATGTGAGATCCATAAAATTTTGAAAGCAATTGGCATTATATTTAATTTTTATTTATTTTCTTCAATTATTATTAAATTTTATTTATTTATTCATGAAGCGGGGCCTACACATAGAGCTAGAGTGCAATATGAATATGCATAGGTTTCCTTTGATAAAAAAATAAAGCCAACTAGATATGCAAGTATACATGTCAATGAAGTAATAAAGTAATAGAGAAGAGTGTCAATCACATGAGGAAGTGTTCTTCTTAATTATAATTAAACTACTACTGTCTAATATAAATGCGTTATTAAAAGTGATTTTCTTTGAGTTTTTGCCACTTAATGGAGACTGGAAAGAAAAATAGATACTAACAATTTTTTCCTCTAAGGTGGCTCCACTGTGGTATTATATGAACTAACACCTTAATGTTGTCAACTTGCTCCATTACGGTGCTGGGCTGACCTAGCACAGTTAATGGCTGAACCAACATGTCTTTTGGCTTAGTTAGTGTAGGTTCCTTATTTGGCAACTGCTCCGCTATGGTGATGTAAAAGTCTAGTGTTGTGATGCTTGAATTTGCAATTTGGCACTATGGTGTCATGAAGCTTGGCACTCTGGAATTTAATTTCTTGATACTGAAGTGTTATGATACTGATTTCTAATGCAACAATTTTGTGGTGCTAACCTTGGCTCCACCATGACAGTCTACTTAAAATGGTAAAGTGACTAGTGCTATAATTTTTAAACAATGAGGTAGGGCATTATGGGTGATGATGCTACGATGTTGAAAGGAGGGAACCACAGTGCTGGTTTAACACTTTTTAATTTTTTTCCTTTTCCTAAGATTTTCCTGCACAATATTTACTAAAACACTACATTTTTCACTAAGTTTAAATACAATAAATAGTACAAAATTTTCACATAAAAAATTTCCCCCAACTTAAAGTCTTTCTAATCCTCAAGCAACGGTCAAATCACCTATTAATTAGCTTAATAACAAAAATAAAAATTGGTAATTTAAAATTACCAAAATGTAAGATAATGCATTACAGTCTAGAAGTAATTTGAAATGATCGAAGTTATAATTCTAATTTAAAAGTTCATAATAATTAGCCCAATAAATCATCCTTGCTAGTACTTGCATTGAATCTATCTACTATAGTGTATGCGTAAAATTGACTTCTGATTTAAGATATCATTAATATAAAATTTAGAGATAAGGTATGCTTGTACTCAAACTAGAATTTAATTATTTCGATTTCATATTTATTAGTTCACTTATTTTGTCTTATGATTTAAGTATTATGATGCTTTTTGACTCGAGCTTTATCAGACATCAAATTTTGAATGTACACAACTTATTTTTCTTTTTTCAACTTTTCTTGTGATTATTCATATTTTTCTCTTTTCATACTTGGAGTACATATTAATGAGTTTGAATATCAATTCGAACTCTGGCATTTTACCCTTTGAAATAATAGATGAACAACGTAATTCATCTGAGGAAAATGACTTCCTCAGATGAATAAAGGAAATAGGTAATGGAGAAGATGATACATATAGAACTTCTTCCCAAAGATCTCATACTACAACCACATTCCTAAAAAGGAAGAGAGTAAAATCAGTTAGGTTAGGGAGAAAGAAACTTTCTGTGAATCATATTGAAAGTTTGGTTAATGCTGCACAATCAGTAAGTTTTGCCATAGCAACCTCAACTACTCAAATACTTGATGCGTTCGTAGAGATATCTACCATACCAGAGATATATGTTGATTTGGAGTTCTACGATTTTGCAACTGACTTTTTGCAAGATAAATATAGTAGAGTTTTATGGGAGTCCCAAGTGAGCGAAATGTTTGGTGGCTTAGATGACGCTTCAATAAAAGTTTCAAATAGTCTATTCTAGAAATGTATTTCATTTGGTTATGTATTCACTTTTTTGATTCTGTTCAGAAATAACAATATTTATAAATATATTTCATTTGCTTATGTATTTTAACTTATAACAAAACTATAACAGTTATGCAGACTTTGCTTAAATTTATACATTAATCTGATAAGCATCTATTGATTCTTAGACTTACAAATACAAATACTATGTAAAGAAGATAGTTAAAAGGTAGAAGGTTGTTAGAAAAGAATATACATTGATCCTTAGTATTCCACATATCTTATTTCCAGAAAATATGACAAGTATATGTAATTAGTATCTCAGGCATATTGGTTGGCAATGCCATCCATGATATTAATTGCTTTCAAAAAAGTCATTGAGTTATACAAAATACATTACTCCTGGTTAATTCAATGGAACCCATCTCATTATGCATTTTTAACATATCCTATGGACAGAGGAACATGAAAAACTAAAGAAATTAATCAGATATATTCAACTAAAAAATAGAATTATGTCAAGAATACTTTCATAGTAACTGTGCAAGTAACACAATATAAGGACTATATGAGACTCATATTGTATAATAAAGATATGATTACTTTAAAGAATGTTAAAATGTCTTTTGCTTTCTAAATAAAATTCAAAAAATTTTGATTTGGAAGAACATGTTAGCAATAGCAAGAAGCATACTAGACTATTGAAAATACATTTCTCTATGTTCTAATACATCGCTAGAGAAGATATAGCTAACTTTCCTATACCATAAAAACACAGCTAGCAAATACATTTATTAAAAAGTAGTAGGACAAATGAATATATCAAGAAGAAGAATGCATTAGACTAAATGAAGAAAAGAAGAAATCCATATATGAAGTTGTAACTTAACCTCAAAAAGTACAAAATAGAAAAGAAATAGAAATATCAAGTCTAACAGATCCTCCTATTTGTATTTGTATTTATCTTTGTAAAATTTTATGAACTAATTCCATTTTGGTTGAAGTAAATAATTACTAATTTTTAAATTGAAACAGATAAGCAATGTCAGAGGAGAATGGGAATTGTTCAATTAATGAATTTGAAGACAAAATTGGGCCAGATTATGAAAACAAGGCAATTCTTCAATTTAATCATGTCTTGCTAGTTATAAACTTTTTAATGTACGATTACTACTCATTATACATAAACAAGACACCATGCATGACATCTGGCCAAATTAGAGATAAATGGATCTGTGAGTTACTTTTTGGCCATCCAATTAGATTTCATAATATTTTCAGAATATCACAGATCATTTTCAACGACTTTCTTTTCTTACTTGAATCAAACAACAGGATGTATGGATCATATAGGACGAACATTAGAGAAGTACTTGCAATTATATTATTCATTTTAGGTCAGAATGAATCTATTCGAGCAACAATCAAAAGATTCCAACATTCTACATAAACAGTTTGTAGATATTTCTCTGTTGGACTTGAAGCATTAGCTCGATTGTCGTTGGACATTATTTCAGCAGAAGATAAGCATTTTCAAAATATTCTAGTACACATTCGTAGGGATATGAGGTATATGCCATATTTCAAAGATTGAATGGGGCAATTGATGGCACTCACGTTGATGCACACATCACTATGGAAGATCAAATTCCATTCATAGGATGACATCATAAAATAACTCAAAATGTAATGGCTATTTGTGATTTCAATATGTGCTTCACATTTGTCGCAACAGGATGAGAGGGTTCAGCTCATGATGCTTGTATTTTCCAACATGCTGTAACAGATCCTAGATTTAATTTTCCTACACCACTAGTAGGTAAGTTTTATAAATACATAAATTTTGTATCATTTTTTATAATATATAATGTTGTATGTATTAAATTTAGTAAATTTGTTAACAGAGAAATATTACTTAGTTGATGCAGCTATCCTCTTTAAAGATGATATCTAAAGCCTTGCCCATACACAAGATATCATTTAGAAGATTTTGTATGAGGCAATCGATGTGTAAGGGGTCACCAAGAAGTATTCAATAAGAGACATTCCTTATTACAAAGTATCATTGAGCATGGATTTGCTATTTGGAAAAGAAATGGGGAATTCAAAGAGATATGCCAAATTCCTCATTTAAGGAACAAGTTCTTATAGTTGTAGCTATAATGACATTACATAATTTTATACGAAGATATAACTCATCGAGTCGATCTGAATTTCGATGAATATGAGATGGATGAGAATTTTGGTTATTGTGACTCTAATTTAAATAGAGTTTTAGACCATGTTCAAATGTTTGCTTTGATAATGATGAGTATTTGATTGATGGTGAAGGTCCAACTAAAATGACAGAACTTACAGATAATATCACAATACATTTGTACAATTTTAGTAGGTAGTAGATTTATCTGAACAATGGTAGTTAAATTTTAATAGTATACATGACTCATATTTTATGTTTTTTTATGTTATTGTTGATAAATGATGTAATGACTCTTAAACTTTTCTTATATATTTCAGGCGTGCAGATGAGATATGATGCTGAAAGTGTGGAAGTTCATGGAGAGTGCCTTTGAAATGAATAAGCTAATTTCAGTTGTTTGTTATATTTGTTAGAGTTTATGTTTGTGCCATTGAGATAAATTGAATTGAAGAAAAAAGTTATGTTTATTAAATAAATTAATAGATGATGTGTGGTAATAATAAACAAACGATTGTAGTTTATTCATAGTAGATTGTTTATTGGTGTTGGTAATATTATCTCAGATCTTGTAAGTAGCAGAGTGACCACATGGAAGTTGCAGAGGTAGTGATGATTCATGCTCCACAGGAAGTTAAGTATTATTCTACTTGCTTTCACTTTGCTTATGCTGCATATTCTGTGGTGTTCAATTTCTATTTCTAGGTGGGAAATGTTTTCCTCACTATCTAATTGAACAAGATAAGACACATACCTATGGATCAATCATGAAATAGAGAGAATAGAAAGATGAATCATGCCACCATAGATGAATCATCGCTGCAGTTTCAAAGTCAAATCTCGCCCTGGAGACTGAACTTCCCTCCTGAAATAGAAGTTCAGCAGCTTGAGATAGAATTTCAACAGCTCGAGACGGAATTTTTTTTCCTTAAAACAGAACTTCAACAGATGGCGACAGAACATGAACACCTAGAGACACAACTTCCATCCTACATTCACATATTGTTTGCCGAAGCATTCAGAGAATAGTGATGTGGAAGGTTTCTTGAAAGTTGAGCAACACAAGTTGATCGCCATGTTAGATTTGCTGGTGGTCTTGGTAAAGTCGTCTCGTACATACTGTTGATAAGAGGGCAATTTTGTCTTTTATGATTAGAATAATAGAGATTAAAACATAATTAAATAGAATAAATCAGCTTTTAGGTTAGCATAAGCATAAAAAATAACGTAACCAAATAACTATCAGTTTTTTTAAAACTCCGTTTCTTCAATAACTATTTTTTTACCAACTTATGCAAAAAGAGTGCAAGAACCAAATGAGGCCTTGGTTGTGCGGAAGGCAAGCTCCATTTTCAGATGATAGCACTAGGATGTGTTGAGAACTCCTTGAGTGGTCGCATAGTTGAGACGGTCATTGTGAATGATGGCACTTTGCCATGAGTGATGGGGATGAGTGTCAATTTACTTAATCCGTGAGTACCCTTGATTTGCCCCTATAGGGGCAACTTCCCTCTGTACTTTCGGGAAAATGAGAATCAATGGTCTTAGGCAAACTCTTTTGTGAGGCTCATTAGGCATGGGTTCCTTTGTTGAGACCGGCTGAGTACCTACTAGATATCTAAAAAGCATATGCGAGTATATGTGTAACACTTAAAGTTATGCTATATACATATATAATACTTAAAACTAAGTATAATAATTTCTTAAAAAAGTACAAAAATACCATGTTGATCAAACTCTCCATTACATTCCAACAATACACATGAAATTGATCTCGTCAAAGCACTTTCTTAGTGATATCATGTCACAACCTTTCTCGACGTATATATGCAGTCAATTCCATCAATGTCCTTCCCCAACATGATCTTGTCCTGAATTTTTGTCAATTTTTATAATCAATAGTTGCCTCAACAGTCTCAACTATTGCTTTTTCCGTAGCAGATTTTTTATTTTGTGCGGAGTCTGGATGACGTCCGGAGACCGATAAAAATGTGTCACATCATCTCAAAAATGTACCGCGCTCAATACCTAAACGTAACCGGACAGGAGAACCGTTCGGTATCCGCATAGAATAATAGCTCTACCAGTTCTATCCGTAGCAAGCATCTACATTGTGGGTTTAGGAAATGTGAGAAAGTTCGTTGAAAAAGTGATAGTTTAAGTAGATAGATAGATTTAATTATGAAATGTATAATTTTAGATATTATATATGTAAATTCCCTTTTATATAAAAAAATATTTGAGCATTAGAAATATATGTACAATGCTTTGTGCCCCGGAGCTGCGTGAGGTCGACCCTGTCTGGAACGAGGGAAGCAACGGACCTTGGCACCCTACATTTTTGCGTATTTCCCTCATCCATGAACTAAGTATTCGAAATACGCAAGAAGAGAGAGAGAGAGATAGAGCGAGAGCGAGAGAGAGAGAGAGAGAGAGAGAGAGAGAGAGAGAGAGAGAGGCATGATCTTGCCGCTGGCGAAGCTGGGAACCCTAGCCCTGAAGACCTTCTGCAAGCCAATCGCCAATCAGCTAAAGAAAGAGGCCGGCGTCCACCCTAAGTTCCGCCGGTTCATCGTCAGCATTGCCCAGGTCTGATCCTGCCGCTATCTTTGCTCAGCCCTTTACTCCTCTTTTGATCGTTCTGCCCGATTCCCTTACTTTTTTATTTCTTATTTTTTATTGAGAAATCTGAAATTTTCTAGGCTAACAAGATTATTTCGGCCTATTATCATTATGACTGGAATGAAATGCTTCAATAGACCTAACTTGGTTAGTTAGAGAGTAGAAGCAGCTCTTATCCACAGGACCCCAACTAGGAAAAAATATATGTGCCATGAGTATAGTTAGACGATATTTTCTTTAAAAATTAGGCGTACTCTAATTTGAAATTTGAACTTAATGTTATTATTATTATTATTATTTGGGACATTTGGGCCAATTAAGGTAAACTCACACACATCATATGCGTAAGCCAATACCACTTGATAAGTAGCCAAAGCTCCCAACCAATAAATCAAGGTGATCTGCATATAATGTGATTATTTGAATATTTATTTGTAATATTTTGTAATATGAAATATATTTAAAATGCAATTATAACTTGCAATGTCTGTCCTCTACGAACTGAAATTAAAAATAATGTCTCGCAATGTATTACTAACTTCTGTGTGCTATTTTATATCGCCATTTTTACAAAATTTATTTGAAGATCTTTTTACTTTTTCTTCCGAATGAAAATACACATTTAAATACCAATAATAGCAGAAGAATCATATCAAAGTGTACATTAGTAACACAATTAAAAAATTTTTATCCAAATCATTTTGAATTTTTGAAAGAGCCTCATTGTATTCTTTGATTATGCTTCTAAATTCTATGGATTCATGTGAAGATATAATTGACCAAGTATTTCAGAAATGTAGTGGGTGTAAGTTATTTATTTGAAATAATTGTCATTAATTAAAATTTTTAATTAATTAACCCTTTTTTATTTTTAATTTAGTTTTTAAAATTGATTATTTTTTAAGTTTTAATTCAACTTTTAAAATTAAAATATTAATTTTGTTGTGATGGACAACAATTAATTCTTAATTTATATCATATATCGATTTATGTTTTTTAATATAGTTTTTCACTTTTACAAAATCTAAAATGACAGAATATTTTGAAATTGGAACTTAAATTATATTCTATTTATTAATTTTTGCAATTTTCAATTTTTACAAGAAAATATTAATTACCTTAAATTAAATATTTTTTTAATATATGATGACATTTTAGAGGTGTTTGGTTGCAATTGGATTCAACCCTATGTTATTCGAATATTTAGATTGCCCGATGATGGTCTTTCATACAGGCAACTAGTGTTGCAATTCATATGAAATTTAGTAATTTTAATGAAACTATAAAATAATTCTTTTTTAAATATTTTGTTCGTATTTCTTTTTTTAAATTCATTTTAGATTTTGTATAAATTCATTATTTAAAAAAAAAAATTCAAATGCAATTAAATCTATTTTTCTGCATTTAACTATATTGAATTATATATATAAATTTAATAATTATATATATATAGAAGTTAAGGAAATTGAGCACAAAAGTTAATGTCTAAGTGATTTATATATAATTTGAGTAATTAGGGATTAGTCATAGCAAACTTAATTATGAAAATTATTTAATTGAGCATTACAAATTACATAAATAATTAAAAACATTTATTATAATTAATTACATAAATACAATGAAATTATCGCATATGTTTTTTATTTTATTTATATAAATAATTATTATAAAATATCAAATTATTATTTTTTAATTTACCCACAAGAATTAAAAAATAATATAATTTGATATTTTTATTATAAAAACTTAAATTAATATAATAGAATTAGAATTTTAGCCCACAGACAAGTTTTATTTCACTAGGTTTATTTATTTTTAAATGCATGATTTTCATTGATAAAGCATGTTATATATTTATCAATCTCAATATTTGTATAGAAAATATGTTTTAATTTGTGTGTCGTTTATTTTGGTTGGTACAGTATGAAACTTTATTCCATGTATTATTATTTACATATTTTGGAACCTGAAATCAAGGGGTTGAATTAGAGTTGATATCATACTATTCGATTATGATCATACAATATGAATAAACAAAGAGCTTGTCTGGTGGAACTTCGTTCAAGTAGGCCGATCCATTTCTCTGAGTTGCCAACCTTGTGAAGATCGTACTGTACGATCATAATCGTATAGTCCGAACAAATAAAGAGCTTGTTTGGACGAACTTCATTTGGATATGACAATTTGGTTCCTTAAGTTGGCATCTTTGAATAGATCGTACTGTACGATATATAGATCGAACTGTACGATCTACCCGTGAAATTAACCAAATTATAAATTTTTAGGGTTTGATAATATGCTTATATAAATGCTTCTCTTATAGATGGAGAACAAGGCTTTTGACATCTTTGATTTTCTACAGTCTTCATCTGTCAATGGTTAAGCAATTTTGAGAGATCCGAGAGGGTTAAGAGAGCAAGAATTCTTGAGGAGACTTATTTTATTGTGAGAGAAAAAATATGAGAGTTTGGGGAGATTGTGAGGGATCTCTTTGAAGGGTGTCTAATAGATCAGTGTGCACAAAACTTTTTTTTCAATTATATGACCTTTTCTCCGATTTTGTAAAGTTAGGGCTCTTGGTCTAGCTGGGAGGCTAGAGGTGAAGCATCTTCGCCATGCTTGGTGCAGAAGGAGGGAGACTCTCAGGTGAGAAGTGGTGTATAAGGGTGTTCTCTATGTCCCTGTAAAGGAGAAAGACTTCTCTGCCTTGCTGGGAGCAGGCTGGTTAGTGGAATTCCTGGGAAGAGGGCTCCGAGGTGTGGACATAGGTCAGGTTGACTGAACTACTATAAAATTCTAGTTTGTCTTTTTCTTTAACTAGGAAGTTTACTTTCGTTGTTACTCTACTACAATTGTTATAATTTTTCAAAAAAAAAAATTAAATCATCCAATTCACCCCTCTTAGTTGTGCCTTGTTATTTTCAAATTGTATTAGAGTGATGTTCTTAATTGTTTGATTTTAACACCTTAAGTAGATTTTGGTATGGCACAATTTTTAATTCAAAACACGTTAGAAGGGTATTATATTATTTGTTTGTGGCTTTTCGATAATATTTTTTTTTTAACTTTTGAAAAATTTGAATGTTTACTTTTATAAATTCTATTGATTATCACATGTGAAATTTAGTGCGAATAGGGTACACACCCCCACATATGATAAAAAATGTTGTTAAAATTAAACTTTTTTACTGATTGGAATTTTGATGAACAAAAATTAACACAATTGAACTATTTTTTCTGTGCTCTTTAGTCTGAAGATCACATACGTATATCCACATGTACAACTGGAAATGAAAATTGAGATATGCTATGTATTAAATATGAATGTACAAATGAACTTAAACAACCAGGTTTAAATATTTTATTTCATGATTACGAACTCCTTCACATGCAATCCAGTGAATCCTTATTTAACATATATATACTCATTACAAAATCATTACTTCTTTGCATGCTTTTGATGAAGAAATTAACAACGCTGAAATGGTAAATAACATTTTGAGATGTCGCTTGAGTCTTAAGATGCTAAGGTAATGACAAATACAAAGTCTAAGGATTTGATTGCTTATTTTACTGACAATCTTCTTGGACCATTAATTGCATATGAATAGAAAATTTATCAAAAGATTGTTGGTATAGGAGATAAACTAAAAGTGAAGACAATTGCCTAGAAAGATTTTTCAGAAAGTAGTTACTTTGAAGAAAGAAATGATGATGTAGCTTTCATGACCCTATAATTCAAAAACCTTTTGAGAAAAAAACAAAAGGAGGCACACTGACAAGTTGAGGAAAGATAAAAAGTTGAATAAAGTTAATACTGATCTAATCTATTTTGAGTGCAAAAAGTTATATCATATAAAGTTAGACTTCCCCAATCTGAAAAGTCAAACACCTAGAAAAAGACTGAGAAAAGAGTTGATCATAAGGAAAATAAAACAAAACCTCAAAGAGTCTTCTGGATGAACTCTAGTTTTGAATCATTTGAGAAAGATGTAGAGGAAGAACTCTCTATCTCTCTCTCTCTCAATCCTCTCAGATCTCCTAAAACTATTCAACCTTTGATAGATGAAGACTCTAGAAAGCTAGAGACTCCAAAAGACTCATTCTCCTTCTATAAGATAAGTATTTATATTAAACATATAATCAAACCCTAAAAAAATCTTGATTTGGTTAATTTTATAGGCATATCGTACAATTTGATCTATAGATCATACACCAGGTTGACCCACGATTCTATTTTTGACTCGAAAATGATTTGTCTAATATTATTTTCCTTAACTTTTCTACTTGTAGGTATAATCTTCTTTTTTGATCAAATATCTTAAACTTTATAGCTAATAAATTATATAAATTTTTTTAACCAAAACAGGCTAACGAGCTGCGTTCAGATCATTGGGGTTGCTAGCGGGTTGGGATCAAGTTAGTGTTTTTGATTGGTTTATTAAATGAATTGGGTTCGGTTTGTCTGGATTCAAGTTGGGTGAATTTTGTTTCGAAGCGAACATAACCCATTAACCCATTTTATTGCCTGGAATAATAATTTTACAAGATATACAAAATCTAAGAAAGTCAATAGAAAATGAGTAATATATCTATTCATAAAATAAGATGAACTTATATTTTGAAGCTATTAGAATATGTTATTTAGTATTTAATATAGTGGTTTTATTTTAAAATTAGAAAATATTTTTTATGAAACTACTTTTTGAGAAATTTGATTTCATTTTTCAAACTTTTACCTTTTTGTTATACCTTTAATATTTTTAAAAACTTCTGTTGATTTATATTATAATTCTGAACTTGTTGAAAATTGTATTTTATCTGATGATTATTTTTATATTAATTTGCAAAATAGTACCACTCATAATATAATGCATTTTTAAGTTGACATTAAAAGATGTGTTATAAATAAAAAATCTTCAATATTGTGGCACCAAATATTAAGGCATATCCATAAATAAGATTAAGAGATTGGGGAATAAAGGTATACTTAATACTTCAGAATTTATAGGCTTTGATATTTGTATGGATTGCATTAAGAGCAAGCAAACTAACAAGTTAAAAAAAATGTCAAAAAGAGTACATACATATTAGAGATCATGCATACGAATATTTGTTGTTTGGATATGAATTTTATAATCCAAAATATTTCATCACCTTAATTGACGATTATTCACGATATATGTATTTTTATTTGTTTCAAAATAAAAATAAAGCCTTAAGTGCCTTTAAGATTTTTAAGGTAGAAATAGAGAAATAATGTGAAAAATAAATTAAGATTATAAGATCAGATATAGCTGATGAGTATTATGGAAGATATACTGTGATGAATAAATACTTAGTCATTTTGCAAAGTTCTTTCACGAAAATAGGATTATTACCCAATACACTTTACCTACCTTACCTAATCAAAATGGTGTAGCTAAGAGAAAGAACATAATATTAATGGACATGTTGAAAAGCATGATAATAGTTCTAAACTACCTAAGTTCTTGTGGACTGAAGCTCTCAAGTCGGTTGTATTCAAATTGAATAAGGTTCCAACTAAGGCTGCTCTTAAAACTCCTTTGATTTATGGAAATTTTGGAAACCTAGTTTGTGACATGTGCACGTATGAGGATGTCCGTGTGAAGTAAGAATTTATAATCCACAAGAGAAAAAGTTAGACCTAAGGACTATTAATGGGTATTTTATTAGATATGCTGAAAAGTCCAAGAGTTACAGATCTAATAGCACTAGGACTATGGATTGAAGAAATGCAAAATTTCTTGAGCATGATCTGATTAATGGGATTGATCAGTTATAGAGCTTAATTTCTTGAAAGAGACATATAGATACTCAAACTTTTATTTCAAATGACGAGTTGATAATTATTCATAACACTCCTCAAGTCCATATGAGTGTTAGATAACTATTCATAGATATTTCATAAGCTGCTAATGAACTAGTAGATACAATTGAACAACTAACTCCACAAGAGGAGGTTGTTACAACATTAAGAAGAGAGATATAAAACTAGATTTTTTGCTAAAAAAATCACGCAACAATAAGGAATTGATTAAAGAAGACTTTCTCCTGTATCTAAGAAAGATTCCTTCAAAATTATCATGACATTTATTGCACATTTTAATTTTAAGCTACAATAAATGAATGTGAAAAACTGCATTTCTCAATAAAATACTAGAGGAGGTTTATATGAAACAATTAGAAGGATTTTTCTCTTGTGAATGTGAGCATTTTGGTATGCAAGCTTAAGAGCTCTATATATAGATTGAAACAAACATCTTGTTAATAGTATTTAAAATTTCATGATGTTATTTCTTCATTTCATTTTGTAGAGAACATTATATATCGATGTATATACCAGAAGGTTAGTGGGAGTAAAATTTGTTTTTAAATCCTATATGTTGATAATTTTTTACATGCAACTAATGATCAAGCCTTATTATATGAGGTGAAACAATTTTTCTCTAAAAATTTTGAATTGAAGGATTTAGATGATGCCTATTATGTTATTGGCATTAAAATATAGCGAGAGACTTTAAGATATTTAGGTTTATTTCAAGAGAAATATATTAATAAAATGTTGGAAATATTTAGGATGAAAGATTATTCACCAAGCGTAACTCCTATTATTAAGGGTGATGGATTATGTTTGAGTCATTGCTCGAAAAAATATTGAAAGGGTGGAAATGAAAAACATTTTATATGTTTCAATTGTTGATAGCCTAATGTATGCTCAAGTTTGCATAAGACTTGACATAGTATTTATAGTTAGGATATTAGAGATATATTAGAGTATTCCAAGCATGTATCACTAGAAAGCTGCAAAGATAACTGTAAGGTATCTCGAAGTTTTCAGAAATTACATACTAATGTATAAACAGACTAATAGTTTGAAGGTGATTGGCTACTCAGATTCTAACTTTGCTAGCTATATTAATTCCCGGAAATTAACTTCTTGGTGCATATTTATATTTGCTGGTGGAGCTATATCTTAGATGAGTGCCAAATAGACTTTGGTTTCTCTTTCACTATCGAGGTTAAGTTTGTGTCTTGTTTTAAGGCCACATCTCATAGTGTATGGTTGAAAAGTTTTATTTTTGAGTTTAGATTTATGGATTTGATATCTAGGCCATTGAAGATATATTGTGACGATTCAGTTGCAATATATTTTTACTAAGAATAATGAAAATAGTAGTCGAAACAATGATATTGACATTAAGTATTTAGTTATAAAAGAATGTTTTAAGGAGAGTACAATGATTATTGAACACATAAGCATTAAATTGATGATAGTAGATATTTTAACTAAAAGACATGGCACCGCAAAAGTTTAAGGATTATGTAGACCATATGGGTCTTAGTTGTTTTGATTAATTTCATTGTAAAAAATGAATGTGTTTATGATATTTTCATGTTTTAATTATTTATATGTACACATTTATGTAATGATAAACATCATTAAATTAGACCTAGAATAAATATAACGTTTATACATTAAGTTGAATAAGCAGATGAATAAGAGACATTATTATTGTGATGCATGGGAGATAATACTCGCACTTAGAGAACATATCATCATGATTCATGATTTTTGTTTCTTTTTTTATTTGTGATGGAGTATTTGAACCAAGTGAGAGATTGTAAGTTATTATTTAAAATAACTGGTATTAATTAAGTGGTTCAAATTATTCCAAATTAATTGATCATTTTTCAATTTTAATTACGCTTTTAAACCGGCCATTTTTAAGTTTTAATTCAGTTTTAAAACTGAAATTCCAATTTTCCTGTGATGACTAGCAATTAATTCCGAGTATTAAATATATATTGTGTCTCTAAGCATTCATTCCACTACTTATAAGAAGAAGAAACACGCACCATCCTTTTTTGGAGAGAAAAGATTTTGAAATTAGTGAAAAATGCAATCAAATTCAATAGCCGGAGACATGTAAATTTTGTTTATGAATTAATTTTCGCATCTTATTATCATCTCGATTTTATATTTTATAAATTTATGTCGGATTGAACATCAATATTAAATTTGACAAACTTGTGTAGAATCGACATTAAATTTCCTAATAGTGGATGCTAGTTAATCTCTCCATTGTAATAGATAAATGTTGGTGTCTTGTATTATAATTTTCTGCATTGTAGTAAGCACTCCTATAAAGCATATATAATTTCATGCTTGAGGGGTTGAACTCTAATTATCTATTACCTCATTATAAATTGATCACATTACTTTAATCTAATCAAAATAACATTGTTTGTATATTTATTCACTTAATTCTATTTCAAATAAAGATTACAATAAATAAATTAATTTCAACGCTTATTTTTTTGATAGATATTAAACTTTACATAATACGTTTATATAAATAAATTTAAATTTAAATAATAGAGGGTTTTTTTAAGAATCACCATTTGAATAGTTTATTATGGAGTATAATTTTAGTTTATTTTTCTGAAACCAAATACATGGAGTGTAATTTTAGTAGTAATAGATCTAGTGGGGGAATTGTGATATTGGACGATCAAGTTATTAATAAGAAATTTGGTCCTTTTCGAATACTACGAAGATTGAGAACAAATGCTTATCTGTTGGATTTCCCACCTTCTATTGGAACTTCTCCTATGTTCAATGTTGCCGATCTTTCTACATATGAAGGAGAGCTTACTGATTCTGTGGACATAGAAACTATACCCTTTACTATTCCAGTTCAAATCAGTGATGATCTTGTTAATGATGTTGTGGATATCCGTACTACTCAGACAAGACATGGAGTACGCTGACGATTCTTGGTTAAATGGAGTGGACGTCCCCTGGCTGACTATTCTTGGATTGAAGCTGAGGAGTTGCAGTTTCGTCGTCTTGATATTGTCAACATGTTATTGAGGCATTCTCATCAGGAGATGAGATTCTTCCACCAGGGAAAAATTGATGTAGTCAGTATTTATTGTTTTATATTTTTTTTATTTTTCTTGTATTTTGAATGCTATGTTATTTTATTTTGTTTACCCTATGATGGAAAACAACCCATGATCATGTTGGGTTCGATGCTCTCGGGTTGGTTAACACCATTATCCTACCACTTGTGTTAATCTTGCTTCCTTGCTCTTTGGCAGCTAGTTGGGTATTTAATTTGGGCTGTTTTTTCTTATTGAGCTTGGCCCATTTCTTTCCCATGGTTGGCTGTTTGGTCTTCCCCATGCTCGTTGTTTTCCAATGTTGGATGGCTATTTGGTCTTCCCCATGCTGGCTGTTTGGTTTTCACCATGCTGGTTGTTCAGTTTTCCCCTTGCTGATTCCAATGCTAAGTGTTTTGACATCTCATTATGAGGGCTGATTTGGATGGTTTCTATTGGCTGTTTTAATGACACATTTAAGTGAGCAATTTAATGTCTTTTCCCTTCTTCACCTATATAATATGGCTGATTTGTTGTTGGAGGAGATTTTTTGGTTGATAAAAAAGTTTTACACCTGAGGGTTTCTTCTAGCTTGTGAGCTATCTTCTTCCTAATCCTTATTCTTCTCAGTCTTTTTTCTACTTCTCTCCATAGTTTTCGTTCCAACTGTAGCATTTTTCTCTAAATATTGTGAGTTGTAAGGTGTGTTATGCCCCGTTCTACTAGTATTTGCTGGAGGAGTAAAAGCCTATGCTGGATCATAATTTCTTTGGTGAATCTCTGGTTTATCATTTTCTTTGAGCACCTTCTCTAGTTTGTGTTTGCATATGAGGTGACCATTAATGGTTGTTCTGAGGGTGTTTTATTTTATATATTTTATTTCTTTTATTTCTTCTTTTTTTTGCGACTTCCTAACCATTTGTCCATCTTTGTTTCCTACTTAGTTTACATTATTTGGTGTTGTTTATGTGTTATTGAAATGAAGCATCTTAGTTTGTATTTCTAGTTTTCTCCTACTTGATTTTAGAATCTAGCTTGCATCAATATACATATATCTACATAAATTATGAATAATATGAAAATATGAATTATTTACTATTTAAAATTTATAAAATTTTTTTGGAGCATACAAATATATGAATAAATTCAAATATATCTAAAGGCAAAATTTGAAAAAAACTACATTAAAAGTTATAAAAATTGAATTTGATTTCTATCTTAACTTCATTTTTATAATTCTTTCAAATAATAAAAATTTTAAATTACTTTCTTATAATAAGAATAAGATCATTATGAGTTGTCCCCTTAAAATAAATAAATAGCATCATTAGACAATGCCATGATTAAGAATATGGTGGACATTTTGGAATTTTTAGAACTACTTTAAAATTCTTACAGTCAGAAATTTATTAGCTTATAATTTTCAGAGATATTAATGATTATATAAAAATATGTGCTTGATGTCAAAGAATAGACAATATATTAAGAGAAATGAAATCACCCTATATATATATATATATATATATATATATAGATTACTACATATGCTTACATTATGAATAATGTAAAAATATGAATTATTTACTAGTTAATTTTTTCAAAATTTTTAGAATATACAATATATTAATAAATTCAAATATATCTAAAGGAAAAATTGAAAAAAAAAACTACTTTAAAAGTTAAAAATAATTAAATTTGGTAACTTTATTTTTTAGGGTTGGCTAAAGAGATTGATAGCTTAAGATTTAAAGTATAATATTTTTGTAGGAGTTGTACTAGAAATAGTGTATGTGTGATTATAGATAAGGGTTTGAATGATAATGTTGTAAAAATTAATAGAATTAGAGATAGAAGTATATCTTTAGAAATTATTGTTGATGCTAAGATTATTAATATAATAAGTGCTTATGCTCCTCAATTAGGTTTGAATATATTTTCAAAATTTTTTTTTTGAAATTACTTAGAATAATTAATACAAAAGATACTTCTTAAAAAAAGAGTTTTTATTGGAGGAGATTTAAATGGACATGTTGGTAGAGAGGCAGATGATTTTAAAATCATTCATGGTGGCTGTGGGTTTGGAGCGACTAATGAAGGTGGTAAGATCATATTAGACTTTGTTATAGCTTATTATTTTGTAATTGCTAATACTTTATAAGAAACAGGATGAACATCTCACCACTTATAAGAATGACTATAGTAAAACTTAAATTGATTATTTTCTTATAAGAAAAATATATCATTTAGATTGCAAAGATTATAAAGTTAAAAAATAAAGTAAAACGTTTTTTTAAAATTAGATGGGGATAGTTAAAGAATACCAATAGAAATATTTTTGAGAGTAAGATTCTAGATCTTAAGATTTTATCTTGTGTAAGAGAAAACTAATATTATGTGGAAAAAATAGTTAGTGATATTAAAAATGCTACAAAGGATATGCTTAGAGTATCAAAGGGAAAACTCCTAATATTAAAAAAAGTTGGTGGTGGAATTAGAATGTGCCAAGAGAAGATAAAAAAGTAAGTATTTTTATTATAGAAATTAGTTTAGTTGTAAAAACTCTGATAATTAGATATATATAAAGAGGTCCGTAAGGAGTCTAAGAAAGCAATATACGATGCAAATATTTCAGCTTTTTATGATTTATATAATAGATTAGATAATAAGGAAGGCGAAAGATATATGTATAAGTTAGCCAAACAAAGAGATATGAGTAGTAAGGATTTGGTTCAAGTGAAGTGGATTAAGGATAAAGATTAAAAAGTGCTTTTATTAGAAGAGGATGTTCAACAAAGGTGGATGAGATATTTTTCTAAACTTTTCAATGAAGATTGTGAGAATATGATTGACTTTAGTGACCTTAGCACCTTAAATTAAAATAAATATATTTTTTGTCAACGTATTAGTAAAATCGAACTTAGAGAGGCTTTAAAGAAAATGAAGTGCAGAAAAGCTGTTGGACCTGATGATATTCCAATAGAGGTGT
The DNA here is from genome assembly GCA_019925795.1 of Dendrobium chrysotoxum. NCBI lineage: Eukaryota > Viridiplantae > Streptophyta > Magnoliopsida > Asparagales > Orchidaceae > Dendrobium > Dendrobium chrysotoxum. The sequence continues at coordinate 52,705,981 of CM034314.1, read as the reverse complement.
GGAAATGCTTAGCAGATAAAGGAATTTCATGGCTTACTAAATTTTTTAATATTATTTTGAAGGCTAAAATGAAGCCAAATAAGTGGAGAATGAGTGTGTTGATTTCTATTTTTAAGAATAAAGGTGATGCACAAGATTGTGTGAATTATAGAGGAATTAAGTTAATCTGTCATACTTTAAAACTATGGGAGAGAGTTATGGAGTATAGGTTATGGCGTGATACCATTATTTCTCAAAATCAATTTGGATTCATAACAGGTAGGTTGACTATGTAAGCTATACATTTATTGGGAGGTTTGATGGAGAAGTATAGAGAGAATTAGGAGGATCTACATATATGATATTTATTGATTTAGAGAAATTATATGATAAAGTTCCAAGAGAAGTGTTGTGGAGAGTTCTAGAAAAGAATGGAGTTAATAATGCTTATATTCAAGTCATTATGGATATGTATGCAGGAGCTATTACATGTGTTTAAACAAAAGGTGGTTTGACCAAGTATTTTCCTATTTAAGTTGGGTTAAACCAAGGATCAGCCTTAAGCCAATATCTTTTTTGCTTTAGTCATGGATGTTCTTACTAAACATTTGTTCAAGAGGTTGTATCCTGGCGCATGTTTTTTGCTGATGATATTCTACTTGTTGATAAGATTAGAGATGGAGTTGAAGGTAAACTTGAATTATGGAGGTCAACCTCAGAGTCTAAAGGTTTTCATTTGAGTCGATTTAAAACTGAATGTATGGAGTGTAATTTTAGTAGTAATAGATTTAGCGGGGAGATTGTGACTTTGGGCGATCAAGTCATTAATAAGAGTACATGTTTTAAATATGTTATATCTATTGTTTAGAGTGATGGTGAAATAGATGCAGATATTATTAGTAGAATTCAAGTTGGATGGTTGAAGTGGAGGAATGCATCGGGCTTGTTGTGTGATAGAAAAGACTCCCTCAAACTTAAGGGAAAATTCTATAAGATTGTGGTGAGACTTGTAATGCTTTATGGTGCAGCATGTTGGCCATTAAATGAGAAGCTTAATATGAAGTTAAGTCTTGCAGAGATAAAGATGCTCAGGTGGATGAGTGGCTTTACTCTTAGAGATAGGATACGAAGCGAGCATATACATAAAAAAGGTGGGAGTGGCTACAGTGGAAGATAAGATTAGAGGGAATCGCCTTAGATCGTTTGATCACATAAAATGGCCGCCTTCCAATGATCCGATTAGGAGAGTAGATGTATTAGATTTGGCTTATGTTATGAAGGGTAGAGGTAGACCTAAAAAGTCTTGGTTAGAAAATATTAGAAATGACTATTCTTTATTTGATTTAAATGAGAATTTGACTATTAATAGGAAGCAATGGAGAAAAAAAGATTCATGTCGCTAACCCCATGTAGTGGTATAAAGGGTTGAAGTTATTGTTGTTGTTATATACAAATAATAAAATTTTAAATTACTTGCTTATGATTTTGAAGTTATGCAAACAATTTCATAATTTTTTTTATGAATAAAATAAAAGATGCATTTACTCTCTACAATATTAAATGTTTTTTTAAATGTAAAAGGTGTATAAAAATTTTCATAAAAAACTTAAATTATAAACTTCAATATTAAATGTCAAAACAATCAAAATCAAGGAAACTAAACAAACTGTAGCAATTTTTTTTCCCTTTTTAACATAGGAAATTTTTTTACTATGTAGCACACTCAATGGGAAACTAAACAAACTGATGAGGACATCACTCAGAGATTCCGACATGTGTACTATCGCTGGAATCGTAGATCAATGGCTACGATTCAGAGTCTTTACTTTTAATGTATTTTATGTTTTATTTATTTTGCATTTCAGTTTTCCTAGTTTACCCCTATGGGTAGTGAGTTCTTATAGTAGCCCTAAGGGCATTTGAGTCCTTTTTCTTTTCTTTGTGATTGAGACCTATATATAGCGGTCTTGTGCTTTGTAAGAACTTAATGAATGATTCAATAAAAAAATTTGTTGTTTGTCTTCTTCTTCTTGTGTGTGCACTAGAGAGAAGAGAGCCCGAGTTGAGGGCGAGCGCAATACCCACTAGTCATTGGAAGAGTCCGTGGCTCGTGGCTTATCTTCTTTTTCCCTCGTTCTTTCTCCCCCACCGACCGCCCCATACGCCTCCTCAAACCACCAGTTGCAATCTCCCGATGCCCAACTGCCGGCCACCTTTCCACCATCTTCCAACCCCTAGACCCCTAGCCCCCTGCACATCCCCAACCACCAGCCACCCCTCTTCCCCCCAACCTCCACCGCCGGCTACACCCCCCTTTTCCCCTTTAATGATGAATTCAATCCTCATTATCACTTACCTGAATAGCCGAAATAATTTGGGGAAATTAATTTCCTCAATTTGAAATTAAAATTTTGAATTTCAAATAATTTCCTAAATTAACAAAAGCTATTATAGGAAAGTTTTACACCTAAGTTCAATTTAATTTTAAATTGGACTTAATTGAGTTATCCTTTTCCTAAATTAGAGAACTCAATTAGGAAGCTCTTAATTCTCCTCCCAAACCCTCCTCCCTCTATCTTAATCCCGCCGGCCCCCCTATTACCCACGTCCTTTGAATTCCCTCTTTAAGCCCTAAATCCTAGTTGAATTTGAAATTAATTTCAAATTCAATTCTCTCCAAAATCACTTAAACCTGAATTAATTTCAGATTTCTTGGATTGCCCCTAACCCAAACCTAAACCTAACATAATCCACGAACCCCCCCCCCACCTCTATCCTTGGCCGCCCCATCCTCCTCTTCCCTTGCTTCTCTTGGAAACCCTAAATCTTTCATGAATTTTAGTGCAAAGAAGAGAAGACAAACTCGTTCCTCCCATCTACCATTGGTACATGGATGACCCTGAGGTTGACTATAGATTCGCCTACAACGCTCAAGGAGAAATCGACATCTTGCTATCTCCTTTCTTTGATCCACACTGGGACTACAAAGATTCAGTGGAAAGCTACGTAGATCGCATACTCTATCATCTCGCCGAGATCATTGACGAGCAACGACCAATTGGACATTGGCAAATCGTCGGCCGACCATCAATCTCCCCGCCACCGGCTACTTCTTCGGCGAACAAGGCCTTACGCGTCACTTGTCTTGTGGTGGCATCACTAGGGCTGCTTCTACCTTTTCTCCGCTAAACCCCAATTTCAAGAGTGAGAGTGAGGGAACTCAGGGTGAACATTTCTCGTTGTTACGCCGTGGATTTTTGTTTCATTGCCATTAGTTTTACTTTCTTATTTTGTTGTGACTTGCAAGTATCTTGTTAATATAATTTGTAATCGCTTGTTATTACTTGGTCTTCTAACGGAAATTTCTAAGAACCTAACTTGGTTAAACATAAGTTTGTGAGTAGCAAAGTTAAAGTTCAAATTATTGTTAATTTCCAAAAGCAATTCTTGTTTACTTATTGGTTTCACATCATCTTGATATCAGAGCATGGTTGCTCATTGGCATGTGTTGGAACTTAGCTTATAGCCAATCCTAGCAATCTTTAAGCTTAGTTTCCGCATAGCATTTCATTTATAATTTTATTTCAAGTTGTTTGTTTGCTGTCCTTTACATTTCAGCAGCATTAGGTGCATTATTTCATAAGTTTAAGTGCTGTCCTCAACCCAACAACCTCCCTAATCGCATAGACAAGTCAATTTACTGTTTTAGCTTGCTGTCCATTCATTTCCTGCACCTTTTAGTGAACATTAGGTGAGTTTGATTAGGTGTTTAAGTGCTGTCCTTAGCCTAGCAAACTCCCTAATTGTCCCCTAGTGTTTACCCATGGATCCAGAGCAAATTCAACGGACTTTAGACCTAATTGTAGGGCAATTAGGAACGGTTATCCAACAAATTAGGGAAACCCAAGGCGAACTAGCCGACTTTAGGAGACAAGTCGGAGAAAGACTAGATCACATTGAGCACTTAGGAAACCACACAATGTACATGCCTTCAAGACCTCCTCCTTATGTCGAAGTGGCACGAACTGAATATGGATCCCCCCCCCCCCCCCCTCCCCCTCCGCGAGACCCCTACCATCAAAATCATAGGCCGAATCAGGAACCGGTAGGAAATGATCCACCTTGGAGAGACAACGACACCCAATTACTGAAAAACATCGTTATAGATGCCCCTTTGATGGCACTTTAGACCCCCAAATTTTCTTAGATTGGCTCAAGGGCATGGATAGTTACTTTACGTGGTATAACATCTCGGAGGCAAGAAAAGTCAGATTTGCCGAAATGAAGTTGACTGGTAGGGCTAACCAGTACTGGAATAACCTTAATCAGATGCGAGAAACTCGAGGACAATATCCTATCACGGATTGGAGGACAATGAAACAAGAACTCAAGCAGAACTATCTTCCCCCTTCCTACTACCCCAGGCTTTTAGATCATTGGAATAGATTAACCCAGGGTAATAAACCTGTGAAGGACTACATATCTGCTTTTGATGACTTCATGATCCGCTGTAGTGGCGAGGAGACCACCATCCCTGCCCAACTTCTATCAATGTTTAGAGCTTGACTTTGGGAAGACCTTATGAATGAACTGTTTGCAAGAGGAGTTACTACACTTGAAGCTGCTTGTAGTCTTGTGTTAGACCTAGAAGAATCTAGGAACCATACCTACTCTAGGAACCAGGACTCCCGACCTAACCCTTTTAAATCTTCTTCTAGTCAATCTCAAAACAAGCCTTCTGGACCCATGATCAGTCGACCCACTGCTGGACAATCCCAACCCCGTTCTGACTTTAAAAACAAAACCCCTGAACGCAAGACACCCAAAACCCCTGCGGAAACTAAGTGCTTTGGGTGTCATGGGTATGGACACATTGCCTCTCAATGTTCCATCCCATATAAGGTAACCATATTCGAGGAAGTTGTCGATGAGGAGTATGAACCTGACACCAAACTAGTTCATCACATCGATGACGAAGAAGATTTTTTTTGTTAGGACGATACTCCTGTGATCAACTGCCTACAGAAAATGGATCACCTAGAACTGTAAGTTGTTAGATGTGCTTTATCACAACCTAAGTTGAGTGATGATTGGCATAGGACATCCATCTTCCATACCTTCACCAAAATCGGTGACAAGAACTGTAAGGTTATCCTCGATAGTGGAAGCTGCATTAACGTTGTTTCACCTACTATGATTTCTAAATTTCACCTGAAGTGAGTCCGCACCCGAACCTATACAAGGTCGCTTGGATCAACTCGACCACTTTGGAGGTATAAGAACGAAGTCTTATCCCTATCGAGTTTGTGGGATTTAAGGAAAAGATTTGGTGTGATATTTTAACCATGGGCGTCGGTCAGATCATCATTGGACGCCTCTGGCTTTTCGATAACGACGTTCACATCTATGGGAGATCAAACACCTTCATGTTTGAGCACGATGGAAAGAAGATTAGCTTTTACCCTCTCAACCCAAGCCTATCAAGGAGGAAGTAAAACCCACTCCCCTTAAACCCATCACAGGCCTAAATCTGTTGACCGCCAAAGACCTGGACGCTAAACTTGGGTTAGGATCCCCCTTATACGCTCTAGTAGCTAGGAAAGTGAGTGCTGACCAGGAAAAACCTATCCCCGAAGAGGTTAAACCCCTCCTTGAGACCTTTGCTAACGTTTTCCCTGGAGACTTGCCCAACCATCTCCTACCTCTTAGGGACATCCAACATGTCATCAATTTAGTACCTGGAGCTTCCCTACCCAACCTACCTCATTATCGCATGAACCATACGGAGCATGCTGAACTTAAGAAATAGGTAGATGAATTACTGCAACGTGGGTTTATTAAGGAAAGCCTTAGCCCGTGTGCTGTCCCTGCCCTTTTGACCCCCAAGAAGGATGGCTTGTGGAGAATGTGTTGATGGCCGCACTATCAACAACATTACGGTCAAATATCGTTTTCCCATTCCTCGTCTTGATGACATGTTAGATATGATGACCGGAGCCGCTCTCTTTTCTAAAATTGATCTTAAGAGCGGCTATCACCAAATTAGAATCCACCCTGGTGACGAGTGGAAAATATCATTTAACACTAAAGATGGACTATACGAGTGGATGGTCATGCCGTTTGGCCTTAGCAATGCCCCGAGTGCATTTATGAGAGTTATGACTCAGGTCCTTTGTCCATTCTTAGGTAAATTTGTAGTAGTCTATTTTGATGACATTTTGATCTATAGTAATTCGGTGGACCAACACTTGGATAATTTAAGACAAGTCTGTGAGGTTTTGCGGAAAGAACAATTATTTGCAAATCCCAAGAAATATATGTTCCTCACTGATAATATGACTTTTCTCAGATTTATCATTTCATCCCAAGGCATATCAGCCGACCCTGAGAAAGTGCAAGCAATTAATGAGTGGCCCGAACTAAAGAACATCAGAGATGTTAGGAGTTTTCTTGGATTGTCCACATTCTATCGGAGGTTTATTAAAAATTTTAGCACTATCATGGCCTCGATAACGGATTGCCTAAAGAAGAGAGATTTTCAATGGACCAATTCCACCAATAATGCATTTGAAGAAATCAAGAGACGAATGGTGGAAGCCCCGGTCATGAGGCTACCCGATTTTTCTAAAGTCTTTGAGGTAACCTGCGACGCGTCTGGCATTGGTATTGGTGGAGTCCTATCTCAAGAAGGACACCCAGTCGCTTACTTCAGCGAGAAGTTGAATGACATTAGGCAGCGATATTCCACCTATGATAAACAATTCTATGCCATTATTCAGTCCCTTTTGTATTGGAGACATTACCTACTACCTCAAAAATTTATTAGCTTTTTTGATTACGAAGCATTGCGGTACATCAATTCCCAAAAGAAACTGAATGCCCGACATGGTAGATGGGTTGAATTCCTACAAGAGTATACTTACTCTATTAGGTATAAAGCAGGCTCTGAGAATAAGTCAGCTGATGCCTTAAGTCGTCGGATGATTGTTACTCATGAAATGAGGGCTGAAGTAATTGGATTTGAACGAATTAAAGAAGATTATAAAGATTGCCCTGACTTTAAGGATACTTATTTGCTGCTATCTACTGGAAGTGATCGTATAATCAGTGATTTCGTTTTAGACGATGGATATCTACTCAAATCCTTGAAGCTTTGTATCCCTTGTACATCTCTGCGAGATTTTCTTGTCTGGCAATTACATGCTTGTGGTTTAGCTGGACACTTCGGTCAGTCTAAAACTATTGCCTCAGTTAAACATTGTTTCTTCTGGCCTAGCCTTAAGAGGGACGTCAGTAGGTTGATTAGAAGATGTTACACGTGTCAGCTTGCAAAACAACGTAAACAAAATACGGGTCTCTACGCTCCTCTCTTTGTGCCTAACCGCCCCTAGCAAGATGTAAGTATGGATTCTGTCTTTGGACTACCAAAGACTCTTAGGAAGCATAACTCCATCTGCATGGTAGTTGATAGGTTCTCTAAAATGGCCCATTTTCTCCCTTGTGCCAAGACCTTTAATGCTTCTCGAGTTGCCAAGATTTATTTTGATGAGATTGTCAGGCTACATGGGTTAACCAAAACAATAGTGTCTGAAAGGGACATAAAGTTTACTAGTTATTTTTGGAAGACTCTATAGCATAAGATGGGCACCAAACTTCAATTCTCAACAGCCTTCCATCCTCAAATGGACGATCAGACCGAAGTCGTCAATAGGAGCTTAGGCAACCTATTAAGAACTTTAGTAGGAGAAAATATTAGAGATTGGGATTCCAAATTGCCTATTGCTGAATTTGCCTATAACAACTCTGTTAACCGAACCACAGGTCTAACTTTCGCTAGATTGTTTATGGGTACTAACCTAGACAACCTCTAGATTTAATCCCTATGAGTTATAAGGATAGAGCATCTGAGTCTGCATCTGCATTTGCATCACATCTACAAGAATTGCATAATAAAATTAATAAAAAAATTGAACAAAGCAATGCTAACTATAAACTTAATGCGGATCTCAAGAAACGATTCAAAGAATTTGAAGTTGGAGACTTTGTAATGGTTCGGATTCGTCCGGAGTGGTTCTCACAAGGGACCGTTAAAAAGTTACACATGAGAAGCGTGGGACCTTTCAAGATAACTTCAAATATAAAAACAGTAATGTTTATGTGCTAGACCTTCCCGAAGATTTTAACATTAATCCTACGTTTAACATTGAAGATCTAGTAGCCTTTGAGGGTCCAGAGTTCAACCCCTCTAATCCACTAAATAATAAGCCTTGTGTAAACCTACCTGGTGAGAACCCTAGCTTACCTCCACTCCCAAACATCCCTATTTTACCCAATGCGGAGAAGGTTGAGGCATACTTAGTGATGAGATTATTTCCACTAAAGATGGTGGCCGCTGAAGGTATCTAGTTCAATGGACAGGGAAACCAGAGACGGAGAACACGTGGATTGACCGCGAGGAGCTGCAGAGTTTGGACCCTGATCTGTTAGAGTAGTATGAGAGTTCCAGAGTTGTTTACTCGACGGGGTCGAGCTTTCTCCCACTTGGGGAGAATGATGAGGACATCACTCAGAGATTCCGACATGCGTACCATCGACGGAATCATAGATCGACGGCTACGATTCAGAGTCTTTACTTTTGATATATTTTATGTTTTATTTATTTTGCATTTCAGTTTTCCTAATTTACCCCTATGGGTAATGAGTTCTTATTGTAGCCCTAAGGGCATTTGAGTCCTTTTTTTTCTTTGTGATTGAGACCTATATATAGCGGTCTTGTGCTTTGAAAGAGCTTAATGAATGATTTAATAAAAAAATTTGATGTTTGTCTTCTTCTTTTTGTGTGTGCACTAGAGAGAAGAGAGAGCCCGAGGTGAGAGCGAGCGCAATACCCATCAGTCATTGGAAGAGTCCGTGGCTCGTGGCTTATCTTCTTTTTCCCTTGTTTTTTATCCCCCACCAGCCGCCCCATACGCCTCCTCAAACCACCGGCCGCAATCTCCCCGTGCCCAACCGCCGGCCACCTTTCCACCATCATCATACCCCTTGACCCCTACCCCCTCCCCCCCCCCCCCAATTGCCGGCCACCCCTCTTCCCCCCAAGCTCCACCGCCGGCCACACCCCATTTTTCCCCTTTAATGATGAATTCAATCCTCATTATCACTTACCTGAAATCGACGAAATAATTTGGGGAAATAAATTTCCTCAATTTGAAATTCAAATTTTGAATTTCAAATAATTTTCTAAATTAACAAAAGCTATATTAGGAAAGTTATAGATCTAAGTTCAATTTAATTTTTATCCTTTTCCTAAATTAGAGAACTCAATTAGGAAGCTCTTAATTCTCCTTCCAAAACTCTCCCCCCTCTCTCTTAATGCCGTCGGCCCCCCTGTTGCCCACCTCCTTTGATTTCCCTCTTTAAGCCCTAAATCTTAGTTGAATTTGAAATTAATTTCAAATTCAATTCCCTCCAAAATCACTTAAACTTGAATTAATTTCAGATTTCTTGGACTTCCCCTAACCCAACCCCTCCCGGCTCTCTCTCTCTCCTTGGCCGCCCCATCCTCCTTTTCCCTTGCTTCTCTTGGAAACCCTAAATCTTTCATGAATTTTAGAGCAAAGAAGAAAAGACAAACTCCTTCCTCCCATCTACCATTGGTACATGGCCGACCCTGAGGTCGACCACGAATTCGCCTACAACGCTCAAGGAGAAATCGACATCTTGCTATCTCCTTTCTTTGATCCACACTGGGACTACGAAGATTCAGTGGAAAGCTACGTAGATCACATACTCTATCATCTCGTTGAGATCATGGACGTGCAACGACCAACTGGACATTGGCAAATCGTCGGCCGACCATCAATCTCCTCGCCTCCGGCTACTTCTCCAGCGAACAAAGCCTTATGCGTCACTTGTCTTGTGGTGGCATCACTAGGGTTGCTTCTACCTTTTCTCCGCTAAATCCCAATTTTAAGAGCGAGAGTGAGGGAACTCAGGGTGACATTTCTCGTTGTTACGCCATGGATTTTTGTTTCATTGCCATTAGTTTTACTTTCTTATTTTGTTGTGACTTGCAAGTATCTTGTTAATTTGATTTGTAATCGCTTGCTATTACTTGGTTTTCCGACGGAAATTTCTAAGAACCTAACTTGGTGAAACATAAGTTTGTGATTAGCAAAGTTAAAGTTTAAATTATTGTTAATTTCCAAAAGCGTTTCACATCACAAACTCGCACAATATTGCATACTAAAAGTGTCATCCTGAAACAATCTATCCTTGAAGTTTGAGTTTGATAGCAACGAGTTAGCTCCTCTTGCATCTAAAAGGTTGGAAACATCAACAAACCAAAAGATCCAATTTAAAGGTGTTTTTTTTTTTTTTTTTTTTCAGCTTCAGCAATCCAGCTGACAAAGCTACCTTAATAAGATGGTAATTTTGCATCTGTAAAATTGCAGTCACGTTCAGATTTGTTCAATAGGAGATCTTAACGGAGTTGAACTCAGATATTTCAGTTACATTCTGATGCTTCATTTGGTAATTTTGTTCTGTTCCAGTTCAGTGAAATAAAGCCTCTTTTGCTATCACTGAGAAGTGGAGGTGGTGCACATATGGGATAGGAACTTTCATGGTGCATTTTATTACTTAAATAAAAGGTTTTATCAGGCAGGACATAGTGAAGATGCATTAGCGAACTAAGGCTTAGATGCATTTGCGTCTAATCCAGTTACAATTTGAAGTGGCTTAAACTCACTAACAAGGTCAATCCTAATTGGATCATTTATGGGCTTACTAGTATGCAGAAAGTACCGGTCCAACGAATGAATTAATTCTAACATTATCATACTCATCTGTAAAGCTCTATTTCAATTCACTTTCAAAAACCATGGTACATAGGCTTTCTGACATTTCTTTTCTTTTGATTAATTTCTCTTAAAACCTTCCCTTTGTCCTTTCCGATTGTCATATGCTTGACATGTTTTGTTATCATTGAATGTTAAATTAATCAGTTTCTTATTGGGCTGTTACTGTAACCAGGCAAACCATCGAATCACCACAAATATCCAAAGGCGAATCTATGGTCATGCAACCAATGTTGAGGTCCGGCCTTTAAATGAAGAGAAAGCTGTTCAAGCGGCTGCAGATCTCATTGGGGAACTCTTCGTCTTTGTGGTTGCCTCCATGCCTTATATTTAAAGTACTTAGTTTTGAGTTATTTGGTTTAAGACCTATCTATTCATTTCAAACCTAATCTGCCTATAAATATGATTTGGTATTTGTTTGATATGAGAAACAACTACTGCTAAGTCGTTTCTTCTTATGATTATTGAGAAGTAATTGTCCAATCCAATGCTATACTTATTACAAAGCATGTTTTGTATATTATGATTATCCGGATATCAAAGTCCATCCTTTAGATAAGCATAGTTTGCCAGATTTGAGAGTAGCCAATCATTATTTCCCTTTCTGTAATGTCTTGTAATTTCTTCCCAAGAAGTCGTACTGAACATTTTCAAGAATTTCATTTGAGCTAGGTGATGATATCTTTATTGGTAATGTCTTGTAACTTGTCATGACTGCTAACATTTTCTTCCTTTTATTTTTCTTTTGGTTTTATTTTGTTATTTACAGAATGCTATAGAGCATAAAGATGTTTGATAAATTGTGTAACAATTAAACATGATCATTTATTTTATTGATTTAACATACTAAAAACTTGTTAAATTTGATTACATACTTGATAGATGGAATACTATAAAATATTTGACAAGCACTTTTAATTATATTAGACACTTATAAAAAAATTTGATTTTCATAAGTTCATAACTAAATAAAGTAATGTGCGTAAAGAGTATTTAATATATAAATTTTTATGACTTTTAAAAGTAAGGTGGAAGAAGTTTTTTTTATTATATTATGAGTTATTTAATCTTCATAATCTAATATGAAAATTTATTTTATTGTTTAAAATTAATCATTTATGTATATTCTGTAGTTACTTTATGAACCTATGTAGGTATTCTAAATTTCCATTAATTAGTGTAAAATATTTTACTTGTAATTGCATTAAGAATTTTATTTATTATTGTTAATTATATACTGTTTGAATTTATTATATTTAATTATTTTATTTTTAATGTACACTTATTTCACTAAAAGTTGTCAATATCTATTTGTATGTAATGTTTTAATGATTTATTTTCTATAATATGAATATTTGCATTATCAAGTGTATAATAAAATTTTATTGTAGTTATATTCATGTCAAGTAATATTAGAGTAGATAACGTCCAGGTTTCTAGAGAGATAAAGTGCTTATTTTTTTAAATTTTAATCTTCCCGGGTTCTCTGCCGACTCTTCGGCAATGAGTTCGGGCATGGTGGCGGGAGGCCGCCGGCCATCTGTACCATCATTGGAGATCTCTAATCTTCAGCGTCTGTGTTCTGACCTTGATATCGAAGAGGAGAATGTCCGTCGACGGAAGGAAAGAGGAGAACTGGTAATCACAGAAAGGTTTGTTGAGCATCAGAAAAAATTTGTTCATGTTGAAGGTAAGGGAAAGAATGTTATTCCAATGAAGGAATGTAAGTTTAATGATTTTCCAGATTTTAAAAGCTTCTCTCCTGATCTGGAGGCTTTCTCATCAGGTACGAAGATCTTTGTTAATTGCTATGGGAATTCAAATGCAATCTCTGTCCCTGACAGCAAGATAAATGCGAATTCCCTTTCGTCGGTTGGCAAAGGTTTTCATATCTCAATCAAGTCACCAGCTGATTCAGAGAGGAACGAATCTATGGGAATTCAAATGAATAACAGCTCTGATTTGGTGGAAGTGAGGAATTGCGTCTCAGTTGAACTGGGTGATTGTGTGGAGAATCATGTGAATTCTGTTTGATCAGGAAGTAGCCCTCTAAGATTGAATTCAGGCATATTGGATAATGAGGAAGCGGGTGTGGACAAGGTAGCTGATGTTTTGCTCAAGAAAACTATTTCTGAAATGAATACTAATCCTTGGAGAACCAAGCCATACATTAAGTTAAACTTCAATGTAGAGGATGTAGTGATGTCCGAGGATGGTAAGGCAGTGAAATTATGTGAAGATATGGAGAATTTGAATGCTAGTAGGTTGTCTAATTCCTTAGTGTTCAAAGTTTTTGGAAAGGAAATTCCTTCACACTTGGTGGCATGGGAAGTGAGACGACAATGGAGCAAACTTGGTAATTTCCACTTCACTACACTAGGGAAAGGCTGGTTTTTGTGTTCTTTTAAATCCAAGGAAGTAATGGAGGAAGTTCTAACTGGAGGGCCATGGTTTGTGAATGGGCACATAATTGGTATGGATAAATGGGAGCCGGATTTTTCACCATTAACTATGAAAGGATTGACTTCTCCAATATGGATTAGGATGCCACACCTCCCTCTTCATTGTTGGGATGAAAAGAACATTGCAAGGATTGCTTCTATGATAGGTAAACCTCTCATGCTTGATGGGAATTTATTCCAATGGGGTAGACGTGAATTTGCACGAATTTGTGTTAGGGTGAAGATTGATCAAAGATTTCCTTTAGGAGTGTGGGTGGATAGTATTTCAGGAAGGTTTTTTCAAAAAGTGGAGTATGAAAAAATATCATCCTTGTGCTTCCAATGTGGATTGATAGGCCATGTTAAAGCTGAATGTAATAAAGCTTGTGATGTTCCTAAGGAAGTGGTGGGAGCTAGTAATGAAGGTGGAGAAGGGGCTGTTATGGAGAAGGAGCCGGAAATAATTGATTCTACTACTTATGGTCCTTGGGTTCTAGTTAACAGAAATAAAGGAAAAAGGGTTGCCCCATATAGAGGGGTTGCTAAAGTTGCAAATCTGAAGTTTGAGAAGAATAAATGTGCTCCTAATCATGTTTTGCAAATGACTCAAAAGGCTGCTCAAGTAGAAAAGAAGCTGGCTGTCCATGATAGGGAAATGTGTCATAAAGTTGATGGTGGAAAGAACTTGGAGAATAGTAATGGGGAGGAGATTATTGTGAAGATGGCTACTACTAAACCTGCTGTTGGTGTGATGATTCTGGAAGCAAATGATGCCACTAAGGTGACGCTTGAAGGTGGAATTGAGGAAATAGAACATGATTCTTTAGATGTTGGGTTACTTGTTTCAGCCAGTGCAGGTGGTGATCAAGACAGGAATGAAGATGGGAAGGGATGCCTGCGAACTCAAGTAGATCCTAATGGATTACTTGCGAACTCAGGTATTCCCTATCTTAAAAATGACGGTAATCTTAGCAGGGAACTCAACTCATTGAGTAATGAGAATATTGAAGTATTGGGAGCTTATGAGGATGTAGGTGCCGAGGAAGGAGAAATTTTCAGCAAAGAATTGGGAAGTAAAAGAAGCTTGATTATTCCTTGTAGTGGGGAGCCACAAACATGTCAGATTGAGGGCATGGACCATTCGGAGCTGAAGATGGCTGTTAAGGGAAGTTCTTCATCTGGTAAGAAAGTAAAGCTATTGAAAGAGCTCAAATCTTTAGGCTCAAGTAACATAATTGCACATAATAGAAAGATGGAGGGTGGAAAAGTTAAAAAGAATGGGGGTTTTGCCCCCAATCTTAAACAATGATGTCTATTCTTTTTTGGAATTGTAGGGGAGTCAAGAAAAAAGAGGCTTCCCACTATATTCATAGTTTAGTTGGGGACTATGGTATTTTTTTCATAGGTCTGTTGGAAACAAAGTTATGCTCGCTGGATGCTTTAGAGGTAAAGAGAATCATTGGTAGTGAATGGGATCTCTCTCAAGTCAATGTTAGAGGTAAAGCCGGTGGTATATTGGTTCTTTGGAGGAATAAAATTTCTTCCTTTAAGATCTTAAAATCTTCATCTCAATGTATTGTTGGTTGTCTTAAAAGTCCCAATGGTGATTTGTGGAATGTGTCTACTATTTATGCTAACAAGGACAAATATGAAAGGAGGAAATTGTGGGAGTTACTTGAAGGCTACACTCATAAGGACATGCCTTGCATTTTAGGAGGTGATTTTAATTGTATACTTTCAAAAAGTAAAGATGGGAGGGAAGAGGTTTGTTTTTTCTCAAGGACCTCAGAAAATGAAGGAGTTCCTTACCAATAATGATCTTCATGATATTGGGACTGTTGGACCAAAATTTACTTGGTGCAACAATAAAGAAGGGAGTGCAAGGATATGGGAAAGATTGGATAGAATTTGCCTCAACACAAAAGCTTTAAGTTTGATTCCTTTTGCTGTAACGAAACACCTACCTAGAGTTGCCTCCGATCATTGCCCTCTATTGCTTAACCTTAATTCAAATGTGAGGAAGCATAAAACCTTGAAGTTTGAAAATGCTTGGTGTTCTTATGAAGCTTCTAGGGGTGTGGTGACCAATGCTTGGAGGAAAAATGACTTTGGTGATTCATCTGATATACTTCAAAGGAAATTGAAAAGGTCTTTGAAAAACCTTTTCTTTTGGAGTAAAAGCAAGTTTAAAGACCTCAACAAGTACAAAGAGGAGCTGCAAAGGGATATTTATCCTTACAAGAAGAGGAAAGAAATAATGGTTTGGATTCAGCAAAACTATTGGTTTTGAGAAGGAAGGTGAATGATCTCAATGTAACTCTTGCTAGACTTGCTATGTGGTGGAAGCAACATTCTAAATCTCATTGGTTAGAACAGGTAGATCGAAATTCACATTTTTTCCATGCCTTTGCATCAGCTCGATGGAACAACAATACGATTAAGCAAATGGTTGATGCCCATGGTCAAGTACTTACGGATCCAGAGGAAATTCAAGCGGTTTTTGAAGATTTCTTCAAGAAGAAATGGAGGAAAAGACAATGTCTGCTATCCAAGCTACCTGGTTCTCTAGATGAAGGATTGCTGAGTGAAGTGCAGAAGTCTTTACTATCTACAGAAGTTACTAAACAGGAATTGATCTCGATGGTGATGAAAATGAACAACAACACAGCACCTGGTAATGATGGAGTGAATCCAAATTTTTTTAAATACTTTTGGAGCATTGTGAATGAAGAAGTGTGGAATGCTATCTTTCAATTTTTCAAGACTGGTGTAATGCCACATTATTGGAAGGAGACTTTGATAGTTCTCATTCCAAAGAGCTCTAATGCTAACAAGCCAGGTATGTTCCGTCCTATAAGCTTGTGTCAAACCCTTTACAAGATGGTTGCTGGTCTGATTTTGAATAGGCTTAGAGCTTGTCTTCCAACAATTATTTCGGAAAACCAAGGTGCTTTTGTTATGTGTAGAACGATTTCAGATAATTGCCTTGTGGCTCATGAATTAGTCAATAAGCTGAAATTTTTAAAATCAAAACCTGGATTTATGCTTCTCAAACTTGACATGGAATAAGCTTATGATAGCATGAGTTGGGAAATCCTCTATAGAATCATGTATGATGTTGGGTTTCCTGATGGTTTCATTAATCTTATTAAGCAATGCATTTGCTACCCGCTATTTTCTATAATCATCAATGGGGAAAAAAGTGGATGGATTAAGGCTGAATGTGGCTTCAAGCAAGGGTGCCCACTATCTCCTAGCCTATTTATTATTTGTTCTAAACTTTTGTCCAAAACTTTTGTGGAAATAGGCAATGACTTTGGTATTAAACTTGCTCCTAATACTCCAAAAATAAATCACTTGCTTTTTGTGGATGATATTTTGATAGCAGCCAAAGCTTCTTGTAAAAATGCAAGGATTATTTCGTCTATTCTAGATGATTATAGTGGCTGGACTGGGCAAACCATTAACAAAAACAAATCTATGGTCTTGTATGGCAGATCTATTTCTCGGTCCAAAAGGAAGAAATTGAAATACATGCTTGGCTACAGAACGGTGGAGGAGTTCAAATACCTTGGGGTCAATATGGCTATCAGAAGATTGAATGCAAGTGACTATAGTGAAATTCTAGAGAAGGCAATGGATAAGCTCAATACATGGGGATCAAGAAATTTATCTATGGTTGGGAAGCTTGTGTTAATAAATTCAATCTATTCCTCCATTCCTTTATTTAGTATGTGGCTCATTCTTTGATTCCTAAAAGCATTCTCAAAGATTTGGATAAGTATTGCAGGAATTATTTGTGGCATAAAGAGCATCAGCGTAATGGTATGCATTATATCCCTTGGGATAAGCTGTGTACGCCGGTCAATCTTGGTGGTCTTGGCATTCAAGGGGCAACTGAGAGACAGGGTCCAGTTAGAGCTCGTGTTGCTTGGAATTATGTTAAAAGGAAGGAGGGCCTTCTTAACAAATTCTAGCTACCAAATATGGGATGGATATATGGAATAGCGAAGTTAAGAGATATTCTTCTCCTGCTTGGCGTATCATCAGAGATGGAGGAATGTTCTTAAAGCCTATTACAAGATGGAAGATCTCTAATGGTGAAAGAATCAACATCCTAAATGACAATTGGATTCTTGATTGCAATTTGAACAGATGGCCAACAATGTGTGATTTTGCAAATCTAGATAATAAAGATGTCTCTTTTTTAATTAAAGATGGAAGATGGGATGAGGAATTGCTTAACAAAATGTTCTCTGAAGACTTGAGAAATATCATTCTTAGAACACCCATTAACGGAGGGGAGGAGGAAGACACATTGGAACTAATGCATATTTACTCCGGTAAGACTATTGCTTCTTTGTCTTATCAAGCTTTTATTAAGTGTCCTGAAATTCAAAACAAAATGGGTTGGCTACGTAGACTGAAAATCATGCCTAAAGTATTCTTCTTCTGGTGGAGACTGGTTAACCAAGCAATACCTACGAAAGTTTGGATGTACAGAAGGAAATTGTTTGAATCTGCTAACTGTCCGAGAGGTTGTGCTGCTATGGAGGATAGAGATCACATTGCTGTCAAATGTATAAAGCTTAAAGCCATTTTTTCTTCTTTAAATAAGTGGGGTATTGTATTACCATGCTTCAGTAATTTTTCAAATTGCATTAATAAGATGGAGAAGATGGCTGATTCTAACCCAGGAATTGTTAAGCTGTACATATCAGCAGTTTACCATAATTGGAAGGAAAGAAACCTGTTTACGCACGGTAGTAAACCAAGGAGTGAAGGTTTGGTTGCAGCTCAGATTTTGGCTGATTTTGTACAACCGTTAACTATTCCAATTGGTATGAACTGGGAAGCTAATCAGCAAATGCTGTCTAAAACTTGGTTTCCTCCACCTACTAATTGGATTAAACTCAATGTTGATGCGTCTCTAATGCAAAACAAGGAAGCAAGCATTGCTAGAATCTTAAGGGATCACAAGGGAAGATTTTTGATGGCATATGGAAGGAAGTTGGTACATTGGGATATCTCAATGTTAGAGTTGATTTCTATCCTCAACTTCGAAGAGGTTATCAAAGATTGGATGGTGGAGAAACAAGGTATAGTAATTGAAGGAGACAACAAAAATGTTATCAGTTTACTCAAACAAACTATTTCCTTGAAGAATTGCAGCAAGAAGGTTCATAAAGTGGATATCTCCTTCCTTGACGTTTTTAAAAATGTAATTTTCCATTTCACTTCTAGGGAAGGTAACTGTGTTGCTAATGCTTGTGCCCAATCAGCTTTAGAGGGCGATTTTCTATGGGAACATTTTTTTGTTGATGTCCTTCCATCAAGTGTTTATGACTTGATTAGGAAGGACTGTGATAGATTAGCTATCACTTAGGTTTCTGTACTTCTTTTCTTTCTGTTTCAATGCTAATTGCACTCCTTCAAAAAAAAAAGTAATATTAGAGTAGTTTAATTCTTATTTGTCTTATTAAATGGCTTTAATGTTTTGTGACTATATAAGACAATTTGTGACAGATTTTCAAAATGAGCGAAATCACTTCTAAGGACTGAGGCTGTTTCCTGAATTTTAGGCAAATAGACCTTTTGGTTTTGAAAACAGGAAACAATTAAATTTATGTAAACATATTTTTAGCACTTGTTTTCTACTTTCTTCACACACACACACATTACTGACAAATTTAGCTTATATAGTTACAAGTACTCCCATCCATTTATTCTGCTGTGCACAAAAACTTGATTCGTTTCATAAACAATTTATTTACCTTTAGATAAGAGCTAACTTTGTTGGGTAGAAGATATATTGGAAACTGTATATAGTAATTATTCTTTGGGTATCAATGCCGTTATATTTTATCAATCTTTCCTTCAAAGGTACTTACATATTTGTTGTATTTATTACATACTGCAACTATTCTGCATTAAAACATCTTCATCGCATAGGTCAGAAGCTAGAGTCAAGTTTCTATGCGCAAAGAGTGGACAATTGACAATAAGAAGGAAAGAATTGAAAAAAAAAAATTGATGAGGGTGCCAATGCGCGGATCTGAAGAGCTAACTAGTAAAATTTCTAATATGTCACGTGATCCAAGTTCAATGGATGCCTGATATGCCACCAGTTGATTATACTTTTGGGATATAAATTCTATAGGGAACTCCTTTCTATAAGGAAGGATAGACTGCTGTCCTCAAAGTTGTTCATGTGGACCTTTATATGCGATGGATGGTGATCTATCATTCCCTACAACAAGGAATTCATATAGATTTTCTTACATGTTTATGCACTAACTTTTTTCATGGGGGAATTTCTTGTTACTTTATATCTCTTTTTTTGCTTTGATGAGATGCTCATATGCATGAGTGGCTTTACTCTTAGAGACATAATGCGAAACAAGTATACACGTGAAAATGTAGAGTAGTTCCAGTGGCAGATAAGAAAGATCAGATAGAGTCTCCTTAGATGATTTGGTCACATAAAATGTCTGCCTTCTAATGATCTGGTTAGGAGAGTAGATGTATTAGATCTGACTTATGTTAAAAAATGTAAAGGTAGACCTAAAAAGGCTTGGTTTGAAAGTATTGGAAATGACATTTTTTGTTAGATTTAACTTTTAATAGGATAACATAGTGGGATTAAGGGTTGATGAAGTTGCTGCTATTGTTGATGTTGAATGAAGTTTCTGTTTCATAAATTTTAAAGATACATTTTTTGTTTTTGAGTCCTGAAATAAAATAAGATATCTTTACAAATTCAAAATTTAAACTTAAATCAAATTTTTTAACTTCAATAATCAACCTAATGACTCTTCCAGAATGATTCATATCCTAATTGGTCTCTAATACCACTTTTGTCATGACCTGGCCCGGAGACTCGAACTAACGAGGCAGGAATGATCTGTCGGACGGTTAATACAAATTTTTTTCCACAATTACACATAATAGTAAATGACTAATATTCCTCAAACACTGAAGAGCCACTAACACTACTATTACATTGAATATGCTTTTAAACATAAACACATTTTATTTGTTTTCATTTGAGCGCCTTCTTCTAAAAACGTACTCCTCTCTTTCAGCCATTTTCATTTATCTGAAGACTTATCTGAAAATGTTAGTTTAATAGTTTACAAAGTAAACTCAGAGGGTAATCATCATTAAATATACAATAGTTAAGCATGTAAAATAGTCATATAAACTAAACATATATCTTTCTTCAACTTTACATAATTAACATATGCATTTTCTTTCATGTACTATAGGTTTTATAATTTCACATAAATCATTTATTATTCTGTCTCATTTGTCCATTTCTACTTAACATTTCTTAATAAATTTGACATTTAATTCATTTCCATTTTCATTAGTACAGGAGCACCGTCTAAATATTTCAATAAAGGTACAACCATTTTCATTTCCATTTCCTTTTCCTTTTAACGTGCACGAGTATATTACTTTCCCAGCCAGTACCATACGGGGGTGAACTCCTGTAATTTTTTTCATTTACATACCTTTTACCTATTTTAATTATTTTCCTTTTTCATTTAAATTATCATTTAATTTACTCCTTTCAAATATTATCTTAATTTGTAAGAATATACATAATTTAATCACTATCTAGTTAAATGTATACTTTAGATGTATTACTATTTTTTATTGAAAACCATGTAGCAAATACTTCATCTTTCTATTTCTTTTATCCTTCTCAAATAATGTATTCATATAATAACCATCAAATCAATACAACAACATCAAGCCTTTATCCCACTACGTGGGGTCGGCTACATGAATCCTTTTTCTCCATTGTGTTCTATTAAAAGTCAAATTCTCGTTTAAATCTAATAAAGAAAGATTATTTTTAATATTTTCTAACCAAGTCTTTTTAGGTCTACCTCTACCTTTCTTAACATAGTCAAATCTAAGACCTCTACTTTCATAATCGGGTCACCGGAAGGCCGCCATTTTATATGACCAAACCATCTAAGGTGACTCTCTCTAATCTTATCTTCCACTGGAGCTACTCCAACCTTTTCACGAATATGCTCATTTCGTATCCTATCTCTTAGGGTAAAGCCACTCATCCACCTGAGCATCCTCATCTCTGCAACACTTAACTTAGAATTATTCTTCTCTTTTAATGGCCAACATCCGGCACCATAAAACATTGCAGGTCTCACCACCATCTTATAGAATTTTCCCTTAAGTTTGAGGGGTACTTTTCTATCACACAATAAGCCCGATGCACTCCTCCACTTCAACCATCCAACTTGGATTCTGCTGATAATGTCCCCATCTATTTCACCATCACTCTGAATAATAGATCCAAGATATCTAAAGCGTGTACTCTTATTAATGACTTGATCGTCCAAAGTCACAATCCCCTCACTAGGTCTATTATTACTAAAATTACACTCCATATATTCCGTTTTAGATCTACTAAAGCGAAAACTTTTAGACTCTAAGGTTGACCTCCACAATTCTAGTTTACCTTCAACTCCCTCTCTAGTCTTATCAACAAGAAGAATATCATCAGAAAAAAGCATACACCAAGGTACATCCTCTTGCAAATGTCTAGTGAGAACATCCATGACTAAAGCAAAAATATATGGGCTTAAGGCTGATCCTTGATGTAATCCAACCGAAATCGGGAAATAGTTGGTCAAACCACCTTGTGTTTGAACACAAGTAATAGCTCCTGCATATATATCTTTAATGATTTGAATATAAGCGTTATTAACTCCTTTCTTTTCAAGAACTCTCTATAGCACTTCTCTTGGAACTTTATCATATGCTTTTTCTAAATTAATAAATATCATATGTAAATCCTCCTTATTCTCTCTATATTTCTCCATTAAACCTCTTAATAAATGTATGGATTCCATAGTAGACCTACCCGGCATGAATCCAAATTGATTTTGAGAAACATTAGTATCACGCAGCAACCTATGCTCCATAACTCTTTCCCATAGTTTTAAAGTATGGCACATTAACTTAATTCCTCTATAATTCGCACAATCTTGTGCATTACCTTTATTCTTAAAAATAGGAATTAACACACTCATTCTCCACTCATCTAGCATCTTTTTAGTCTTCAAAACATTATTAAAAAGTTTAGTAAGCCAAGAAATTCCTTCATCTCCTAAGCATTTCCACACTTATATTGGAATATCATCAGGTCCAACAGCTTTTCCACCCTTCATTTTCTTTAAAGCCTCTCTAACTTCGGTTTTATTAATACGCCGATAAAAACAGAAATCTTTATTTTCATTTAGGGTGCTAAGGTCACTACAGTCAATTTTATTTTCACATTCTTCATTAAAAAGTTTAGCAAAATATCTTATCCACTTTTGTTGAATATCATTTTCTAAAAAAAATACCTTTTGATTTTCATCCTAATACACATCACTTGAACTAAATCCTTACTACTCCTATCTCTTTGTTTGGTAACTTATACATATATCTTTCTCCCTCCTTAGTATCTAATCTATTATATAAATCACTAAAAGCTAAACTGTTTGCATCGCATATTGCTTTTTTAGATTCCTTACGTGCCTCTTTATATATTTTCCAATTATCAGAATTTTTACAATTAAACTAATTTTTATAACAAATATTCTTATTTTTAATCTTTTCTTATACATTTGGATTCCACCACTAACTATTTTTACTATTAAGAGTTTTTCCCTTCGAAACTCCAAGCACATTTTTTGCAATATTCTTAATATCACTAGCCACTTTTTCCCACATAACTTTAGCATCCTCATGCACAGACAAAAACTTAAGATCTAAAATCTTACTCTCAAAAATATTTTTGTTGATATTCTTTAAATGCCCCCATCTAATCCTAGAATATTGTATTTATTTTTTATTTTCTGCCCCATTATCTTCAAGTCCAAAACTAATAAATAATGTTGGGTACATAAATTTTCACTCGGAATAACTTTATAATCTTTACAATCTAAACGATCTAATTTCCTTATAAGAAAATAATCAATTTGAGTTGTACTATATCTATTTTTATACGTAATGAGATGCTCATTCCTTTTCTTAAATAAGGTATTAGTAATTAAAAAATCATAAGCTAAATAAAAATCTAATATGAACTTACCACATTTATTTGTCGTTTCAAACCCATGGCCACCATGAATGTTTTTAAAATCATCTACCTCTCTACCAACATGTCCATTTAAATCTCCTCCAATAAAAACTCTTTCTTCAAGAGGTATCTTTTGTATTAATTCTTCTAAGTCATTCCAAAATTTTAATTTTGAACTCATATTCAAACCCACTTGAGGAGCATAAGCACTTATAATGTTAACAATCTTTAGAGCTCTAATTCTACCTACAATTCTATTAATATTAATAACATTATCCTTCAAACTCTTATCTAAAATCATGCCTACACCATTTCTAGTACGACTCTTACCCGAATACTAAAGTTTAAATCCTAAACTATTAATCTCCTTAGCCTTCTCTCCATCCCATTTAGTTTCCTGAATGCAAAGAATATTTATCTTCCTATGAATCATAATATCTATTAATTCCATTAATTTTTCTGTAAGGGAACTTATATTCCAAGTTCCTATCCTAATTTAGTTTCATGGACTAGCTTCTTTGCCCACATCCGTCCTTGATATGGGAACCCTTGCCTATTTAACACTGCACTCGGGCGGCGGTGCAGCAGCCCTTGCACACTTGTCGCTGTATTCAAGCCATACAGCACGTCGCTTCCAGGGGAGGCCCTAGCATTAACACAATTTCTTAAAGGATTAATGTCATTATTATTCGACAAATTTTACACTGGCTGTCGACTACCTAACGCAACCCTCCACTTTTCTCATCCAGGACTTGGGACCGGGCAACGGCAATGTTAATAATCATCAAATCAATATAATACTATAATATGTAGCAATCAGATAATTAACATGAATTGTTATAACATAAAAGAAAATCTGACATTGATATAAAACAATTGAAATTTACCCACTTTGAATATTTTTGTATGTTCAGTTTTCTGTTTAGTTTCCTTCCAAATATTTGATCCTCTGAATTATACTTTTAATAGTTATCTTAGCTCAGGTATAAAATTTTCACAGTTTCAAAAGCATTAAATTTCATTAATTACTGATAAACAATCTACAAATTCAATGTCACAATAAATATGATTTGACTAACAGCCTTAAAAATAATATTAAATGCATCGGCTATTATAGAGGATTTGTCGAAAGCTTCTAACTTTTCATATTTTGTATTCCGAAAAGCTCTAAAATCAATTAAAATTAATTGCTTCAATCCTTTATCTCGATCCCTCTCTTTTCACTTGAATCGAGGCTCACCACTCATTAATTGGATTCATTCTTGTGACATAAATTCAAAACTTTGCATCTACTTCTTACATGAATTAATCAGAAATTTAAAGTAAATATCTTACTTGTTCCTCGCTGTAGAAAATGAACACTCTCTTCTTCTTCCTTTCCAAACTTCCTCCATTCCCTTCAAATTTCTCTCCCCACCCACCCCGCGCCCCCCTTCCCCTCCCCTCCCCCCACCCCCCCTAAATTCTTTCTTCTACCTTTAATTGAACATTTCTTTTTTACTTAAGTAAAATTATGAAATGATTTTGTATAGAAATAATAAAAATAAACGGTATACATACCTTTCTTGTTCTTCTTCTTTCTATCTCAGTCATTTTCCCTCGGTTGTATCTCACATGATTTTTCCCCCACAGGAGTGGGTGAAACGAATATATATATATCTTACGAGGAGTTGTTAGTTTTCTCCCTCGTACACGATCCTTCGCTCAACGATGCGATTCGACTCCGTCTGGGAGGGTTACGCACGCGGACAGTCGCGGTTCGTCCGTCTAGGCTTGCAGTTCGCTTAACTGCTTTCCCGCTGAATGAATAGACCGGTTCAGTTGAACCGGTCAGATCTAGTTCTCACATTCTGATAGAAGTATTTCAGAATACGTGTTAGTAAGAAGGAGGTTTGTTCAGATTCTCCTTTTCTGTTACATTCTATATTGACTATTGGGGGGGGGGGGTTCAAAATGGGGTGTGACAGAATCATGAAAACAAGCTTTTTCAGAAGATGGTTAACTTGAAGTTTGAATTAAAATTGTCTCTCCCTGCTTTAGCTGTATTCTTAATTCTCCTCGAGTTCGAAGTCCTATTGAAGCTTGTTGTTGTTGCAACAATTCTATCTAAGTTGCATTGTTCATCAATTCTACATAATCACATAGGGCAAGCTTTGAGTAGAAGTTAAAATTCTACTTGAGTTGCACTATTGTGAATTGTAGAGTTTTAATTTTGCAGTTTGACCTTTGGAGGAGGCAATTTCACATCGGCATGGTATTTGCACTGTGCTTTGATGCCTTTGCTCTTGGGGTCTATTTGGCTCGATTACATCTCTTTATGAGATGTTATATTATTAGCAACTATCAACTGTTGGGTCTGGAGGCATCTTTAAATATCATTTTTTGAAAAAACATATAGTTTTTCATTGTCATCGTTATAAATGTCAGTAGCACAAAATAGTTTGGCTGTGGTTCGTAGTGTAGCATTGTGCACTATTTATAAAACAAAGCATATGAAAGCAATGTAGAGTGGGTTGTGTGCATTGTAGTGCATGGCATGCATAGACCACGCTATTTTGTCAGTGATACTTAAGCACTCTCTTTTCCATTCATCAAATAATTATTTATATTATTTTCTTCCTCTATTTCACTTAAATATTCTATTTGTTAAATGCTTTATTTGGATTAATCTAATTTGGTTGATTGCTAGTAATATTATTTTCAATATTGTTGTTTTGAATTTGTTTGATTATTATTATTAGTCATATTGCTCAAGTTGCAAAACTATTATCTTGTTATAAGCTATGTTGTTACATTCATTAAACATCTTAAAAAATTCAGCATGAAAATATTATGCCTTTAGTCAGCCTTCACATATGTTAAAGCAATATTATGTACTATTTACATGGCATAGATATATTTTTTTAATTGGATACTTTTTTCCTTATAATATTTATTTTTAATAATTATTCATATAATTTAATATTTTGTGCTATTTTTAAAATAGTGCGCTAGTACTTCAAAGGATCTTTGCATTATGACGTGTTATTCACTATTGGCGAGCCTGGTACATCTAGATTTCAGTTTATTTAGTCGTCAAAATAATTAATGAAAATGAAAAATCATGGTAAATATTGCTCTAAAATAACTTTGCTTTTTTAAAATAATGTCAAACTAAAGACTTTGTATTTGAAAAAATTACATTGTTATTGAATAATTTTGCTATCCGTATGGCATTGTTTGGTTTAAAGTAATCACAAGAAGCTTCATTGCAAAATCAACAAAATTTTGAGAGAAGGTTGGAACCTTTTATCTTATTTCTCCTCTCTTTGATATCCTGGTTGGGTCTCTGCTTCACAAGGCTTTATCCAACGTTTTGGTTGCTTTATATTATGCAGCTTTTTCTCATGTGAATTTATACCCAAATGGCATTATACCTTCAGATGATCATTGATTATGGTACCTAAATTATGTTAAAGATATGCATGAAGTATACGTTGTTTGCCTGCATCTCTCTCTCTCTCACAAACACAAACACTCGCTCCCTACCAACTCACCCACCCGTTCTTTTGATAACTTTCTCTAAAGTGTGCAACTAAGTTGGCCGGAAAGTCTATCACTCTAAATGAAGGTGGAGGAGGTGTTCCTATGGAAACAATACTTGGAAAAAAATATTTGGATGAAGTTTGGAAAAGTAATGTGCATATATTTTTGAGAATTCTTCTCATGATTTCTGACAAGCCTAACCTTTTTAGTGGTATAGTCGTGTTTTTAAACCTCTGTATTTAAACTTTCATTACGATCTTTCTTTGCCGGCTTTCTGTTCTCCTTTGTAACACTGAACTCTAGAGAAAATAGAAGTTCCTTTCTCTTTGGCTATTTATGATATGCAAGTGAGAATATCATATGTTTAGATTCTTTCGAAACGCAGCCTTCTTAATAAATTTGTGAATTATGTGCTCACAAAAATCATCTTAGTTGCTACCTAACTGAGCTGGAACTACTTTGAATTGTTCTGATACTTGAGCTTTTCTTACTAAACGTTATTCACATAGTTTCTTAGGCAATCGCCTTACTGAAGCTGCTTAAGAACTGATTTTGTGGATATTGTTGACATGAATCGTACGTATTTTTCAATACATTGATTTTAATAGCCAATTTTTAGTTGTTATTTACTATCTATTTTTATTCTTTCACATTTAAGGTTGCTGGCTCTGCATTGATCTTTGAGGTTCAAAGAAGTGCCAGATCAGAAGCACGTAAAGAAGAAGCTCGCAAGCAGGAAATTGAGGTAATTGGAGAATTCTTTAAGTCGTTTGTTGTTCACATTTCAGGCATGCAAACTGCAAATCACAGCTAAACGGGAACATATTTTGCATTATTGCACAAACTAGCTAAAAGAGTCTAACAAAGGAATATGCGATGCTAAGATTTTAGTTTTTAATGATTTATATAATAGATTAAATACTAAGGAGGGCAAAAAATATGTATAAGTTAGCCAAACAGAGTGATAGGAGCAATAAAGATTTAGTTCATGTGAAGATTTTAGCTTTTAATGATTTATATAATAGATTAAATACTAAGAAGGGCAAAAAATATGTATAAGTTAGCCAAACAGAGTGATAGGAGCAGTAACGATTTAGGATGAAGATTGTGAGAATAACATCCTAAATAAAAATAAAGATTTTTGTTTTTATCGACGTATTAGTAAAATCAAAGTTAGAGAGGCTTTAAGAAAATGTAGTGTGGAAAAGCTGTTAGACCTGATGATATTCCAATAGGGGTGCGGAAATGCTTAGGAGATAAAGGAATTTCTTGGCTTATTAAATTTTTTAATATTACTTTGAAGACTAAAATGATGCTTGGTAAGTGGTGAATGAGTGTGTTGATTCCTATTTTTAAGAATAAAGGTGATGCACAAGATTGTGCGAATTATAGAGGAATTAAGTTAATATATCATACTTTAAAACTATGGGAGAGAGTTATGGAGCATAGGTTGCAACGTGATACTAATGTTTCTCAAAATCAATTTGGATTCATATCGGGTAGGTCGACTATGTAAGCTATACATTTATTAAGAGGTTTGACGGAGAAGTATAGAGCGAGTAAGGATGATCTACATATATGATATTTATTGATTTAGAGAAAGCATATGATAAAGTTCCAAGAGAAGTGCTATAGAAAGTTCTAGAAAAGAAGGGGTTAATAATGCTTATATTCAAGTCATTAAGGATATGTATGCGGGAACTGTTACTTGTGTTCAAACACAAGGTGGTTTGACCAAGTATTTTCCTATTTCAGTTAGGTTACATGAAGGATCATCCTTAAGCCAGTCATGGATGTTCTTGCTAGATATTTGTAAGAGGTTGTATCCTGGTGTATGCTTTTTGTTGATGATATTTTTTTTTTTTTTGAAGCTAAGAAAATTGCATTAGAACTGGAAATGGAAAAAAAAAACAAAGTAACCTATGGGATAGAAATTCTATGACAATCCTTCCTTATCAAGTCAACAAAACTTGAAGGAAGTTCACTAAAAACAAAAAATCCCAAAAAAAAATCTCCATGGAGGGCATATTTAGAACAAGCATCAGCCACCCCATTACTCTCTTTAGAAACAAAATGAAACTTTACATTATGAAAAACATCTAAAAAAGAGAAATATAGTATTCGAATCTTCTTCATCCAGTTATTGCTTCTCAAAAAAGAATCTTGCAAAAGAGTGATAACATTTTTGTTATCACCTTCTATAATCATACCAAGCTTATCTGTCATCCAATTTTGAATAACATTTTTCAAATAAAAAAACAGCCAACAACTCCATTAAAGAAATATCCCAATGCTTCAACCATTTACCATAAGCTAATAGAAAACGACCTCTATGATCTCGCAAAATTCCTGCAATACTTGCCTCATTGGAATGCATCAGTGCAGCATCAACATTCAATTTAATCCAATTTGTAGGGGGAGGATACTAAATTTTAGACAGCATAAAATGCCGGTTAGCATCCTAGTTCTAACAGATGGGAATAATTCGAGGTTGAATAGAATATGATAGGATATGAGCTGCAATTATTGCTGAAGAAGGAACCTTGACTCCATGCTTAGATTTATTCTCTTGCTTTCCAATTATGATAAACTGAAGATAGAATTGAAGAAATTCCTGGAAATGAAGATGCCATCAACTCTAAATTCTTCAAACAATCTTCTACATTATAGAAATTTGGTAGAAGAACACCCCATTGCTTCAAGGTGTCAAAAATTTCATTTAATTTCAAACAACGAACAGAGTTATGACTTCTGATTGTAATTCTTAGAATTGAAAAGATTAATAATGAGTGGACAATGACCAGAAGCGACTCTAGCAAGTGCTTGATAATTGCAAAGGGAATATAACATAAAGCTTTAGAATTTAGACAAACCTTTTCTATTCTCTCCCAAATACGAGCAAGATCTTCTTTATTGTTACACCAAGTAAATTTTGGTCCAATAGAGTCAATATCATGATAATCACTTGCATTTAAGAAATCCATCATCTCTTGCGGGCCTTGGAAAAACAAGAATCTTTTTCCACCTTTCTTATCAGCTTGGGAGAGAATACAATTGAAATCCCCTCCAATAATGCACGGTTTATCTTTAGAAGTATATTCTTCTATCATATTCCACAAAATCCTTTTTTCAAGCAGGTTTTTATTACCATAAACAATGGTAACCGTCCAGATGATACCATCAGGAGCTTTCAAATCACCAACAATACATTGATTACAAGAATTGCTAATAGTGAATGACGAAATATTACTTTTCCACAAAGCAAAAATAGCACTCGAAGTTCCTCTAGCATTAACATGGAAAAATACCAATTCAGCCCGTATTATTCTTTTTACTTCTTTAATATCCATGGAATCTAATTTAGTTTCAATCAACCCAATAAAAAAACACCATTATCAACAACCAAACTTTTCAAATAATGGGAATGTTCTTTTTTCTTGGCTCCCCTACAGTTCCAAAACAAAAGAGGCAACATTTATGAAATCAATGAGGAAAAGCCCCCAGCACTTTCACCCAAAACTTCAAATTTCCTTCCTCCAAGGCTGTCTTTGATAGGGCCAAATAAATTCAAATCTTTTTTCAACTTTTTCTTATGATGAGCAAATTTAGAAGACGAATGACTATTCTTAGCACCAGAATTCAAACACTCTCTATCTTTAGAAACAACAACAGAATGACCACTTTCAGATTTTAAAGAAAAGTTTGATACCTTCAGATTCATTGGAACACCTTCAGCATTGCCTCTTACAGATTGTACTGCAACATCAACATCTACTTTGACATCAACATCTTCAGCTTTGTCTTTATTCATCAACTCGTCATTCTTCTCATCAAGCTTTAACATTTTGACTTCTATATCAACATCATTTGCCACTTCTTTAAGGACTTTACTATCATCAGGAGCCATTGTAACAGCAGCTTGATTACACAGATTTACATTTGAAACCTCCTCCCCAATAACAGTAGTTTGATTACTAGGATATTCAACAATTTCTTCTTTATCAGCATCAGACATTTCTTCTTTATCAGCATCAGCAATTTCAGCATCAAGAACATATTCACCATCTTCAATTGGTAAAGGATCAGCATCAGAAACGCATTTCCCATTTGCACACATTAACACCTGTAATGACTCCTTGCTAGGATTATCTGATACCTCAACATCATCAACAACATTTTTTAGAACATAAACCTCCTCCTTCCCACTTACTTCCTTATCAACATTGGCCTTTTTAATAATCACAGAACTCTCCAGGAAAGCATTACCATCTTTAAGGACATGTGGCTTATCACCATTTAAACCGTTGCTATTAAATTTGAAATTTCCGTCATTTTTAACATCTGATGAAATAGCAGTTGACTTAAATTTGTTAACAGCGTGGAATTTCTTCCTGCCGTAATTAACATGAATCCAAAGGCCATATTCATCAACCTTCATATCAACACCCTTATCAACTACAGATTCAAGTTTATCAGATCCACCTCGAAAAAACTGATTAACATTCCTTATACTGTCCACTGCAGAATCTTTCACAATTTTCCCATTGTCAGCTGCATCAACTTGTGTTTGGTTGTCTACTCTATTATGTCCAATTCTACCACATTTAAAGCATAATGATGAAATTTTTTCATATTGAACTTTTAGGAAGAATTGACCTGAGCTACCTTCAACCCAAATATCTTGAGGTAGTTGTTCATCAAGATTGATACGAACACAAATTCTAGCAAATTCTCTTCTTCGCCAATTGAACATATTGCCATCCAAATACAATGGTGTACCAACCATTGATGCAATTCTTGCAATATTAATCTCATCCCAACAGAATAAGGGGAGCTGTGGTAGCCGGATCCACACAGGGAAGAGAACAAATTTTTCATAGTCAAAATTGAAAACTTAGGAGTCCATTCTTCCATACCAATGATATGGCCACCTACAAACCATTGTCCACCACTCAGCACTGCCTCCTTAACTTCATTAAACTAAAATGAACACAACATCCATTCTAATCCTAAGTTAGTAAGGTGAAATGCCCCTAGATGGCTCCATTGTCTACGCAATTCAATGCTTATGACAGAATAAGGAATTGAATTACCAAAAACTTTAATAACAATAGAGTTACGAAGCCTATGAATATTAGATTTTTCATTATCAAGCTGCAATTTGACCGCAACTCCATCTTCAGTCATATCAACATTAACATTTGAGTTCACAATCTTAATATTCGGTGGTTTCTTCCAGCATTAATAACTCCAATAGTCTTAGACAAAGCAATCTTATTACGAATCTCAACATTATTAAATTCAGGAGCACCATCCATAATCGATGAATCAAGAATACCATTATCTTTAGTAGAATTCAAATTCGAATTACACTTAGTTGCAAAACCATAAGAAGAAATGACCAGAGTAAAAGACGGAGGATTTAAATCTTCACGATCACTATCCAAACCAGATTTTGAAAATCTATTGACTTTAAGTTTTAACCCAGAAGATGATGATGCTTCAAAATCATTCTTCTGATGGAAAAACTTATCATTCCTAGATTTGTTAGAAGGAACACCAATCTTTTCTTCCATAATACCTTTTCCCTTACCAGAGCAGATTTCTTTCATTCGAAATCCATTCGCCATAACATCAACAGGATGATCTCTAATAATCAAAGGAGCTCCCATCGAAGGTCTGCGACCAAGAATAGGAGAAGAAGATGGGTTGTTCGACGGCGAACGCCGCCAATCAACCCCTGCCATAACCGGGAAAAATGGGAAATTCAAACACTTACGAGATTTTCTCTTACTAGAAAACGGAAGAAGATGAGTTGTTCGATGATATTTTTCTTGTTGATAAGTCTAGAGATGTAGTTGAAGGTAACTTGAATTATTGAGGCAACCTAAGAGTCTAAAGGTTTTTGTTTGAGTAGATCTAAAACTGAATATATGGAGTGTAATTTTAGTAGTAATAGATCTAGTGGGAGGATTGTGACTTTGGGCGATCATGTCATTAATAAGAGTACATGTTTTAGAGATATTGGGTCTATTGTTTAGAGTGATGGTGAAATAGATGGGGATATTATAAGTAGAATTCAAGTTGGATAGTTGAAGTGGAGGAATGCACCGGGCTTGTTGTGTGATTGAAAAGTCTCCCTCAAACTTAAAGTGAAAATTCTATAAGATTGTGGTGAGACTTGCAATGCTTTATGGTGCAGAATTTTGGCCATTAAAAGAAAAGCATAATATTAAGTTAAGTGTTGGAAAGATAAGGATGCTCAGGTGGATGAGTGGCTTTACTCTTAAAGATAGGATACGAAATGAGCATATATGTGATAAGGTTGGAGTAGCTCCACTGAAAGATAAGATTAGGGAGAGTCATCTTAGATGGTTTGATAAAATAAAATGGCGGCCTGCCGATGACCCGGTTAGGAGAGTAGAGGTATTAGATTTTTCTTATCTTAAGAAAAGTAGAGGTAGACCCAAAAAGACTTGGTTAGAAAATATTAGAAATTACCCTTCTTTATTAGATTTAAATAAGAATTTGACTCTTAACATGACACAATGGAGAAAAAGGATTCATGTAGCCGACCCGACGTAGTAGTATAAAGGCTTGATTTTATTGTTGTTGATTTTGTTGTTGCACAAACTAGCTAAAAGTATCATGCTGAAAAATTTATTTTTCTGCTTTACCATTGTTTACATACTAGACATCATGATGCAAGGGGAGAACGAACTTGTCATTAATATATGTTTGATATAACTATTTCGTTAAAACATGATATCCCTCAGTATCTCTTTTGGTTGACAACAATAATTTCTTCTCGCATGGAAAAAGCAACTGTGCCATGCTCTAAAATAGACATTAATAGCTCTAAAATGCTTAAACTTTCCTAGCTTGTTCTGCTTTCCACCTGAACTGCTGATTGTCATTTTGCAAGAGCATTTTGATGCTGAGAGATAACAAAAGTTTGTGTAGGCATTGAAAAAGGTATGAAATGAAGAAGAGAAAAGAAGCTGGAAGATTCTTAAAATGAGGGAAAAGCGTGCTAAGCATCTTTTTAGTCCAATAATCATAGTTTGACTACGACATGGTCTTTAGACGTCTATTTATAAGAAAAGATTCTACTAGATGTGACAAATATTTAAACTAATCCTAAATTGGAATATAATTACAATGCCCAAGAAAATAAAGACTAGAAAAAAGCTAAAAAATTGAAATACAATAATAATTCAACTAAAATATTCGGATATGATAAAAAATTCATACTTGTCCTCCATCAATCCTCCCATGGCGCAAAGAACAATACAACAACAACAACATCAAGACTTTATCCCACTGTGTGGGGTCGATTACATGAATTCTTTTTCTCTATTGTGTCCTGTTAAGAGTCAAATTCTCATTTAAATCTAATAAAGAAGGTCATTTCTAGTATTTTCTATGTCTTTTTAAGTCTACCTCTGCCTCTCTTAATATAGGCCAAATCTAATACATCTACTCTCCTAACCGGTTCATCAGAAGTCCGATGTTTTGTGTGACCAAACCATCTATGGAGACTCTCTCTAATCTTATCTTCCACTGGAACTACTCCAACCTTTTCACGTATATGCTCATTTCGCATTCTGTCTCTAAGAGTGAAGCCACTTATCCACCTAAGCACCCTCATCTCTGCAACGCTTAATTTTATGCTTCTCTTTTAATGGCGCAAATAACAGTATTTCAAAAAAATTATTTTTTGGAGGAAGAGTTGGATGATTTCCTCTATAATGTCATGGTAAAATCGTTGCCAGCTGAAGCACATCCATGGATGAATCGAATTCTAAACTTTCCAATCAAACGTATATTAAACTTCATATTTATTCTATAATTTTTGAATCAACTAACTTGAAGCAATTTATTTAGAAGTAAATCTATTGGGTAGGCTGAGAAAATCAATATACGTTTATTCTATTTTTGTATTTATGTTATCCCCGTGGAACATGCAAGATTAAGGTTTAGGTTTTAATGACTCGGGGTTTTAATATAGAAGGGGATGAAAATGATGGAGAAGAAGAATAAGATGATTGGAAAAAAGAAATCATGTTTGACGAGGAGAATATGAACCCCATCGGACAACTATGTTCTGGATCGTTGCACACAGTATGGGTATCCTTCCACATAACTAGGAGTTCCTTTCTACATCCGTCAAGAGATACAGAGGGGAGAAAGGACCAAAGAAAGTCATCCATACACGAAAAGAACATAAATATTTCATTGGCTCAATAAGAGGAATCCTAGCTCATATGTATATATATAAGAAAAGCCAAGCGATACAAATTACAATACATGATTTTTAAACAAAAAACGACAACATAAATAACATGAATACATCACAACAAAAACATTTAACACTGAATACATCATGACATAAAAACATAATATAAATAGATAAACATAACAACACAAAAACCTATTTTGCATCTTTTTATCTGGGCCTTTTGTGCTGCGTTAGGATTATTAGTAAGTATTTAAGTTTTTTATTGTTTTATTTGTATTTGATAATGAGGGGCTATAAGGAGATATTATTGGTGGGGTTTGGGTTTAGAGGAAATAATTTGAATTTAATTTTGAGGGTAATTTTAAATAATCCTTAATTTTGTGAGTTTCTTGTTTAAATTGTCCTGGATGAATTCTAGGAAGAATTTTAGCAAGGGGGCAAAGTTAAGGGCTTTGTTATGGTTATGTTGACAGTTAACCTCTAACTGGCTCCCACTACCCCCACTAACTCACAAAACATCCCCAAGACACAACTCCTGCTAGCCCCTCTCAAAACCAGATGCAACTCCCAATCCCGCACACAAGACTTTCTCTCTCAATCTCTTAGAACCTATGATGCACCGACACTTCTCCTCAAAGAGGTGTGCAGTATCCGATACGTATCCGACACGACACGTGTCCGACACGTGTCAGACACACCAAAAATGTGTTCGATTAAAAAAATATTAAATACAAATTGGACACGCGTGTCAGGCATATGTGCTTAAATATTTTATGAATTTTTTTAAATATAATTTCTTGTATTTAAAATTTTTACTTATTTAAAATATAAAAACTAAATTTCTTATTTCCTATCCACAACACCAAATCAATCACCTGCACTCAATTCATCAAATATTCTCATTTTCATTTTTCTTTGGCGGATTAGGACTTTGACTTCACAACAATGTCCAATGTCATCTCAACATCGACTTCTGACGTCGTTACAACATCAACATTTCAAAACGATCTCAATATCAAAGTTTGACACTGTCTTGACATTGATGCTCGACGCTAGCAATTTTTACACCCACAACTTGACATCTCATCTTTGTCCGGCGCCTTATCAACTTTGATGACCAACGCCCTCTCAACATCGACGATAAATGCCTTCTTAACATTGACACCCGATATTTACTACATAACATCGATGTCCGACTCTCGACTGCATTGTCGTCTCCTCTCTCGATGACTGATAAATAGCATCGACGCCCAACTCTCGACATCCTAATATTAATCATTTTAAGCATAAATTCTAGTTAAATAACTTATTATGTCTACATTATTTTTAATATTTTACTTATTCAATTTTTATACACTATTTTTAAAATATAAAAACTATAATACCGTGTCCAACCCGTATCCATGTCCTATATTTTTAATAATTGAAGTATCACTTGTCCGTGTCTGTGTTGTATGTGTGTCGCCGTGTCTATGCATCATTTCTTAGAACCGAACAGGATGCCGTATGCAGAAGCCGCTCCAGCCAATTACTAGCTCGATCCCTTGATCCATCGCAGGTAGCTTGCACGCGAGACCCCCAGCCACTGCTTTTTCATCTCCACCCCAGGCTGCCCATAGCCACACGCAGACGACCGAACGAAGCTCCCGTCACTCCCTCTCTCGCTCTCGAGCCCGGATGCATGAACCCCAGCCAATTCCCCCGCTCATTTCTCTCGCAATCCCAGCTGCAACCCGCTAGACAATCCAATCTCCTACTTCTGCACGCCCAGTCGACCCACTCAATCGCCCAGTCCACCCGAACCCCCTCCCTCTCTTCTTCACTTGTCTCTTGATAGAATCAGCCAACCCAATCAATCCGACTGACCCATCCGCGCTCACCCTCCTGTCATAAGACTAGCCCGACCACTCAGATCTGCCTCCAACCTGCCAACCGTCTCAACCCGATTCAACATCAAATATGTGTGAAGAATCGAAGGAGTTATGAGGATATGGTTTCAAGAGCTTTTCCTATGGTGACCTGCTCGAGATTCTGAATTTAAATAGGTAGCTATTCCTCGAGATTCTTCAAGATTCAAAGCCATCCATCCAAAAGCATATTCAAGAATTTTAGAATTTTCAACATAGCAAAAATTCTACCTAATATCAGTTGTCAAATCAATTGTTTGGCGCACTCTCAATATTATTGTTCAGTTTGGTTGCAAAACATTTTCAAAAACATATCTACATTATTAGCCTGCAAACTTCGTAGTGTTCTCCTATTATATTTTTAGACAAATTTGAGGGGCCTAAAAACTCTCTTTTTCACTAAGGTAAATTCAAGATACTACTAGCAACTTCAGTTCATTTAAGAAAATTGGTGAAGGCATGGTTTTAAAAGGCGAAATCAGGAATTGAGGCATTTTGTCTAAGCGAGGCGAGGCGTAAGCCTCGAGGTAGATCGAGGCGTAAGCCTCAAAATGATAAAAATAAGCTAATGTAAAATTATAAATAATGACAAAAAATGACAAAATATTAAGTCAATTATGAACTTGATGATTTGTTTTAAGATAATATTACTGGAACACGAGATTTAAAATAAACTCACTTAAAAATAAAACACGCCCTTAGGATCAAGACCCAATGCAGGCTCGTCATCACTTTGATTGTCTTCAGAAGAATCCTCATAATTGATGTCAAAGTCATCCTCAAACTCTTCTTTATAACGGAGTCATCAAACCAATTGTTGTGGAAGCAGAATCAGAGAAATAACAAAACCAAAAGCTACTTCGAGTCTCAAACGCCCCTAAAAAGAACTAATATGAAGGCCTTAGAAAAGAGGTGAGGCGGACTTTTCAGAAAGCTGTAGATCCTTATGCAATTCAACCTTTCATGATAAGATAGCATCCTAGAATATATTTACCTACTCAATGTTAAAACTCATGCTAAAACAAGTTAAATCAATGAAAATCAAAGAAAAGTTCATTTTTCATATCAGCACACTTAATTTTCAGTTTTGGTGTCTATAATATTGAAAATTGCATCAATTGATTTGCTTTCTACTGTTAACCAAAGCCTCTCCAGTCCACGGCCGAGCCTTTCTCTCACAGACCACTGTCGAGCCGATCAAGCCGACCAAACCTTGACGCCATCCTTTTCCTTTGGTCCATAGAGAGAGAGAGAGAGAGAGAGAGAGAGAGAGAGAGAGAGAGAGAGAGAGAGGAAGAGAGAGCCCTGACCTAGCCGCAAGAAGCATTAGCCTCGACCTCCACTACCTGCCGAGCTCTTCCACCTACGCGACCTAAGCTGAAGGCCAACACCTTGTCCGATCTCAACCATCCTGACACCTCTACCTGATCCATCCCCAACTGCCGAAGCCCTCAATCCAGTGCCGAGCCTCCAAGCTTCCTCCTAATGAGCCTTTGCCCGTCGCCTGTCCAGTTCGCAAGCCGAATCCCTCAGACCTCTGCCCTAGCCGACATCTCTATTAGATCGAAAGCAACGACATAGCTCACTCACTGTGAACGTATACTTCTTCCTTCCATGCACTTCTTCGGCTGAACCTTGTAACCCAGAGCAAAACAGTGAAATGGAAAGTTTTGCTAGTTATTTTGCGTAAATCCTGATACAGATTTTACATGAATCCTTAGCTAAATCTTGCATATATCCTGTTGAATTTTTATATGTTTGAGTTAATTATAATTAATTGAATTTAATTGTAATTAGTTACTTCTAATTTTAATTAATTAATTAATTATTATTATTATTATTATTATATGTTAATTATAATTAGTTATTAATTAATTATAATTAATCATAATTGATTGAATTTAATTATGATTACTTATTTTTAATTATAACTAATTATCAATTAATCATACATTAATTATAATTAATTATAATTAATATTTTAATAGTAATTAATTATTATTAATTATAACTAATTATTATTAATTAAAATTAATTATAATTGATTAAAACAACAAAATTAAAAGAGAAATGCAAGTGCTTCTCCTCTCTTGCATCGATCCGCGTGCCATGAGCCTCCACCGCCGGTCTACCCGCCAAGGTATAACCCCTCAACTCTAAAACTCCGAGAGCCCATCTTCGACGCTTGCAGCGCGACAAAACAACCACCTATACACGCTTTTCTTAGCGTGGTGGGAGGAAGTTCGTCGTGATGCTTGCGACGAAGCGGGTAATCACTCAAAATCCTATCCTCAGCGTTTGTGTTGAGCCGGAAAATAACCCATACACGCTTTTCTCTAGCGTGGTGGGAAGGGAACCCGGTGCGACACCTTCGGCGAGGTGGGTAGGCCCTATACACGCTTTTTGTAACATGGTGGAGATAATCTTAAGTATCCGTATACGGCTCTGTACCTGCGGGAAAACAATTGCTTTTCTTTTGAAATAGGTATCGAAGAACCATACACGCCTTTCTCTGGCGTGGTGGGATTGAAGATTTTATGGCCGCGGTGTCTAAGGACACCTACCGTACATGTTTTTCTCTAGCGTGGCGGGAGGCCCAGTTTCCTGTAGTTTCCCCTAAACGGGGGAGACGCCGGGAGGTTGCCGAAATTTCGGGTGAACAGAAGACCGCACTTGGACCTAATTTGAACTCAAATGAACATAACATGAATAAGAAGGTTAAATCAAATTTAACCAAATGAAATGAACTAAATTTGAACCATATGCAAAGGAACTCGAACTCGAACTTGGACTGAGTACAAGTATTTGTGAACTTGGACTTGATGTGAATCAAGCATAATGAATATGAACACGAACTTGAACTGGACTCAAGGAATTGAGCTCAAAGTGACAAGAAGATTTTGAACAAAGAATACTGAAGACCTATGCTTGAATGATTTGAATCACATTTGGACTATAGGGAACTCATACTTGATCTAGGCTGGACATGCAACTGAACTTGAATAAACCAAAGTATAAGACTTGAATATAAGTTTGACATGGGTTTGAACATGATTGAAATCAGATCAATAAAGGGTTTCAAAATATTAAAGAATTTTCATTTCAATACAAATGTTAATTGGAAGATGTCATTCAAGCCTTATGTAAACAAATAGAAATGCTTGTGCTTTAACATGGGATTTCTCCTATGTAATGATCATCTCAATTGGAATGAAATATTGAGAAGTATGACATCAAATTCATCATGCGTATGACAAATCATCTTTGAAGATAAGGAGCTTGCAATCCTATCTCATCCTCAAACAATTCATCTCAATTATGGAGGATACACAGCGGATACGATGGCTCCTTCACACAACTACACTTTGTTGTCTACAAATGAAGGAATTCAATATGACAACTGTAAACAAGCAACGAGTGTAGCAGCCTCCTTACATTCAACATCATATGGTTTGCAAATGAACACAACCATCTGTCATATGAAGAGAATATGCAATGAATGCAATTCATCTAGAGGCCAAACATCAGTGTATAGACGAGTATACCGACTCATTTATAAAGGACAAAATCATAAGCAAATACACACAGTGCAGCATAAGATGAATGCGATAATTTCCTTCAATCAATTTCAATGGGTATTGCAAATGCACTAGCCTTCTACGACACAAAGCTAAAGTACATCAAATATAATGGTGCTTCGCGACCAGATTTTAAGCACAAATGGATACATTCAATTCCATGGTCAATGATATTCTTCGTAGAAGTTCTGCGAAAGATGTAGCAGTCCCCACCGCATCCATTTGAGAATAGTTGTGAAGGGTTATAGATGTTGTAGGACGCTATAGGTTTCCCACAAGTGGTTGTAGAAAGATTATCGTCCACTTGCAGATAATGATGAACAATGTGCAAAGGATATTAAGTCATCCTTGCAAAAAAATATTAAGTAATCATCAGGAAGATGCGCTGATCCACTGTAAGCAAAGGCAGATGATAAGCACCACATACAAAGTATTTACATGCCATTATAACAGGAGGTGATGAATATTACAACACCTCTACAATCAAATGCCAATTATTATGAGTAGAAAGAGAGATTTGCAGTGTAAATGCGACAGTTCATCAGAAGATTATCTATGGATAACAACGGAAATACTGTAGACTACAACAAATGTAATGAAGGAATATGAGT
Source organism: Dendrobium chrysotoxum (assembly GCA_019925795.1). Taxonomy (NCBI): domain Eukaryota; kingdom Viridiplantae; phylum Streptophyta; class Magnoliopsida; order Asparagales; family Orchidaceae; genus Dendrobium; species Dendrobium chrysotoxum. Next base: position 52,664,737 of record CM034314.1, on the reverse strand, counting down.
ATACAAGTTCCTATAAATTGTTATATGAGATCCGTTCTGCACCCAATATGTTATTTACAAGCAAAATACAAAATGACTATTTCAAATGTAATTACCTACGAACTGCTTTAGGAGACCTGTCACGTGCATAAAGTGTTATCTATGAATAGATATAGAAGACCGTCGTTAAATACGAACTCCTATGAGCTGCTGTAGGAAACTTTATCGCACATTCAATGTGCAGTACCTAAGCGAAATACAAGGGGTCTACGCCAAGTACAAGCTTCTACAAGCTGCTATAGAAGATCCGTCAAATATTCCTAAAAATATCTCTGCACGTGCATTATAATATGTATGCACATAGGTACACAAAAACTCATGTGTAACTATAAACCCGTATGGGCCCCGGCTAGCATATTGTGGGAACGCACGTGATGCTGCGCGGGTTAACAAATTTGAACTCGATCCTCCTAAGCAGGTAAATAGGAGTCGAGAAGGTTCGGCAAATAATTATAAAAATGCCCACAAACACCCGTATGGGCCCCTGCGAGCATGTTATTGGTACACACGTGACGTCCAGGGATGCTGCGTGGGTTAATAAGTAAATTTAAGTTCGAGCCCTATCCTTCTATGCGAGTAGGTAGAACTTGACACGGCTCGAACCGTCAAATAAATATGCGATCACGAGATTGACCGGGATATTTATTTTATACGTTCATATTATGCCTTCAAGGCTTATAATTAAGAGAATTCACTAATAATGGCATAAAGCCTACGAAACCTGATCTTCTGTTAGCGACCTAACAGAGTCGACAAGATTCAATCAACAAGAACAATGACCCCATACCCTGATGATGGCCATGTTAAATGTAGATCTCAAATGGAGGGGTTCACAAACACTTTCAAATACCTCCCAAATTCCCAAATTTCCCATAAAATTCAAAAGTCCAAAAATCCCAAAACTCAAAAATATTTAAAAATTGAAATAAATCCATTAAACGCTTAAAGCAAAATTCATCTACCTTCTGTAACAGTTTGCCAAGGTGGACAAATTGAAATTTACTTCGGCTCACATAGAGGTAATGCCTGGTCGAGAATATCACTAGGATCCATTCTCAAACAATCTGCTGCCAATAAGGATGTGGTACGAGTCCTCTAACCGGCAGTTTCGCCGTCAAATGGCACTGCAGGATAAACGGTTATGACCCGGGGCCCTCTGAACCGAGTGGTTTTGCTGCCAAATGGTACTACGAGATATCGGTTATGGCCAGAGCCAATACGTTCCTTAGTGGCATTAAATCTTGAGAAGTGAATCAATATGATATGATCGATAGGGAACAAAGCCCTTTGTTAGCTAAGGTGGATTCAAATTTGTCCCTTAGACAAACAATCCCCCCAGGTCTACAAGGTACCATTGGACGAAGCAACCCATGGTTGCCGACAAGGATCTTCTGTCAGGTTGGGTCGACTACCTCTTCTGACTAAGTGGACCAGGGACCACGATGGCCCGGGATGACGGAACCATTGGATCTTGATCGGGTCCATCATCCATCCCCCCACCATCCACTTTAAATGCAAGATGGTGACATTTCCAATTTTAAATATCAAATTTTCAAAACCTAAATCCATGCTCCTACTATATACCAGATAACACGTATCTCTACGTATCTGAGCGATGACTAGCCTTAATCGAAAGTTCTCTCTCATGATCGGGAGAGGTAATTAACTATAGGAGCTTGCGCCTATAGGAAACCAGAACTCAGATCATAAAGTCCTCGCAAAACGAGGGCGAAATCTCTGGGTAGTATCTTATCTACAAACCCATCTGCCTTTCAAAATTTACCCTGGAACTTAATCCGTTAAAACTCCCCCGAAGAAGACAAACAACGGGTGGAGGCCAGAGCCGAATTTTCGAAGCCCACATCTACATCAACTATTTCACATTCCGGGTCATATTTTTTCTCGCAATGTGAGAATGTGTAGTATACTCAAAATGTTACACTAAAGTTTTTCAATAAGCTTCTTATCAAAAAATTGATTTGTAGCTCAACTTCTTTGGAGTCCAGCATGACTGCCTTTTTCTAAGATAGAAAATGGAGTTACTTTCTAGAGGAATAAGAACTCTCTTCTTGCTGAACAGGTTTAACAAATTGAAGAAACTTGTAAAGAAACCCTCTGTTACAATCAAGAAACTATGAAATCTTATTTTGGAGAAAATTAATGACGGGACAATTGGGCTACATTTTTAGAATGATATTCATGTCAATATATCGTACTTAATTTTAATCAAATAATACTGTTAAAATCCAGCCATTCAGTGCAAATAAGATCCAACGGCTACAGTGCATGATCCGCAGGATGGATGACTCACGGCATAATTTTTTTCATGTTCGGGTAGCTGATTTAGGAAGGATTATATTAGAATAAATCTGTAATTATTTGTTTATGTATTAAGATTTCTTATATTGATCTATAAATAGGGAAGAAATCATGTAATAAAGCAAGCATTTTCTTCTCAAACCTCTTGTTTTTAACATGGTATCAGAGAACAATGGCTTTCATTGCCGATTGAAGAACGATCGTAGAATTGTCAGAGGAAAAGAAGAAGAAGAAGAAGAAACCGGAGCGGCCAGACGTCACCGACGCTGCCTCTGTACCCTTCTACCGACTCAGACGAATGCAAGAAGACGGAGTCGAACATACCCGACTCGAATGAACGCAACCTGCCTTCAACCTTCGATCCAGAACGTGCGCAAAAATGGGATCAGACGAACCAGTCCACTTCACCGATGCTGCCAGATACTGGACATGGAAGCCACACACGTGCACTGAAGAAGAGGCCAAAACCCTCTTGCGTACCCTAGCTGCTTGGTTCGAAGTTTTAAGTCTCAGGTGGACTCTCGGTTTACCCGTGTATAAATCTGTGAGTTTGAAGAAAAGAATTTTTTTGGCAAATATCGGCCTTTATTGCCGTAACTAAAGAAAGAATTTTTTCCGAAAACCTTCATTACTACCCAGGATCGTACATTGTTAGAAATTAATCCTTATTAGAGCATTGATCAATCTGAGGATCCTACGGTGCACCAAGGACGAGGTGACCTCCAAAGCATGCAACCTTCCTATCCCCTAAATGAGAAGAACTACTTAAAGTGGTGGAAAGGTGAAGAAAGTGGTATAGAGATTGCACGCGTTGCTTCTTTGCTGTTCGGCTTCGTTGTTGTTCGACTTTGCTCCTTCGACGACTGTCCCTTCCTATCGGATCGGACGTTACAACATATCAATCAGAAGCAAGTTCGCTCGCATTGAAGGTAGCCATATTCCTTCCTTTCGCGCGCTTCTTTGGCCAAATCCGAATAAGATTTACAACAAAAAGAAGAAAAGTGAGGATTTAACTCACTATGAGATTTCACAGTGCCCTAAATTTTTTTTGGCGGTCATCATCCTACTCAAATATTTTTTTTATATATGTATAAGTTAGTGATGGCAGCTAGCAGGATATGTGCGTGTAAATAAATTAAAATCCATATATAATTAATCAAATAATAGACAGGAACAATCAAATCGAAGACCTCGCGTCGTCGAATTTAAGTCCGGTCGAGATGGTTTTAATTCCAAGGCCCCACGCAGTTGATCTTAGATCCTAGTGGGATGATTTAAAATTTGAAAACCCGTGCCATCGATCTTAGATCTGGGCTGATGGTTTTAAAATTTGAAGACCCCGGGCCGTCGTATCTTTAGATCCGGCTGGGAAGAACTTGAATCGAAGACCCTACGCCGTTGACCTTATGTACGGGTAGGAAGAAATTACGGCAGATGCCGTCCCGATTTCCCCCAGTGGGGAGGGGACGTCAGGAGGCTATCAAAATTTTTTGAAAATTATAGAATCTTTCCTTAGAGCATTTTGGAGAGCAAATCAAATTAAACAATTGATTAATTTCATTAAAATTAATTATGAAAATTAGTTAATTGAAATGAAATTAATTAATTGGAATTAATAATTAAAGTGTAATTAATTAATGAAAACTAATTAATTGAGATTAATTAAACAAATTTAAAATTAATCAATTAATTAATAAAAATTAACTAATTAATGAATTAGAACTAATTAATTAATTGAGGTTAAGTAATTGAAACTAAGTGATTAGTTAAAATTAATTAATTAATAATAATTAATTAGTTAAAATTAATTAATCAAAATTAATTAGTTAATTAAAATTGATTAATTTGAGAATCATTTAATTAATCAAAATCAATAAGTCAAAATTAATTAATTTTGATTAATGAAATTGATTTAATTAAAATCCGTGAGTTATGCAGAATTTGAGAGCAAAATTAAAATCTGAGGGTAATTTAAATCCAGGAGTGATTACTTAAAATTTGAAAGTATTTGAGCATTTATAAAATAATAAAAATGCAATAAATAAAAGAAGTGATGGAAGAATATTTTCCACTAATTGACATATAAAACACACTGAACACTGCTCTCCAACTCTCAAAACAAAATTTCCAAGTCACAAAACAAAAGCTCTCAACTCTCAACACAAACAACACAACTCTCAAGACTCTCCATGTACACACTTTGTAGTGACTCTTGCATCTGTGAACTCTCTGAACTACTGCAAGTACCACGTACCTGCAAATAAACAAACAAAAGTTAGCACGTCACAAATGAAAATCAATGCTGAAAAATAGTTTATCTAGCTATCACAAGTAAAGTACTGGAAAGGTAGTAAAGCAACGATGCTGGAAAATAAGTAGAGTGATAGACTTCTGTAGTAAGAAAAGATTATGAGCACAGAGCAACAAACACACTGACGCTGGTGTCAAAACCTTGAAGTATCAAAATCCTGAAGTGTGTAAAAACCCAAACCCCTGGGAAGCCTTGTTTATAAGAACTAGGTTGTAAGACCCATCCCCTGGCCACTTCTAATAGAAGCTGTATGTCCGACCTCTGAGAAAAATATTTAGGTGATAACACAACCCTAGACCTCTCACTCGGGCATCCTAGTCTATAGGGCTTTGTTGTAAGACCCACAACTCGAGCCACTTAGCTTACCGGGCTAGGTTGTAAGACCCATCATTAGGCAACTTCTAAGGAAGCAATAGGACTTACCCAACCAAAATCTTTGGGCTACCCTTAGTAGAGGCCATAAGTCACACTAACTGGGCTACTTTCTAATGAAATCCATAAGTCCCTACCCAAATCTAATCACATGGATATCTCTTGTTGAACAATCAAGGCAAAAAACCTCAGGAGAGAATTTCATCTTTAAATAATACTTTGAAATACAATAATTATGATACTAAGCCCATTTTGAAAGCATGTGAAATTTCTATCGTAAATTTATCTACAAAACACATAAAAGTACTGACAGTTATTCAGTGCATTGGCATCCTAGTCTAAAGGATTAGGTTGTAAGACCCACTATCAGACAACTTTTAAGTGAAGTCGTAAGTCCCACACTTTAGAAAAATTGCTAAAAGAAATTGCAATGATCCTAAAACCCAAACAATCAAATTCAAAACATTGGGCATCTAAATCTAAGGGATTAAGTTGTAAGACTCGCTTTTTAGTCAATTTCTTAAGATAAGTCATAAGACCTACCCAAATAATTAAATCCCTGGGCAGCTTTAGTGTAGAGTTAGGTTGTAAGATCCATCTTTGGGCAACTTATAAACAGAGCAGTAAGCCCCACTCCAAATTAAACTTACGGGCTACTTTTTTTGAAAGTCGTAAGTCCCAACCTAAATTCAAATACCTGGGTTACTTCTAAAAGAAGCCGTAAGACCCGCTTCAATTCAAACTCTTAGGTCACTTCTAAACGAAGTTATAAATCCCCAAATTAAATCAACTATTGGGTATTCTAATAGATGTAAACCTCAAAACCTCCAACAAAATTAAAACTCACCTCTAACCACCTCAGTCTACCCGGGATCCCTGAGAAGAGGCAACTTATGATTGCTAATCAGATTCCCTGAACACTACGGTCAATGATTGTTAGCATTGCTAGACTGCAATGTATGGTATACCCGGGACGACGGAACCATGAGATCTTGATCGGGTTTACCTCCATTTTCCCCACAATTGAGACTAAACTGCCTAAAATTTATTCATCCTTAATTGAGAGTTCTCTCTTACGTGTTAAGAGGGATAATTAACTATGAGTGTTTGCGCTCATGGGAAGTAAAAACCCCAGATCTAATTAAACCCTGACACTACCCTCAAGAGAAATATGTTTAATTGCAATCTGACTTAAGGGAAATAGAATCCTACAACTGTAGCGCGGGATTCATGCATTCGTGCCATTTTTCTTGGGCCAACAGGCGAACTCCATGATTATGTCGTGGTTGCGGAATTCCATGACTCCAAAAATTAGCGATATATTTATGTTCCTTTCCACTGCAAAGCATATATGGGATGCCACTAGACAAACTTATTCAAAAGCTCAGGATGCTGCTCAAAATTTTGAAATCATAATCAAAGTAGGGAGCACAAAACAAGGAAGCAAGACCGTGATGGAGTATACCACTCTCCTAAAAAATTTATGGCAAGAACTGGATCACTACAGATGCATCGAGACCAAATGTTCAGAAGATGCTGCTATCCTGAAGAACTTTATTGAAAAAGATAGCGTTTATGATTTTCTTGCAAAGAGGAGACACTATCACTAAATGAAACAATAGCTATCATCCGCGCTGAAGAAAGCTAACGAGGTGTAATGTTGGAGCCAAAAGTTGTTGAAGGATCAACAATGGTAGCCAAACAATCTCCATGGAAGGAGAAATGTAATGACTCTACAAAATTCAAAGATAAAGACTCTCTTGCACTTTCAGGTAAGTTTCCTATTTCCTTTAGTTTAAGCGTCTCTAGAAATCATTTAAAAGGATTATAGATCATTCACTTAAGAGCCACAGATCACATAACCCATACCCCTACCCACTTCATCAACTATACCCCTTGCCCAAGTAACAAGAAAATCATCATTGCAGATGGTTCTCTTACCACAGTAGAAGGCCAGGGAGATATACCATTATTCCCCACCCTAACTCTAAAAAGTGTGCTCCACGTACTTCAATTATCTACCAACCTAATATCCATACAAAAACTTACCAAAGACCATAATTGTTAAGCTCTATTTAACCCTGATTATTGTCTATTTCAGGACCAGAGATTGGGGAAGAAGATTGAACTTACTAAAGAGAAAGCTGGACTATACTACCTGGAGGAACTGAACAAATCTAGAAACAGCTACTCCATGTTATCCCTAGTTGATAGAAAATCTACTATCTGGCTTCATTATTATATATTAGGACATCGTCTTTTGATATCCTAAAACATGTGTACCCAAAACGTTTTTAGAAATTAGAAAATAAACTTTTTCACTGTGAAACTTGTGAGTTAGCCAAGCATAAAAGAAATTTTTTTCCAAATAAAAATGAGAGAAGTAATACCCCTTTCTATCTTATTCATAGTGATATATGGGGACCCTAAAAAATCCCCAACATCTCTGGGGCTCGCTGGTTTCTATCGTTTATTGATGATTGTATGAGTCTCTTGGATCTACCTCCTCAAAAATAAATCCAACGTTAGCACCAATCTTCCCATATTTCACACCATGATCCAGAATCAATTTGGGGTAAAAATAAATAAATTTCGCTCCGATAATGCTAAAGACTATTTCAACCAAACCATATTCTTCTACTTCCAAAAAGAAGGTATCATCCATGAGTCCTTCTGTATTCATACCCCACAACAAAATGAGGTTGTAGAAAGGAAAAATGGTCACCTTCTAGCCTTCACTCGTGCTTTCCTATTCCACTATAATACACCCAAATCCTATTGGGGGGAAGCCCTCCTAATCGCCACTTACCTCATAAACCGCCTACCTTCAACAGCACTGGGATTAAAGACTCCAATAGAGATCCTGTCCGCCTTTTACCCCGAGTTCTGCACCCATAATGACATTATACCCAGAATCTTTGGGTGCATTGCCTATATTCATATTCACAGCTAAAATAGAGGAAAGTTAGATCCAAGAGCACTTAAATGCATCTTTGTTGGATATTCCGCCACCCAAAAAGGCTACAAGTGTTATCATCCTCCCACAAAAAGTATTCCCTGTTGATGTTACCTTTGATGAACAAAATTCCTATTTTACCAAACCTCTTTCATCTTCAAGGGGAGACTGAAATTAAGGAAGGTGAGGGAAGTGAGCTTGCCCCTCTTGACTTTCCTCCATCATCTCAAACCACTCCTTCGAAAGTCAAAAATAGGGAGACGGATGACAAAGCTATCAATAGATTTGAGAATGTATACTCCAGACGTACAAGTCCAAACTGCACTCTAAAGCAAATCCAAGAATTTGAACCATCTCTTGAAATTAAGGTAAATTCACCACCTCAAATGTACGCCATAACTAACTTTAGCTCCTTCAACAATTTTTCACCCTCACAAAAAAATTTCTTGGTTACATTAGAAGAAATTCATATTCCTAATAATGTTTCTGAGGACTTATTTGATGAAAAATAAAAAAATGCCATGAAAGATGAAATACAGGCTCTAGAAAAGGACAGAACATGAGAAATCAACCTACCAAAAGGAAAAAAACCAGTTGGCTGCAAATGGATATTCTCTGTAAAATACAAAGCTGATGGGACACTGGAAAAGTACAAAGCAAGATTAGTGGCGAAAGGGTATAAGCAAACATATGGCATTGACTACTAGGAAACCTTTGCACTTGTAGCCAAGATGAATACCGTCAGGATCTTACTTTCACTAGCAGCTATGTACAACTGGCATCTGGAACAATTAGATGTATAAATGCATTCCTACATGGCGACTTGGAGGAAGAGATATTTATGGAAATACCACTAGGATTCAAAGAAAAATCTGGAGGTGACAAGGTATGCAAGTTGAAAAAAGTCCTATATGGGTTAAAATAGTCACCTAGAACTTGGTTTGGAAGATTCTCCAAATTCATACTTATTAATTAATATCAACAGAGTCAAGGGGACCATACATTATTCTTTAAATACTCAGACTGAGGGGGAGTCACAATATTGTTAGTATATGTGGATGATATCATTTTGACTGGAAATAATGAAAAGGAGAAAGATAGTCTAAGAAAAAGTCTTACCAAGGAATTTGACATCAAAGAGCTTGGTAAACTAAATTACTTTCTTGGATGTGAAGTAGCTCACTCCAGTAAAGGAATCTTCATCTCATAATAAAAGTACATTAAAGATCTTCTGAAAGAAATATGAAAACTACCCTGTAAGCCAGCACCGACACCAGTAGAACATAATCTCAAATTGGGAGAAGCTAAAGAAGATCCAGATGTCGATAAAGGAGTCTACCAAAGACTTGTAGGAAAATTGATCTACCTTTCCCCCGCCAGACCAAATATAGCATTTGCTGTCAGTATGATTAGTTAGTTTATGCAAAATCCAAAACAAGTCCATATGCAAGCAGTAGAAAATAATACTGTACTACCTTAAAGGTAACCCAGGAAAATGGATTCTCTTTACAAGAGACCAAGAAATAACTCTAGAGGTATACACTGATGCTAATTATGCAGGATCACCAATGGACAGAAGATTTACTTCTGGGTACTACACATTCATTGGAGGAAACCTAGTCACGTAGAGAAGCAAGAAGAAGAACGTGGTGGCAAGATTCAGTGCAGAAGCAGAATATAGAGATATAACCCTGAGAATATGTGAGGTACTATGGATCAAAATGATTCTAGGAGATCTAAAGATCAAATGGGACAAACCCATAAAACCACATTGTGACAACAAATCAACAATTAGCATAGCTTTCAATCCAGTTCAACATGACAGCACCAAGCACATAGAAGTTGACATACATTTTATAAAAGAAAAATTAGATAGTGGACTTGTATGTATCAACCATGTACCATCAAAAGATCAACATGCAAATATCCTTACCAAAAGAGTGGATAATGTTGTCTTTCTCAGAATGATAGCCAAGCTAGGAATGACAGATCCATACTTCCTAGCTTGAGGGGGAGTGTTAAAATCTAGCCATTCAGTGTAAATAAGATCCAACGGCTACAGTGCACGATCCATGAGACGCATGACTCACGCTAGAATTCTTTCCATTTTCGGGTAGCTAATTTAGGAAGGATTATATTAGAATAAAGCTGAATTATTTGTTTCTGTATTAGGATTTCTTGTATAGATCTATAAATAGAGAAGAAATCATGTAATGAAGCAAGCCTTTTCTTCTCAAACCTCTTGTTTTTAACAAATACCCTTCCATTAAAATCAGTACATTCATCAACTCATATATTATCTATTGATGCACTTCCCTATGCAAGGGATTACCATCCTTTGTTATGGGTTTATGCTATGTCCAACAGTATTCAATGTCCTAATTATTGATCATTAATCATGAAGTATCAAATGGCGTTTCTGTTAGTGGGCCTTCGACCTACTCATCATGGGAAAATAACCATAGTGGAGAACCTTGTTAATATCATCTTTATGAATTCATGTTAGAAATCCACAAAAAATTAAATGAAAAGTGAATCATTTTGAGAAATAGACATTAATGAGATGCCTTGATTGGGTCCTTTTATTGGATTATTGTGAAAATATCCTTAAAAAAAAAAAACAATTCAGAAGTAAATAAAGTGATTTCACTTACCCATACCTGAAACTGCTATTTCAAAGAAAGAAAAAAAAATCACTCAAAGTAAACATCATGTAACAGTAGAAAACTCTCCTTTGTCATATTGATGACTCAATAGAAGGTTGCTAAGGACATGTGCAACTAATCATTGGAAAGCCTTTGATGGTTATAAACATTGTGAACTTAAAATGACATTCTATTATTTTGAAGTCTAATTTTTCATTGCTCGAAGAACCCTAAGAGAACTCATTACCTGCTTGTTAAATTTGACACTCCCAAATCTGCTTGGCAGACTATACACTGGCCATAATCCATTTGATTATGGCTCCACTTTATACTACAAGTATAAAAATTTAGGCCATAAAATTCCAATTCAAAAATTTTGCGCAAAGCATTGACAAGAAGAGTCCAAGTTTGGGAAGATGTCATAGTTTGCCTAAAAAATATACTTGAGCAGTCTTTCTTCAAGGTTTTGTGGGAAAAATTTCATAATGCAACAACATTTACAATAATCTGTCATTGCACCTCTCTCATTACTCGCTTGCCTTTGATAATCGCTTGGCTTGTATTGAGTGTTGCTTAGATGATTTATTTGGCTAAAACTGAGTCATATATGATGTTCATCAAAAAAATCTTGTATCATCTATAGGGTTCTTTTGGTAAAGTTATATCGCTAAACAGTTATTGGGGTTGTTGCCATGGGAAGGTCTTTTGGTGGTGTAGGTCAATAGGCTAGGTGGTCCATCCTAAGCCTATTGTCCAATATCATTTGAGGTTCATTTGACTTGTTTGTGGCTTGTTTGAATAACATATTGTCACTTTCCAGCTCAATTTTTTCTATTTACTTTCTCTCACATGGAGATGATAGTAGGAAATTACTTGGGTATCGACCAAGATTTGATCATGTTCGACTAAATTGGATAAAATATATAAGCTTAGAATGGCAAGTCAGCCCTATACAAAATCATATGCGTTGCATAAATTCTGTAAACACTTGCACCAATTCGATATGGGTCCAAATGATTTTAAACTAGCCGTATTGATTCAAGATAACCCTGTCCAAATGGAACCAGACCAACACACCTTGCTTTTTCCCTTCTCTTTGTCCGACAACAACCACACGTAGAGCGACAAAATTGGGTAGCAGTTTAGTGCGATCTACTCATTGGTAACCTCTAAACAAGTTAATATGCTTTGATTATTTTGTAGGTAAATTGAGAAGTTCAAGCTTCTCATACCTGCTGTCTTCAGTACCACATCATTTTATGATTTGTTCATCTCAAACTACTTCCCTTAAGGAAAGGAGTTGATCCATGAAAAATGGTTGTACATGCTGGCTTGTTTTTTGTTGAGTTCATACAAAGGGTGTTGTACCATAAAATGTTTCTCGTCAATTTTCTTGTTTCCGTTGATGCTCTTGTGACACTATCGCCTACTGAAGACAGCTGCCACTACTCCTGTCCAAAACAGAGACAGCCACTTCCTTTACTCAAGAGGAGCAGCAGCTTTATCTGATAAACCACAGCCATCAGATTATAACAAACCTACTATATCCTGACTGTACACGTGTAATGCTAAACCAGCGTTTCAACTATATATGTAATAGCTTTCTACAGTAAAACAGATGCAAACATTAATCCATTCTACCGTAAGCTGTCTTCTACATCCTCTGCTCCTGCATTTGAGCATAGGACAATTCTTCTTCACTATATTTTTTATTTAGATTGCCATTCTAAAACATTTTGTCTTTGTTTGCTTGAGCTAGCCTAGGTTTGAGCAAGTTAATTGAGTCAAACTTGGCGTAGCTATCTTTCAATCAAAACTTGTTCATGAAAGGATGTGATCTCCCATGTCCATTACTAATATTTACCAAAACTATTCTGAATTAGAATTAAAACTGCATTCTCGATTTATATAAATGAGCTACTTTTCAGTTCATTTGACAAGTTATCAAAAATTTTGGTGAAACTCTATGATCACCATTTAAACATTAGTGAATTGGATATTGTTGCATAGCATTTTATGAGTTTCCTAATTTTTTGTGTGCTCATATCCGTGGATCAAATGCTCCTGTTCGTAGATATAATGCTCCTCTTCGGCATTGCATGAGTTTTCTTAATGATGTCCGTGCTCATGCTGATAAGCATCCATGTCATAATAATTGACACTAATGTACCTCTTCGTAGCCATTTAAAGTCTTGCCGATGCTTGTGGCACTTCCATTGACAGCTGTCTTATTCCACGTGGCGCCCATATTCATTGTGATAAATACGACAACAATGGTGTCCCTTTAGATTTGGATAAAAGCCCAAAGTCGTCCCCCGACTATTAGTACATGTCCAATTTAGTCCTAGACTTTCATAATGACCCAATTTAGTCCCCCAAATATTAGAAAATATCCCAATTTGATCCGAATGTAAAAAATAATAGTTAAAATTAACCCCAATATTTAAATATGAGAGCATTTTGAGTATTAGTGTATGTGAGATTATATTATTTTTTATATTTTTAGTTATTTATCATATTAAAATAAATATAAAAATCATAACAGAAGTTAACCAAATTTAGACATTTTCTAATAGTCGGTGGATTAAATTGGGGCATTATGAAAGTCTGGAATTAAATTAGACATTTACTAATAGTCGGGGGACTATTTTGAGCTTTTGCTTTTTAGGATTTGCTATAGTAACTTTTTTTTTATTGCCCTTTATGACATTATTTTGATTTTAGTTAGACCCTACATCAATGTTCTTTTGTTCGGAATTCACATCGTCTTCAGTATTAGCTCTTCCTGAGGAGGTCAGAGAAGTTGGCTGCTGTTCATTTTCATTCGTGAATACATAGGCTTGACCAAGCAATCGCTTGAACTATCATATCAAATCTGATTATATCTTCCTATCTAGTTCAATTGCCTAACATTCACATTCTAGTTAAATTAAGCACTGTTTTAGTCATTATCATTCAGCTTCTATATTTTGTTGTTCTGCCCAGTGTTTTCTTACATTCCGTGTATCTCTAATGTACCAGGCTATGAAACGTAGAGAGGAGGATCTAGCAAAAGAACTGGAGCTTCTCAAGCAGAAGCTTAATGAGATAGAGCACTTAGCTTCAAAGCGGGGCCTTAGCATACTCAATTTCAGGCATGGAAATATGTTAAAAGACAGCAAGCCTGTTGCAACTTCTTCATGATTCTAAGAGTAACTAACATTGAATCGGAGCTTCTCAACCAGAAGCTTATTGAAGCTTTTTCTCTGATCATGTATCTTGTCCCATTTTATATGCTTCTGATATTATTAAAAACGGATTCTGCTTTGATTGAAGCTTGGTTTTTTATGGTTCACCTTGCTCTTGCTCTTTCCTGTTCTCTTTTTTCAAAGCCCTCTATAATCCCACTCTAAGCATTTCCTTTTTCTTCTGAATGTACAATTAACTTCTCTGTTTGGTAAACTTTCATTTTATATATCATATGAATAAGCTACCTGTCTATGGCCTCAATTCCTCCTAAAAAGGACATTAAAAGTTATTGAAAGAACTTCAGAATTTTTTTTCTCTCGCTATTATTCATTAAAAGTTATTGAAAGAACTTGAGAATTCCTCCTAAAAAGGACATTCTCAATTATTTTTTAATTCTTTAAAGTTCAATTGTATTATGCGTGAATTATCAGTTTCATCCGGGGATAATTTTATGAGAAGGTTTTTATGATGAACATAAATCTCTCATTTTTCCGTGCCTTCGTTGTTTAACCTTTCAAAAATAAATATAAAGATTCATTGTGAGGCATATAATTAAATCAAGCCATTTTTTAATTGAAAAAAATCAATTTAAATTTCAAGTAGATTAAGATGTAAATAATTATTCTACAATTTCACAACTTTTTGACGTAATTTAAGCACGAATGAACCTTTTTATTTCTTTAGCTCCATCCTGCCTTCTTGGCCTCATCCTCAAATCCGCGTATCATCTTTACCGAAAAGAATTGTTTAAAACTCTATTCATGAAGTCAAAGAAAATTTGTTCCCCACGCATTCTTCTTAGAATCTCCTGAAAAAAGATGCTAGATTAACAATATAATTGTTTTTTTATACAATTTTGTTTGTGAGTTATACTTGATTTTATTAGCAAGTTTTGAAGGGTATGACTTGTGAGTATATGTGAGAATGGAGAAGGAGAGAGCTCTGCGGAAAATGATCTATTTGCTCAAATGTTTATAGAAAAATGTCATAAGATTTAAAAGATTTGTTTCTTCTTTTATTTATAGAAATCCTAGGGTTATAAAAAGAGCTACATTGCAAAAATAAAAAAAGTTAGGGATTAATGGCTCTTGGGCGAGTTGTCATGAAGAATTTTATGGAGTATGTGTTTCCCTACTATGAGCCACTGAATACTTGTTAAATAGTTGATACGGGTTATGCAAGCGTACATTTAGTTTCTCAATTCACTTGATAGTTTAGAGGAAAAGTGGCAACAAGGGAAAGTGAATTAATAATAAATATTTAATATGACTAACAAACAATTAAAGGAAAGTATATGCTTTATTGTCGCCTTAATTGTCATGTAGATTCCTTCTGATGATGGTGATGTGATGCGAACCACATTTGACTCCTATAAAAAATAGTCCCGAGATTGGGCTCTTCACTCCTTTGAATACTTAGATGAACCCTGACACCCTATGAGTGTGATAAATGGACCTTATCGAGCTTGTGATATCCCGTGCAAATCTTGTGAAGGTGTCAATTTACCTTTCTAGGTGTTAGAGAACATACAAGAGGGCGTGTGATGTTTCGATGAGTAAAGAGAAAGGTGTCGATGTTGGCCCCCATATTGTATAGGGATCAACTAGGCTTGTTCCCCTCTTCTTACAAAGAGGATGAAGATAGAATTGGGTATGGAGAGGACAACTAATGCCATGCCACTCCCCCCCCCCCAAAAAAAAAAAATCATTGGGGGTGGAATTGCAGCAAGGTCATGGTGTGTGATACTATCTTCAAGTTCTAAGGATGTAGCCCCAATCTTGAGGTTGATGAGGTGAGGTGTTCCTCGGAGGATATGACTACAAAGGTCGTGGTGACCTTATTAGGAGCTAAGTTGGTTTCTCCCTTAAAGAAAGGTAAGAAGAACTATATGCAATCCTTAGAATAGATTCTATCTTGTGTTCGAGCATCTTCCTCCACTAGAAAGCCCATAATATGCCTCTCCTCAAATGAGCTATTGGGTCATTCATCAAGTGAGTTTGAGGTGTTGGTGTTGACCTTGATATAATTGTTGCAATCAATGCAAGTATGAAATGGACCACATCTCTACATCCAAAACATAAAATTTACCCAAGGAGAAATGCTTGCATTCGAGTTGAGTAACCATGATTGAAAACAATAATCTATTGACATAACATTGAGGAATGTCACCCGAACATTGCATGTTCTTGAAATAGACGTCGATTTTGTATCTGACACTTTGAAATTACCTAAAAATGATAATAATGTCACATGGGCCCTTCCACGAACCGAAAGGAAAAAAATTCACCAGTGTGCGAGGCACCGACATATGAATTAAGACATGCATAAATTGAGCAAGAGTGGGGATTTTTTTTAATCTTAATATTGCTTTAGTTTTTTTTTTATGTTATATATATATATATATATATATATATATATATATATATATATATATATATATATCCAAATTCAAACTTATCAATCGACTACCAATATATACCTTATACCTGCTTGATGTGTTTTCCAATTGCTTATACTTAACAAAACAATTAGGGAAAATTTTAAAATAGAGTGTATAGAAATATCAAATTCGTAGGAGCATAATTAAGATTAAATTTAGAATGGAGTGAAGACACAAAATTTTTCGGCAAAGATTTTATTAGTGGAGAAAACTCCATTCGTTTTGGCACAATCATCACGCTAGACAGAAGTCACCAATCTTGACGTCTATTGGGAGTTCAGTGCTGGTTCATATGTACAGAGATTATTTGTCGATGAGTCTAGCATGAACATACATTACAAGAAGCTTACCACTTTTACAGGTATGATCGTAGAAGCGTCTGCACGTTGGGCAGCCCACCCTTCAAGTGCCATTCTCATGTGATATAGTTGCTAAGCTTTTTAGATGCAGGTAACTCTCTCGTCCTGCTGTCATTTGCAAGTTAAAATGCTTATCTTATTTGAGGCCTAAAAGGCTTTAGTTTTCATTAAGAAACATATGTATGCAAGAATGGAGTTGGGTTTTAGTTGGGAAACATTTGCAGTGAACTTAAACTCATATTGGAGGTCATGCTAGTCTGCTACATTTAAAAACTTCCTCCTCTTACCTCCAAATATTTTGCAATCTCTAAGAAAAAATTTATTTTCTAAGCCAAATTTTTTAACTACTTCATATCATTTATCCATACAAGTTCAATCAGCAGGTATTACATTAAAAACTAATTAAATTAATAAAATTTTAATTTCATTTAATTATAATTACCCCATATAAATAAAAGGGCCAATTTAGACATTCTTTAGATGTCGGCCCTGACTCTTCAAAACTTAAACAACAAATTTACCCATCTTTCATAAATGACCAGACTCATGGCTTTGAAGCATTACGTGGTTAGCTAGCTCCACAATCTAGGCTGCGATAAGTCCAAATTTGCATATGAATAACAAGGTTCGGGCCTCTATGATTTAGTGCCTAAAAAAAACTTAGGAACCAAGAAAGATCCAAAATCATAAGTCCCCAATTTTAGGAATGTAATCCCAACATTCTAATGAAATGGTAACTCAAATTAAAATTTCTCTCTAAACTAAATTGTAATGCCAAACACATAGTATAGACTGAGGCATTTTTGAATTATTTCAAAATCCTAAAAAGCCTCCTACTTCTTCTTCATTGGCTTCCAAAATAACTGTTCAAACTTGATCTAGACCTTTTTGAAATTCCAACCTCACTCCTTTCGTATCACCCCATGAAATCTCAAAAATGAAATTTCGAACATTATTTTAATTGAGAGTATTCGTAAGAAGCTCAATCTTTCTACAATATTTTTGACTATGAAGGCTTACCTTTGTAGGAGATTTAAAAACCCCAGATCAATTTAAAAGTCAACTAATTATCTTCGAAAAAATAAAAAAAATCAAAGATGATCATGATCATCATGTTCAAACCATAGATAAAAAATGATATTTTTTCCACGAAAAGATATATCATTTATCAACATTCCTTCGAATATGAAATTAATGATAACACATTTAGATTGTCATAGCTAAATATTTGATCGAACATTACTTTGACCCTTCAGGGTCAAATGTAGTTCTGTCTTGAATTTGACTATGATATACAAGATGAAATTTATAATTCTAAATATGAACCATCAATAAATATTATCCCTGCCTTGCGAGGTTGTATATCATTTGTAATGGTATGTTTGATTTAAGAATTAAAATTGAAAAGTCAATTTCAAGTTTTCTAAAGAAATTAAAATTTTAATTGCCTTGCACCTTTCTAAAGTAAAGCACAAAAAAAATCTATGTAATTTGAGAGTGAGTTTATTGAAAGCCACTTTTAGTGTATTATTTTGCTAGCCTTTATTGAAAAGAAATCTGATTGCTTACGAGCCACATTTTTGGATGAGTTGATGAAAGGTTTTATTTTTACAAAAAAAAGTATGTTTATATGCATTTAAGTGATTTTATTCTCCATGTGTACGAGCTCCCCAAACATAGGGTGAATGAACCATAAAAAGATAAAGAATTTTAGCTATATTGTTAGCTGAGAGTAGGAAAATTTGCAAATTGATATGGGATTATTGTTGTCTTATGGAAAACAAGTTTGTGAATTGATATAAGTCATCATTTACTAAGAGTATGGAAGTTTGTGAATCATTTAAGATAGTCTCTTTTTGTGTTTTAAAATTATGTCTTTAGTGAAGCTCCGAGGTTTTTAGTGAGAGAAGCTCCAGGTTTTTAGTGAGAGATTTTTCAAATTTCTTCGTTTGCTTAATTTTTGGTTGGTCCGTTTATGGTGGTGGAGGGTTGCCGGACATCTTTTGATGATCGGAATACCTCAACTCCGTTATTTGCGAAGCGTTTGAATGAAGGTTTCCTTCATTTTGATGCTAAAAGCAAGGTTTCTGCCAATCGCAATTCCTCTCATTGTTCTTATTTCAAGAACACACCTTTGATAATTAAGGAAGGTCGTATATCTTCAGTTCGTGAATCTGCTCCTGTTGAAGGGAAAGGTAAAGAAGTCTTATTAAAGTATGGTGTGGTTTGCTTTGATGATTCTTCATCTTCTTTATGTCGTTTGTCAGATTCTATAAGGTGTTGCAATTCGGGATTTGTTCGAAAAGCAAATGGTCTTAATGCTTCATCTTCTTCTGGGTTAAATTTAAAAGTTAATCAATTTAATTTGGTTGATTATAAAATCAAGTGCGTTAGCAAGTCTATTGTTTTACCTGAGAATGCAGAATCTTCTTCTGAATTGCTAGAAAATAATATTAGGAATTCATTTGTTTCTTTTGTTAATTTACCCTTTCTGGATTCTAAGAGGGGCAATGTTTGGACAAAAAATTAGCATATTAAAGTAAAATCTTTGATAAAAGATTCTGATATTATTGTGGATGGGAATGTGGTTAAACTCAATGAGGAGAATGAATGTACTAACATTCAGGTTTTAAGAAATTCTCTGGTTGTTAAGTTTCTTTGTAAAATTTACCATTTTCCCTTTGTAGTATTGAATTGAGGTATCAATGGGATAAATTTGGTGGTTTCCATCTAACCTCTCTTGGATTAGATTGGACATTGTGTTTCTTTCAATCGTCTGATGCTATGGAGGGAGTTTTTAGTGGAGGTCCAGGGTATGTTGGAGGATTCATAATTGGTATAGATAAATGGACACCCGAATCTTCTCCTCTAACTTTTAAAGGGTTATCTTCACCAATTTGGATTCGTTTGCCTCATTTACCATTATAATGTTGGGATGAAGTCAATGTTACAAAGATTGTTTCAAATATAGGAACCCCTTTATTATTAGACGGCAACATGTTCAAATAGGGTAGAAGGGAATTTGCCAGAGCTTGTGTTCGGATCAAATTAAATTCTATGTTACCACTTGGAATTTGGATAGAAGGGAAGTTTGGGAAATTTTTTCAAAAAATTGAATATGAAAACATTTCTACCTTATGTTTCAAGTGTGGTATGATAGGGCATAAGAATGATACATGTCCTGATGTACAAGGACTTAAAATTGGAAATGGCCACTTGATTCTTCCAGATTCAGTCAGGGAAGTCCCGAAAGTTATTGATAATGGAGCTGTTAAATCGGATACTGATTTATCTTATGGTCCTCAGATGCATGTTAAGTTCAGGAATAAAAGAAGAAGGGCCTTTTCAACATTTAAGAATAATCTATCTAAGATGACTAATGTCAAAAGTCTTAATGCAACATCTGATGTCAAAGTTTTGTTAAAAGATAATAAATTTTATTTATTATCTAATGAGAATGCTGCTAAGGAATTTGTTGATGTTGTTGTAGATGACGATATACAAGGCAAGGTTGTTGAAACTTCTATTGAATCTGATTTTGTTTTTACAGTGGAACTTTTTGGTCCTATTTTTGAAGAGGGTGTTGGAAAAGATTCTGAATCTGAAATTGTTCTTGGCATGGGTGATGTTGAACCTGAAGATAATTCAAAAGTTGGTTCAGGAATATTAGCTGAAGATGGTTCTGTTACTGAGTAGAAAGATTATTCGAATATTAGGTCTGAAGAGTTGGTTGGTAGTGGATCTTCTTTGAATGATCCTACTTTTGCTGCTAGAGGTATTATGCTAAATGTTCCTACTTCTGATGCTGGAGGCGGCCACATTAATGCTGTGAGGGTTTTTGAAGTTGAAGTTGAGATTCTTTTGAATGCTGATGTGATCCAAGTTCCAAATTCATATACGCCTGATGTGTTAGTTTCACAAAAGGTGGAAAAAATGAAGAATAATCCCATTTTGGGTATTAGTCATGTTAAACTCTTCAAACTTTAAACATAAACTGTTTAAAGAACATCAATCATTAGGTCCTTTGGAAAATCTCCCTAGAAAGAAGAATGTGGAATTGAGGTTGAAAATTGGTGGCGGGGAACTTTCCCTTTCTGATCATTAAAATGTTATTGTTTGGAGGTTGGAAGTGTGCTGAAGCCCATGTAGAGGTGTATTTTTCTCTTCATAATGGCATTTCTAAAGAAGGATTGAAAGCAGTGGAAAGTGTAAGTTCTGGATCATTTGAAGATGTGAAGGTCTTGAATCTTCTAATGACATCTGAATTACATCGTGTATGGAACGTCTTGTTCTCATTGATTACTTCATTGGAGAGCTTTAGTTATGGTGGTCCAAGTTGAGCTTATAAGGATGTAAAGAAAGGTTTATGGCCTTCTTATAGTTGTTTTATCTCCATAGACCCTAGAGTACTAAACATCATATGTCTGAAAGTTTGTTAGGGATGTTAAGCCCTTATGAACTAGTCCCGAGGCTAACTAATTGGGGGGGGGGGGGGGTAGGGTGAATTGATAGTTTTAAATTTTCGTGAGCAAACAACAATTTAAAAAATCTTTTTTAATGTTTTAAAATATTTACAGTTACACGATGATGTGTAGATGTTCAACGATAACATAATAATAATCATAATCACACAATCATCAACAAAAAAATAAGTGAGAAAAATAATCAGAAAGAACACATAAGATTTTATAATGGTTCAGTAAACTTGACCTACGTCCACTCCCCAAAGCCTCTCCTCCGGGTATTGCACTAACACTAAATGACTCTCCTTCTGCTCCCACAGCAAGGCGGAGAAGCCTGTAATAAAACTCCTTTCTACCAACCCGGTGAGGCAGAGAACCTGAACTCCTTTCGCTTTCTCTTGAAGCAGGCAGAGAACCTAGACTCCTTTCACTTCGTCCTGAAGCAGGCAGAGAACCTGGACTCCTTTCGCTTCCTCCTGAAGCAGGCAGAGAACCCGAATCTTCTTGCAGACGATCCTACCACAGAGACACCAACAAAATAAGAGATGATGACTGGAGAAGATGAATCAGATCCTTACTTGGAGCAACCTTTTTGAACACCTCATAAACTCCTCCTCACAAGATCCTCTCTCTCTCCCAAGCTCTCTCTGTCTCTCTCAAGGTTTTCTCTGGTAAGAAAAGTGGCAAAAGATTTTTCTTGTTGGAAAAAAAAGTTCTTAAATAGGAGGGCTCAAAAATTTCCCTAAAACTCAACTGGTCGTCAAAGATCGTCCAAGATGATCGAAGGATCGTCCTGTACGATCAGTATAAAATCACATATATTAGCCTGGACGATATGGTTTCTCTGGACGATTAGAAGATAAAATTTGTTTTGATCGTCCCGTACAATGCTGCGATCGTCCAGGATAATTAGTGTAAATCAAGAATTTCATCCAGAAGACAGCTCCGGTCATCCAGGGAAACTTATGCTGGACGATCTAAAAAAGACTTGATTGCCTAGGATGATATCTCTATCATCCTGTACGATTAGTTCAAAACACCCAAAATCATCCTGTACAAACAAGCTGTACGATTAAAAAATGACTATATCATCCGAGATGATATTTCTATCATCTAGGATGATTAGTATAAATAGGCTTATATCGTCCAGCATATTATACAGGTCATCTAAGTGAATTGCTCTAGACGGTCAGGATTTTGTATGTATTATTTGGGATGATATGTTGATCATCCAGGACAATATGATCGTATCAATCAAATATTAATTACTTTCATTAATCACCAGACTAATTTAGGCATGATTATAAAGATCGTCCAGGATGATACACGTATCGTCCGGGATAATCAGACCAAATCTCTAAAAATAAAAACTTGACTAACTTAATCTGGCAGCTAAGAATTTTTTATTTGAGCATATCGTCTTGTATGATGGGTCTATTAGGGTTTCTTTTTTCACTGGATCGTCTAGGACGATATGAATATCATCCAGGATAATATGAATAAAATTTTGAAATAGAAACTCTAACTCACTAAAACTCTCCCCCTGAGTGTGTGTGTGCAAGATTACTTAGCTAGGGGATCAATTACATTACATTTGACTCACGAAAGGGAAAAATTACTATTAAACACATGTGGACCCGATCTTGAGTTGGCTTGAATTATATTTGATCTTTTATACCTGAGATGTTAGTCAATCAAAATAGAACACATAAATATTTGCTATCATCAAAATTATAATCCTTAAATCCAGATTTGTAACAATCTCCCCCTTTTTGATGATGACAAGTATTTATTCAATAGTTTCAAATAAAGCAGATTGCAGTAATTAACACACAGACGAGAGAAGATTTATCATTATAAATTTTACTAAACATTGACAAATACTGATACTCAATACAAAAAAAGAAACTATTACAACATAAAAATAATAAAAGAAACTACTAGTAACATAAAAATAACTCCCCCATTTGACATCACAAAAAGGAGGGAAGAACAAGACAAAACAACAACAAACTAAAACATCACAACACAAAAAACTAATAGAGAGGCAGATCCTGATCGAAAGGAGGAGGAGGTGGTGGCTGAAAGCAGCTGTGAGTGGTGGTGAACTGCTCACCAAACTAGGCCATATCCTAGCCGTACTGCTGTTGTTAGTGAGTCACAAATGAATTGAAGTGAGCAATATCAGTCACATGCTGCTCCTCTTGTGCTGCCACGTAAGAGTCAAAGTTAGCCTCCCACTGGTCAAACTGCTGCACCAAGTGATCTAAGGGAGATGCTATACGGAGAGGAGCAGGTGCAGTAGGTGTTGCTGGCTCATGAGCATCCTCCCCCTCTTTTCCCTCAACATCTGTTGCGGGCTCCGGATGAAGTCTAGTACTGTGGAGAGTATGAAAAGAGCTATTAGAGAAGAAGATAGGTGGGATTCTGTCTGGATCTGGATATTGAAAATTATATTTTGTTTCAAGGGCATAGTGGATGAGATGTCCTAAAGCTAGATTGGGGTGCCACCTGTGGCCCAGATCCCTAATGGTAGTCAATTATTCAATGTAGTAAAAAAGTAAATCAGTTGCATTAAAGTCACGATGGGCCAGGATGTAGTAGGTAGTTATGGAGAGCAAAGGAGTGATGTGGATGCGGTCCCTAGCCTTAGGAATGATGGAGGAGCGAAGGACATGTTGGATTATCCTAGCTTCCTTGACTAGGGAGGAACAGGCCTGGTCGTGGTATTGGCCATTTGTATTTCGAAGGAAGTTGTTGGCGACACTCTAATTAAAGTTAGGGTCTAATGCTACCATATGAAGCTTATCACCAGAAGTGGATAGTTGAAGAATGTTATGAAAGTCCTGGTGGGTTAATTCTATAGGTCGTTGATTAACAAAAGAGTGAAGGGTGGAGTAATTAAAGGTAATGCAAAGATTTACAAAGAAAAATTTAAGAAGTTTGGTGCTGAAAGGAAATGCTAGAGTAAGAATGAAGGTGAGGGATGTATGAGCGAACAGATCAAGTACTAGATAGGTGAGGGTCCGTGGGTTCACAATTTTGGAGATAGTGATCCCAGCATCAAGATATCTTTGAAATGCAGCTTGATCAGCTGCATCACGAAAGCGGGGATCGATATTTCCCCGAGAGGAATTAGCACCCAGTTGCCTGGATCTCTTACCACCAGCCATAAGAAGATGAGGGGATGAAGGATCTAAGGAAGAATGGTGAAAAATGGTAAAGAAAATGATTATTTAAATAGAAATCATCCAGATCATCCAAGATGATCGTAGGATCATCCAGGATAATAGGAGCAATTATGACGTCCAAGACAATTGGTCAAAAAGGCAGTTGGATCGTCCAGGATGATCAAATATCATCCAAGATGATTAGACACAGACGATCATCCGGAGGAGACAGGCTGGTCGACTTTTGACAAATAGGTATCTTCTAGGATGATTAGGTGGATCATCCAGGATGATAGGCAATAAATGAATGGGATGGGATGAATTTAAATCATCCAACTGATGCTACATGGATCGTCTCATCGTCTAGGATGATCACCAATAATTGGTGCATACCAACCGTTGGATCATGGTGGGGATGATTTGAATGGATCATCCAGGATGATGTATGTATCATCCAGGATGATGTCTGATTGGCCAGGACGATGTGCGGATCGTCCAGGATGATGTGAAGAAAAAAAAATAAAAAAAGATAAAGGATGGAGAGGAATGATCAGGGATCCCAAAAACACAAAAAAAAAGAAAAATCAGAATCAAATCAAATAAAATAAAATGAGAAAACAACAGTAAAAATAATAGTTTTTTTTATCGATCAGCTCCAGTAAAATAGAATTTTCTATATTTTTAATTTAAAAGCCAATAAGAAGAAAATTGACCATGCTGAAATCCAAAAAAAGTTAGAAAATCAACTTTCGTAACTCCTACCTCGGACACCTTACAGGTTCAAATTCCTTTCAAACAAAAGTCTAATTCAGAAGAAAAGAAATTAGATTTGAAAAGAGATCCTTTCAAGCCTCATTCCAGAAAAATATCTGATAAAATAGTGTTGCAAAGTAAGGAATCAGAAATCATGATTTTCAATCTCAAGCTTTTGAAAATATTAAGTGGCGCATGGATTTTTTTATGACATTTAAAGATCTAAGAGGGAAGAAAGCTTATTTCTTTGTGAGGTCATTTTGTGCCTCTTTTTCAATTTATTTGGCGCACTTTATGCATCTTTTAATTTTTGATAGACTTTGTGTATCTTTCTAATTTGTGGCGACATTGAGCATCTTTTCAGCTTTGGGCTCATTTTATGCCTCTTTTCATTTTGGCGCTCTTTGCGCATCTTTATAAGCTTACTTCCTTTCATAATCATTAAAGAATCTTAGTTATGAAATTACCTTCCAGAATAAGAGAAGACAAAACTCACTCTCTACAATAAAGAGGATTAATTCACAAAACAAAAATCATACATCATATGATATGTGCAATCACCTGATTAAGAAAAATATAATAGTGATTCAAAGCTTTGAAAATACTATTCATATGAGGTAGATTACTGTAGGAATATAAAATAGATCTCTATTTCAAAAACCAACCTTTTAATTTTGAAGAAAATTTTTATCCAAAAGAAATAATACACCATTAAAGGAGTTAGAGGAAGAGAAACAATCATCAACGTTTCTTCACTTTAATAGATCCAGAGGTGTCAATTACTGCTTATAAGCTTTTAAACAAAAATAAGGCAAATCTCTCAGTCAGAAATCTAGTTTATCAGTAGTAGTGAAAAGTGATCTGATTCAAAAGAAAAAGCAGTAAAACAAGAACAAGTAGAAAATCGTATCAAACTAACTACTCAAATCAAGAAAAGATAATAATAAATAGGAAAAACAACTAGGAAATATATAATCAAAATAAACAGAAAATCAGCAGAGAATAAAAAACAATAGGAAACAGATAATTAAATAAAAAAATAGAAACAAAATGAAAAATAGAAAACTAAAAAATTATTAGTCATCAGAATCATGCATTTATGTCAATCACACCCAATCTGATCCTCAAAATGTTGAATGAGTCAAAGGCCAATGGTTTAGTAAAGATGTCGGCTAGTTGATTATTAGTTGCTACATAATGTAGCTCAATATCCCCTTTATTACATGGTCCCTAATGAAGTGATGCATAATGTCAATGTATTTGGTTCTTGAATGTTGGATAGGATTCTTAGATATGTAGATGACACTAGTGTTATCACATAGAACTGAAATTATGCCAACAGGTAATCCTAAATCCAAACTTATTACTTCAACCAAAGGACTTGGGCCATATAACTTCCTAAGGCAATATACTAAGCTTCAGCAGTGGAAAGTGCAACTGAGTTCTATTTTCTACTAGACCAGGAGACTAAAGACTATCCTATGAATTGGCAAGTTCCTGAAGTGCTCTTTCTATCCACCCTACACCCTATAAAATTATAATCAAAATATCAAATAATCTCAAAAGAAGTACTGTACCTAGGATACCAGATTCCTAAGGTTGGGGTCCTTAAGAGATATCTGAGGATTCTCTTAACTGCAATCAGGTGGGATTCCTTAGGATCAGCTTGAAACCTAATACAAAGGCAAATACTAAACATGATATCAGGTCAGCTTGCAATCAGGTAAAATAATGATCGAATTATTCCTCTAAACCTCTTCTGATCAACAGATTTTCCATTTGAATCCTTGTCTAACTGGACACTAGAACTCATGGGAGTGTTAATTGGCTTGGCTTTATCCATTTCATATTTCTTCAAGAAGTCCTTAATATACTTTGATTGATTGATAAAGGTTCCATCATCCATTTATCTTATGCTAAATCCTAAAAAGTAGGACAATTCTTCAATCATACTCATCTCAAACTCCTTACTCATTATTTTAGAAAAATCATCACATAAATTATTATCAGAAGATCTGAAAAGTATATCATCAACATAGATCTGGACAATCAGTAAATCATCTCCTACTTTTCTCAGAAAAAGGGTAGTGTCTACGCTTCCCTTAACAAACTTTCTTTCTAAAAGGTATGTGCTAAGCCTCTCATACCAAGCTCCGGGTTCCTATTTCAATCCATATAAGGCCTTTTTTAATTTAAAAATATGATTTAGATATTGAAAACTCTCAAAACATGGGGGTTGCTCTATAAAGATATCTTCCTTTATTACCCCATTCAAAAAGGCACTCTTGATATCCATTTGAAAAAGCTTAAATCTCTTATAACAGGCAAAGGTTAGTAACACTCTAATGGTTTCCAATCTAGCTACAGGGGTAAAGGTCTCCTCAAAATCAATCCCTTCTATTTGGTTGTACCCCTTAGCTACCAATCTTACCTTATTTCTAACCACCTCACTAGAATCATTCATCTTATTCTTAAAGACCCATTTGGTTCCCACTATACTTTGATTCTTACATCTTTCTACTAACTCCCAAACATCATTCCTTACAAATTGATTCAATTCCTCTTACATAGTTAAGATCCAAAATTCATCAGAAAGGGCTTGATTGATGTTGGTGGGTTCAGTCATTGCGATAAAGGCCAAATGATTAACTTCCTTCCTAAGTCCATGCCTAGTTCTAACACCTTCAGAAGGGTCTCCTAAGATCAGTTCTTTAGGATGACTCAAAGAATATCTCCAATCTCTACGCAAAGTATTTTGAGGTTGTACCCTTTCCTCTAGATTTGTATTTTCTACTCCTTGGGTAATCTCTCCTACTACATCAGTATTTTGAGGCTTTACCCTTCTCTCCAAATTTATAATTTCTACTCCTTGGGTAATTTCTTCTAAATCATCTTCCTCTTCAGCTCTAGATTTTTTAGGATTAGATTCATCAAACACTACATGAGTAGTCTCCTCCACCACCAAAGTCCTCTTATTGAACACCCTAAAAGATTTCCCCACACTAGAATAGCCTAAGAACACTCCTTCATTAGATTTGGGGTCAAATTTTCCTAAGGATGATTTCCCATTATTTAGAATGAAAATCTTACAACCAAAGACATGAAGGTGGGACAGGTTTAGAGTTTTACCCTTAATGATCTCATAAGGTATCTTATTTAGATTAGATCTAACATTCACCCTATTCAGTACATAATAGACAATGTTCATCGCTTCAACCCAAAAGTATTTTGGAAGTGAATACTCAGCAAGCATGGCTCTAGCGGCTTCCACTAAGGTTCTGTTCTTTCTTTTAGCTAACTCGTTCTGCTGAGGGGTCCTAGGAGCTAAGAAGTTATGGCTAATCCCTTGATCCTCATAGAAGGTTCCAAATTTCTTATTTTCAAACTCCCCATCATGATCACTATGGATGGTCATAATCTCACAGCCTAACTTCTTCTGAATCCAAGTAGAGAAAGATTTAAATTCATCAAATGACTCAGATTTATGTAACAGAAATCTAATCCAAGTGAATCTCGAGTAATCATTAACAATCACAAATTCATAGACTTTCCCCCCTAAGCTAGCAGTGCTAATGGGTCCAAACAAATCCATGTGAAGGATTTCTAAAGGTCTAGAAGTGTTATTAACCTTAATTGAGTGGAAAGAGGAGTGGATTTGCTTTCCTAATTGACAGGCATCACAGAAGTGGTCCTTAGTGAACTTAAGCTTGGGGACACCTCTAACTAAGTCTTTTTGGGTGACTCTTCTAAGGGTTTTCATACTGGCATGACATAACCTCCTATGCCAAAGCCATGACTCATCAGCAGCTGTTTTTAAGCAAATAGCAACATCAGCTTTAAAGCAATTTAAATCCAGCATATAGACATTGTTAACCCTTTTTTTCTTCAAAATAATTTTGTCATTTAAGCTTATAATGCAGCAAGTAGGCAAGAACTTTATGCTGAAGCCTTTATCACATAGCTGGCTAATGCTGAGCAGATTGTGTTTCAATCCATCTACTAGAAAAACATTATCAATAATGAAATTTTATAAATCACCAATTATACCTGCTCCTACCGCCCTCCTGGTGGTGTTGTCTCCAAGTGTAACCTTACCTCCAGCTCTGGTCTCTAGCAAAATAAACTGATTTGTATCTTCAGTCATATGTCTTGAACATCTGCTGTCCAGGTACCACATGCTCTCACGAGATCTTTTGTAAGAGCACACCTACAAAATCATCAAATGTTAGATTTAGGAACCCAAATAAGTTTAGGTTTTTTCTTATGAAAAGAAGAATACAATGTATGTCTGCTGTGTTGTGAAACATATAATTTGGGTCTTCACACCCAATGTGTACTATGGTGAATAGTGCAGGTGTGAGAGATATGTCCTAGCATGCCACAAGAAAAACATCTAACTCTAGGAAAAGGGTTAACTAATCTATGTGGGTGATTGTGCCTCTTCCTAGGTTTGAATGAAATATGCTTTAATTATTTTGAATTAGATTCTTCAAATGGTGGAGGTGCATAAAATTGTGCAAAAATAAGAGGTGTTTCATTTTTCTCAAAAGTACTAATTTTCACCCTTAGAGATTCTTTTTCTTTTTTGAGACTTGTAATTTCAAATTTCAAATAATGCTCACTATTAGTTAAGTAACATGCCATGGTGTTTAGTTCTTTAAAAGCTCTTTCTAAATCAACATGCGATGTTTTCAATGAATCAAGCTCAGTAATTAGTGTAGAATGCTTTTTGTTTAATTCATCAAATTCATGAAGTAATGACATGTGATTGGTATCAAGTGCAGAAGATCTTTAATCAGAATATCATGCCCTTTTTGCAAATTCAAGAAATCCAATTTCAGGCTAGTATGAGTTTTCTTAAGCTTCCTATATGATGAATGAATTTTCTCAGAAACATATAAAGGCTTTCTTACTTAGACTGACCAGGATGATCATCTGCCATTAAACACAAGTTCGTAGTCTCCTCTTCAGCTTCAGTCTCAGAGGAGTCGGATGCTAAATCCACCTAGAAAGCCTTTTAGATCTTCTTCTTATCCTTCATGAACTTGGGTTTCTCCTCACCCTTCTCCTTGCTTGGGTGAGCCTTAAGTGTAGGACAATCAGCCTTTATATGTCCA
The DNA here is from genome assembly GCA_019925795.1 of Dendrobium chrysotoxum. Classification (NCBI taxonomy): domain Eukaryota; kingdom Viridiplantae; phylum Streptophyta; class Magnoliopsida; order Asparagales; family Orchidaceae; genus Dendrobium; species Dendrobium chrysotoxum. Next base: position 52,634,565 of record CM034314.1, on the reverse strand, counting down.
GGCTTCCTATATTTAAAACAAATAGTATCAGATGAACTTTGAAAATTTCTACTACTTTTACCTTTGTTCCACTTCTAAAAGTTCTTATGTTTCTTCCTTAGAAAGCTTTTGAATTGCCTAGTGATTAAGGTAACATCATCGCTATCAGACCCGAAAGAATCAGTGTTAGTATCGTTAGCCTTCAGCGCCACAGTTTTCTCTTTCTTTTTTCACCTGTATTAGGCTGTCTTTGGTTCACCCCTTGCTCATAAGTAATGAGTGATCCAAGTAAGTTATCAATAGAATAAGCATTAAAATCTGTAGATTCAGTGATCGCAGTTATCTTGGCATCATAGGAAGAAGGCAAACATCTCAAAATCCTGTTAACTTTCTTATAATTAGTAAGCTCTCTTCCTAAGGCATGCAGGGAGGTGACAATTTGAGTAAACCTAGTATACATTTTAGAAATTGATTCACTAGGTTTCATGCGAAAGAGTTCGTAGTCTGAAGCAGTATATTTAACCTAGATTGTTTAACTTCAGATGTACCTTCATAGGTAATGCATAATCTATCTCAGATTTCTTTACCAGTTGTACAAGTAGAGACACGCATATAATCTTTAGTTCAAGCATTTTTCTTTCAGTTGTGCTAAATCATGATCATCAAATGTCCATTCAGTAAAAGACAGTTCAATTTTAATGCCATTAACAATTCTATGAGGTGCATCATAGCCATCTTTAACAAGTATCCACATGCAATAATCTATAGATTGAAGAAAAGTGGACATGCGAGTTTTCCAAAAATTAAAAGGTATGTTATCAAACAATAGTGGTCGTGTAATTGAATAACCTTCAACAGTATTATGATTACCAAAGTTAGCCATGGATCAAAATTCAAAAGTTTTTAAACTTAATTTTTAAATCCCGCTCTGATACCACTTGAAAGTTAATTAGGGATGTTAAGCCCTTATGAACTAGTCCCGAGGCTAACCAAGAGGGGGGGGGGGGGTAAATTGGTAGTTTTAAAAATTTGTGAGCAAACAATGACTTAGAAAATCTTTTTGAATATTTTAAAATATTTATAGTTACGCGATGATGTGCAGATGTTCAACAATAACAGAATAATAATCACAATCACACAATCATCAATAAAAAAATAAGTACGAAAAATAATCAGAAAGAACACACCAGATTTTATAGTAGTTCGGTCAACTTGACCTACGTCCACTCCCCGGAGCCTCCCCTATGGGTATTGTACTAACACTAAGTGACTCTCCTTCTGCTCCCACAGCAAGGTGGAGAAGCCTGTACAAAAACTCCTTTCCACCAACCCGGTAAGGTAGAGAACCTGAACTCCTTTCGCTTCCTCCTGAAGCAGGCAGAGAACCTAGACTCCTTTTTCTTCCTCCTAAAGCAGGCAGAGAACCTGGACTCCTTTCACTTCCTCCTGAAGCCGGCAGAGAACCTGAATCTTTCTGCAGATGATCCTACCACAGGGACCCCAACAAGATAAGAGACGACGAACATAGAAGATGACTCAGATCCTTGCTTAGAGCAACCTTTGTGAACACCTCACAAAATCCCACTCATAAGATCCTCTCTCTCTCCCAAGCTCAATCTCTCTCTCTCAAGATTTTCTCTGGTAAGGAAAGTGGCAAAAGATTTTTCTTGTTGGAAGAAGAAGTTCTTAAATAGGAGGGCTCAATAATTTCCCTAAAACACAACTGGTCATCAAAGATCATCCAGGATGATCGAAGGATCATCGTGTACGATCAGGGTAAAATCACATATAACAGCCTGGATGATCTGATTTCTCGGGACAATTAGAAGACAAAATTTGTTTCGATCAGCCCGTATGATACTGCGATCATCTGAGACAATTAGTGTAAATCAGGAATTTCATCCAAAAGATAGCTCGGGTCATCCAGGGAAACCTATACTGGATGATCTAAAAATAACTTGATCATCTAGGATGGTATCTCTATCATCCTGTATGATTAGTTCAAAACACCCAAAATCATCCTGCACATAGTTCGGATCTTCTTGCACAAATAAGCTGTACGATTAAAAAATGACTGGATCATCTGGGACGATATTTTTATCATCCAGGATGATTAGTACAAATAGGCTTATATCATATAGCATATTGTATGGGTCTTCCAGGTGAATTACTCTGGATGATCAGGATTTTGCATGTATCATCCGGGACGATATTTCGATCGTCCAGGATGATATGATCGTATCAATCAAATATTAATTACTTTCTTTAATCACCAGACTAATTTAGGCATGATTGTAAAGGATTATCCAGAACGATACACATATCGTCCGGGATGATCAGACCAAATATCTAAAATAAAAACTTGCCTAACTTAATCTGGAGGCTGAGAATTTTTGATTTGAGCATATTATCCTATATAATGGGTCTATCATCTAGGATGATCTACTTAATCAAACTGACTTAACATGGTCACCCTAATTAGGGTTTTTGTTTTCACTAGATCATCCACGATGATATGAATATCGTCCAGGATGATATGAATAAAATTTTGAAACAAAAACTCTAACTCACTAAAACTCTCCCCCTGAGTGTGTGTGTGCAAGGTTACTTAGCTAGGGGATCAATTACATTACATTTGACTCAAGAAAGGGAAAAAATATAATTAAACACACGTGGACCCGATCTTGAGTTGGCTTGAATTGCATTTGATCCTTTGTACCTGAGATGTTAGTCAATCAAAATAGAACACAAAAATATTTGTTATCATCAAAATTATAATCCTTAAATCCAGATTTGCAACAATGTCTAGGCATGAAAGTAATCCATTCTAATTCTCCCAATTATGTCAATATTCTTCCATTGAGGAAATATATCACACTATGTTTTAATTTATATATATGGTCATTGCATAGATTAAATTAAGAACGAGCGATATTTAAAATAATTATACATAATTTAAAGCTTAAGAATCCACATTAATAATTACTTAGGTATTCATAGCATTAGAACAAAACCATGAATTTCACTAGCCATAGAATAAAAATAGAAACAAAGTATAAGTAGAAAAAAGTAAAAAGATAACACCCAAAATGAAAGATTCCAATTTGAGATGATAGATACACCATCCCAAAAGTGAATATTCACCCTTATAACTTTAATCTCCACACTCTTTTCTCTCATAATGCTTACTTACTATAATGTTACCAAGCCATTCTAAAGTATGTACCATGTTCTCATATTGCCTCTCCTCTAAGAAAAATATACAAAACTATAAAACATCCACCCAAAAAAATGGAAAAAAAAACTATTTATAGATAATATAATGGCTTAGGCGCTACGGTACTTAATACAATGGAATTGCGGTATTGTAATTTTAAATAACACCATGATGCTGATAAATAGGCTCCACTATGACATTGGGTTAACTTGGCATGGTTGCTTTCTAATCCTACGTTATGTTTGATTGATTTAGTGTGGTGCTTCTTTTATATAACTACTCCACCATGGCACTATAAAATTTGTATGCTATGGTGCTCTCTTATATCATCTAGCGTTGTGGCGCTTCATAGGTTGGTGCTCGTACATTGAATTATTGTACAATTTTCTTGATACTCTAGCATTGGAATGTTTATTGAGGCGCTATTGCATTGTTAAGCACTGTAATGCTAGACTTTGTTTTGTCAGGGCACTAACTGTAATGACATTTTTTCCAGAGGATCTAGTGCTATAATGTCTTGGTCTAGTATCCAGGCATTAATAACACTGTAGTACTAATAGTTCTAGTGCTGCAGTGCTTCTTCAATACTTGTAAATTCTTTTTCATTTTTTTAGACATTTCTAAACAAAATTAACTAAAAACAAACATATTCACTAGAATTTAACAAAATAAAGCACTACATAATTTTCACTTAACTCTTGCTTGTTCTTAAGAAATTGTGTTTGCACCTTTGATTTGCTTCATTAGTTCAAATAAAAATATTGCAATTTAAAATTAATTAAAATATAAGATGATACTCCACTATTTACATGTAAATTGAAATGATCGAAATGTAGTAATTTTAATTTAATGAATAATGAACAATCATCCCAAGGATTCACCTTTATTAATATCTAATTTAACTCATCTACTATAAGTGTAAGTGCAATATTGACTTGCTGATTTAGAGTGAATAGTTTATCATTTAAAAATTGGTTGTACATTAAGTAATTTTGAAGTTCAATTATAAACCTTCATATGCAATAGCTTACTTACACTCTCCTCTTTAAAAATGAGTATTACGATCCTTTTAGGAATTCATCCATGTTAGATACCAATTTTGATGTTATAGTACTCATTTTTCTTTTGAATTTTTCTTTCTTGTATTTCAATTCTTTCTTTATCATTTTATACACATGAGTACTAAATTAATAATTTTGAATATATGATTCAACATTATTCTTTTAAGAGACCCTAAATTGGAATTATGCAAGGATTGTACAAGTTCACTAAAGTCTATTATTTGGAAAGTTAAAGGCATTGGTTGTACTTCTACTAGAATTAGAGTTAAAAATTTATGTCGTATCCATAATATTTCTTTGCTTATCTTGATTGAACCTTATATTTCTCATATTAAGTTGGATAATATTGCTAGGTATTTGGGTTTTAATCATGGTGTTGCTAATGTTTCAAACAAGATTTTGGTTCTTTGGAAGGATCCTTTAGTTATTAATATTGTGGGGGATTTTTCCCAAGTGGTTCATTGTAGTATTGATTTTTTGCATTATCATTATTTTTCTTCTTTTATCTATGCCGCTTCTTCCCAGATTACTAGATGAATTTTGTGGGACTAGCTTACCGACTTTCATAATACTGTTAGCTCTTCCATTTGGTTGGTGGTGATTTTAACACTATTACCTTCCCAACTGATAGACTTGGGGGTTCTAGGCCTGTTTTCCAATCTATGGAAGATTTTAATAATATGATCATGGACTGCAACATTATTGATATTGGTTATACTAATAGTACTTTTACTTGAAATCTTGGTAACCTTTGGCAAAGGTTGGATCGTGTGCTTTTTAATGATAGTTGGGTAAATTCCATTTCCTCGATGCATGTTGAACATCTTCGTTGTACCTTATTTGATCACTCTCTGTTACTTATTTATTTATAATTGAATTGTGCTAGCTCTGATTTAAACTTTAAATTTCATAATATGTGGCATCTTGATTCTTCTTTTTTAATGTGGTTCATGAGAATTGGCAAGCTCCTCTTCACCTGGATAACTGGATTTTTGGCATGAATAAACTTTGGCTTAAGTTGAAAGATTAAAGAAAAAAATCAATTAATGGAATCGTAATGTCTTCAAAAATATTTTCACTAACATTATTTATGCTTAAGAGAAAGTTAACTCTTTCGAGCTTATCTTTCAAAATAATCCTTCTGATGATAATTTTACTCAATTGCACAAAGCCAAAAATGCTCTTTTTAATTTACAAGCTCAGGAGGAAGCTTATTGAAAATAGAAAGTAGCTTCTAATCATCCGATTGAAGGTGATAATAACACTAAGTATTTTCATGCTTTATTCAAGAGGCATAGAGCTAGAAATCGGATTCATTAAATTAATCATGCTGATGGCTCTTTTACTGAAGATGTTGAGGAAATTGCCTGCTCTAGTGTGGATTTCTTTAAAAGTTTGTTCAATAAAAACTTTACACCTACTTTAATTTAGGATTCAAATATTATCCCTCACTTAATTAAACAAGATGATAATTTGGCTCTTACTTCTTCTCTTACCTTGGATGAAGTTAAGAAGACAATTTTTAATTTGAATATTGAGTCTCTTGCTGGTCCTGATGGTTATACCACTAATTTTTTTTCAAAAAGCTTGGGACATTGTTAACATTGATCTTTTTAATGCCATTTTAGATTTCTTTGTTGGTAATGCCTAAGTTCTTCTCTTCCACTTCCATTGTGCTTATTCCTAAAAAGAATAGGGCTTGTGCTTGGAAAGACTTTAGACCTATTAGTCTCTGTACCCTTTTTAGTAAGTTGATTTCTAAATTACTTATGAACTGTCTTTCTCCTTTACTTCCTAGAATTATTTCTTATAACCAAACTTGGTTTATCCACGGTAGATCTATTTCAAATAAGATTTTATTAGGGCAAAAACTTTTGCCCTATTTGGATGTTAGGGTGCCTGTGGGAAACATTATCTTTGAATTGGACATCGCCAAATCCTACAATAACATTAACTAGGATTTTCTTTACAAAGTCATGCATTTATTTGGCTTTAATGATGTTTTTGTTAACCTTGTTAAACAGTCTACATAAAATTCCTTTTTCTCTGTAATTATTAATGGTAAAAGTAATGGTTTCTTTAAGTCCTCTCATGGGTTGAGACAAGGTGACCCTATCTCTCCTACTCTCTTTATTATTTTCATGGTGTATTCATTTAGGGGCATTTCAAATCTTTATGAGAACTTTCCTAGCAGCTTTTATAAAACTTTGGTGGCTTTCCTATTTCTCATTTATGTTTACTGATGATGTTATTATTTTTTCTATTGCCTCTCTTAACATGGTTAATAAAATCATGAGGTTTTTAAGAAAATTTGAAAATGGTAGTGGTCTTTGTATTAAAAAAAATAAAAGCTGTTTTGTTGCTTCTAACAAGTTTTCTCATGATCAGATGCTTGACATTAAGAATAGTACAGGTTTCTTTCAATGTTCTTTACCTCTTAAGTATCTTGGTGTCCCTCTTTAAAAGGGTAGAAAGAAAACTTTTCTTTTTAATGATCTTATTTCTTCGGTGCAAAATAAGCTTTATTTTTGGAATTCTAATTTTCTTAGTTTTGGGGGTAGAATCACTCTTATCAAAAGTGTTTTGTGTTCTTTACCTATGTATATCTATCAAACTTTGCAACCTACCTGTGCTGTTTGTAATAGAATCAAATTAATTAATAAGCTCTTTTGTCGTGGTTCCAATATGAACTCAAAAATTATTTGGTCTTCCTGGAATTACTATTATGGTGTGCTTGAAGAAGGGGCTTTGGCTTGTAAGAATATGTGGGATTTATCCTATGCTTTCTCTTATAAACTTTGGTTTAATTTTCATTCTAAGCTTTCTCTTTGGTCCAAGTTCATAACTAATAACTATTATGATGCCAAGCATCCTACTATTTGTTTTTATAATAATTGTGATTCTAGATTATGGAAATGGATTTGTGATATCAAGGAGAGGGCTAAACCTCATGTTAAATGGGGACTGGGTAAGGCTAACCTCTTTTTTTAGCACGACCAATGGCTTGAAGATCAGTCCATTGACTCTTTTATTTATTCCTTCACCATGGCTACTACTAAAGTGGATGCCTTTATCACTGAAAAATAATTGGGATTATAATAAACTTGTTAGCATTATTCTGAAAACTATTATTGTAAAAATTTTGAATCTGCCTATTAATATTGATTCTGAAGACTTTATTATGTGATTTATCTCACAATGGTATGTTTACTTCAAAAGATGCTTGGCATGGTTTCAGGGAGAAGTAATGCTTTAAGAATGTTTATTCCATGATTTGGCATAACAGCATTCCTAAGACTATTTCTATTTTTGTCGAGAGAATCATGCTCAAATATATTCCTACGGATGACAATTTGAGAAAGAGATGTTTTATTTTAACTTCTAAGTGTCAATGCTGCTTTCATGAGGAGAATATGTATCATGTGTTTATTTCTGCCCTGATTGCTATTAAAATTTGGTCTTACTTTCATGATATTTTCAAGTTAAATCAGTTTAGTGCTCATCTATCTATTAACATGTTGCTTGATTCCTGGTTCATTAACTCTAGAGGGCATATTAAAAATGTTATTCCTTCTTTAATTTTGTGGTTTCTGTGGGATACAAGAAATAATTATTTTATCAATAGTTGTAGTATGGATTGTTTTGATTTGAGTGAATCATTTTATTCATGAGAATTCTAATCTAAGTTTATGTTTTTGATGATTACAAAAGTTTATTATTTGTCTAATTCATCTTCTAACATATATTTGAGTTTTTGTCTGTGTGTACTAAAGTATTTTTCAGGAAATTCACACTCAAGACTGTTGAAGACTTCAAGTTCACTTGTTCACTGTAAATGAAGTCTGTAAATTTTTTCTTTTTCTTGAGTCTGAGAGAGTGTGATTGTAAGTTGGATAACTGTGCACACATACACAATTTATTTTGTACAGTACGATATGAAGAATATGTCCTCCAGGGAGAACCCATCAGACTAGAAAATTTTTCTAAGGCATGTTCGTACAGTACGAATACCATTCGTACATGAGTTTTTGCTGTACGAACAGCTCAAAATTGGGTTCGTCCAGAGTTTCGTACGGGACGAATGGATCGGACAAAGCTCTCTGTTCGATTCATCCAAGCGTTCGTACGGGACGAAGTGTTCGGACGATGCTTACTGACTTGATCGTCCAAGCGTTCGTACGGGATGAAGTGTTTGGATGATGCTTACTGACTTGATCGTCCAAGCGTTCATACGGGATGAAGTGTTCGGACGATGCTTACTGACTTGATCATCCAAGCGTTCGTACAGGACGAAGTGTTCGGACGAAGCTTGCTGACTTGATCGTCCAAGGGTTCATACGGGACGAACTATGTGTACGAACGACTCTGATTTGTTCGTCTGATGAGTCGTAGAGGACGGATTGTTTAAATTTTTGAACTATTCGTACAGTACGATTGTCGATCGTACGGGATGATCGGCACGGTCTTAACTTAAAAATTTAGTTTTTGGACGGTTTTTTCTATCCTAAGTATAAAAATGACTCAAAACTGTTTGGAGAAAATATCCTTCTACGAAAATTCTTTTGGGAAGTGAGAGGAGAGTGATTGGGAGTGAGTTTTGAGAGATCTTTCAAGAGAAAATTGTGAGGAGATTCACAAGGTTATCCAATTGAGAGGATTTCTTTTACTTGTTCTTCAAGCATCTTCCTAGTTCCTTGGAGACTTTTGCAAGAGTATTGTTCGAAAGGATTTCGGTTCTCTGCCGCACTTGGAGAGTGAAAAGGATGACGGTTCTCTGCCACGCATGGAGAGTGAAAAGGATGACGGTTCTCTGTCGCACTTGGAGGGTGAAAAGGACGACGGTACTCTGCCGCACCGGGGTTGGTGGAAGAGAGTTTGTAAAGGCTTCTCCGCCTTGCTGTAGGGGCAAAAGGAGAGTCACTTGGTTTTAGTGCAATACCTAGAGAAGGAGTCTCTAGCGAGTAGATGTAGGTCGTGTTTGACCGAACCACTATAAATTCTGGTGTTTTCTGTTCACTATTTATTTTTTTGCATTTCTATTTTCTGCAGTTTATTCTCGTTGTGCTTGAATTTCTGTTTTAAAAGAAAGAGCAAAAATTATCTCTGTTTGTACTGTACGAAGTTATATCATACTGTACAATTAGCTTTTAAATTTTCCAAAATATCAAGAGTAATTTTAAGAAGAACCAATTCACCCCCCCTCTTGGTTAGCCTAGGGACATTGAGCAATAGGTCTAACAACCTGTTTGCACTTTCAAGTGGTATCAGAGCTAATTTCAAAATAACTGTTTTAAATACTGTTTGAAATTTCGATTATGGCTAATTTTGGAAATAGAAATACTATGGAAGGATACTCGATCACTAGACCACCGTTATTTGATAATATTCCTTTTGATTTTTGGAAAACTCACATGTCTACTTTTCTGCAATCTCTTGACTATCGTATGTGGATGTTAGTTCAGGATGGTTATACTGAACCAACTAGGATTGTAGAAGGAATAAGAGTTCAAACACCTTTTGCAATTTGGACTGTAGAAGAACGTGAACTAGCTCAACTAAATGCTAAGTGTTTGAATAGTTTCTTTTATGCTTTAAAATCGGAAGATTACATGCGTGTGTCTACCTGTAAATCAGGAAAGGAAATTTGGGATAGACTTTGCATCACATATGAAGGTACAAATGAAGTGAAACAAACTAGATTGAACATTCTCTTGCATGACTATGAACTTTTTCGCATGAAATAGAATGAATCAATCTCTGACATGTACACTCGCTTTACACACATAGCCACTTCATTGCATGCGTTAGGTAGGGAGTTAACAAATGCTGAGAAAGTTAACAAGATATTACATTGTTTACCTCCTGCATATGATGCAAAGATAACTGCAATAACAGAATCTAAAGATTTGAATGTTTATTCTGTTGACAATCTTCTTGGATCACTAATTGCTTATGAGCAATTGGTGACTCAAAGACAGATTGATACAGGTGAGAAGCGAAAGGAGAAGAACATTACTTTAAAGGTGGATGACTCTGAAAGTGATCAATCGCTACCTGAGGACGAAGAGGATATTGCCCTGATGACGAGGCAATTTAGAAGTTTCCTAAAAAGGAAGCAGAGAAGACGCCAGAATTTGAACAAGGGTAAGTTTCAGAAGAATGTCATGGCTTCGAATGAAGTCATTTGCTATAAGTGCAGAAAGCCAGGTCACATCAAGACAGATTGCCCCAATATCAAAGGAAATCCTAACAAGGAGAAGACCGAGGAGAAACCAAAGGATAGAAGGGGTAAAAAGAGAGTACAACGAGCTTTCTGGGCGGACTCAGCTTCAGATTAATCAGAAATAGCACCAGAAGAGGAAGTTACCAATTTGTGCTTAATGGCTGATAATCTCGACCATTCAGATGAGGATGAGGTATGTGATTTAAGCTATGAAAAATTATTTGAAGTTTCTGAATGCATACATTCTGCATATAGGAAACTTAAGAAACTGCATGCTAAGTTAAATTTGGATTACATAGAGCTGCAAAAAGATTATGAGATCCTCAGAAAAGATCATGCATTAATTGATAGCAACCACATGACTTTGTTGGATGAGTATGATGATTTAAACAAACAGCACAATCTTTTAAAATCATCACATGCTGAACTTGAAAAAGATTTTAAGACTTTTATGGATGAATCGGATTCTAGAGAGCATGAGTTGAAAATTGATAACTCGATTTTAGAAAGTGCCAATGCATATGTTAAAGTTTAGATTAAAGCACTTAAGAAAATTAAAATACCACCTAAGCTTAAAGAGTTTCATGAATCTTACCACAAGAACATTGACTTAAGATCTAAAAAGAAAATTTTTAGGAAGAATACATTAGTGAATCCCTTTCCAGGGATAAAGTGTTTTTCTTGTGGTAGTTTAGGACACATTTCCCATACCTATACTTTGAAGTATAGAACACATTTAGTATGGAGACCTAAGGTGCAGAAACCACAGCATATCACACATGTATCTGGTTTAAAGTTGTCAAGAGGTGAACCCAAACTTGTTTGGGTTCCCAAGGCTAATGTTTGATTATTTTACAGAAACTCTCCCATAGAAGACCTCGTGAGAGTATTTGGTACCTGGACAGCGGATGCTCAAAGCATATGACCGGAGATACAAGTCAATTTATATCGCTAGAAGCCAGGAATGGAGGCAAAGTGACGCTTGGAGATAATACCACCAAGAGAGTGGTAGGTACAGGTATAATTGAAAATTTAGAAAATTTTGTTATTGAGAATGTACTATTAGTTGAAGGCTTGAAACACAATCTGTTGAGTATTAGTCAATTATGTGACAAGGGATATCATATTAAGTTTTTACCTACAAGTTGTGTTATTAGTCTAAATGGAACTGTTGTTTTGAATGGTGATAGGGTAAACAATGTTTACATGCTAGATTTTAATTCTGTTAAAGCATCTACTGCCTTGTGTCTGAAAACTGTATTTGATGAATCATGATTGTGGCATAGAAGGCTTTGTCATGCTAGCATGAAAAATCTTAGGAAAATCACTCAAAAGCAACTGGTTAGAGGAGTACCCAAATTAGATTTTACTAAAGATCACTTGTGTGATGCATGTCAACTAGGAAAACAAGTGAGATCCTCATTCAATTCTATCAAGGAAATTAGGACTAGGAAGCCCCTAGAAATTCTTCACATGAATTTATTTGGACCTGTTAGTACCTTAAGTTTAGGAGGAAAAAGATTTGGGTATGTTATTGTGGATGACTATACTAGATTCACCTGGATTAGATTTTTGAATCATAAGAGTGAATCATTTGATGAGTTCATAGATTTTGCCACTTGGATTCAGAGAAAACTTGGTTTTGAAATAGTTAGTATCCAAAGTGATCATGGGGGAGAATTTGAAAATGAAATGTTTAATGATTTTTGCAAATCTCTTGGAATTGAACACAACTTCTCAGCACCGAGAACACCTCAACAGAATGAAGTTGTAGAAAGAAAGAACAGGATATTAGTGGAAACTACTAGGGCCATGTTGGCAGAATATTCACTTCCTAAATATTTTTGGGCTGAAGCAGTTAGTACAGCATGTTATGTATTGAATAGGGTGTACATAAGGTCTAAATTGAATAAGACACCCTATGAACTTCTTAAAGGTAGAAGTCCCAACCTCTCACAGGTACATGTTTTTGGATGTAAAGTGTTCATTCATAATAATGATAAAACTCTTCTAGGAAAATTTGATCCGAAATCAGATGAAGGAATCTTTCTAGGATACTCAAGTGTTGGAAAATCCTATAGAGTTTTTAATAAGAGAATATTAATAGTTGAAGTGACCACACATATTATTTTTGATGAATCCTATGATAGTAAAGGGTCTAAGATGGATGAAGATAAGGTTGAGGTGATAAATTAAAAGCTTGAAAATCAAAAAGTTGAAGATAAAGTTGAAAAAGAAGAGGAAAACTAATTTCCTAGAGAATGGAAATTTGTAAGGAGTCATCCAAAAGAATTGATTTTAGGTGAACCAAGTGAAGGAGTTAGGACTAGGCATGGTTTGAGGAAAGAAGTGAATCATTCAGCATTTATTTCAATGATAGAACCCACAAACATAGAACAAGCACTTTTGGATGAATTTTGGATATTGGCCATGCAAGAGGAGTTGAATCAATTCAAGAGAAATGATGTTTGGGAATTAATTGAAAGGCCAAAAGATCAAAGTGTAGTTGGGACTAAGTGGATATTCAAAAATAAGATGAATGATTCAGGAGTAATTGTTAGAAATAAGGCTAGATTAGTAGCTAAGGGGTATAATCAAATTGAAAGAATTAATTTTGAGGAGACATTTGCCCCTGTAGCAAGACTTGAAGCAATAAGAGTTTTGTTAGCCTTTGCCTGTTTTAAAGATTTTAAATTGTACCAAATGGATGTTAAAAGTGCCTTTCTAAATCGGGTGATAGAAGAGGATGTGTATGTTGAACAACCTACAGGTTTTGAAAATTCTAATTACCCTAATCATATTTTCAAATTAAAAAAGGCATTATACGGACTAAAACAGACACCTAGAGCATGGTACGAGAGGTTGAGCACTTTCTTGTTAAATCGATCATTTGTTAAAGGAAGTGTGGATACCACTCTGTTTATGAAAAGATTTGAGAATGAAATACTCATTGTATAAATATATGTGGATGATATCATCTTTGGATCAACTGATAAAGCTTTATGTGATGAATTTTCAAAAATAATGAGTAGTGAATTTGAGATGAGTCTGATGGGTGATTTGACTTATTTTCTTGGCTTTAGCATAAAGCAAAATGAGGAAGGAACTTTTCTTTGTCAATCTAAATATGTTAAGGAAATCCTCAAAAAATATGAAATGGATAATGCTAAACCAGTCACTACACCCATGAGTTCCTCAGTCCTATTAGATAAGGATCCAAAGGGAAAATCTGTTGATCAAAAGAAGTTTAGAGGAATAATTGGATATTTGCTTTATTTGACTGCTAGCAGACCTGACATTATGTTTAGTGTTTGCTTATGTGCTAGATTTCAAGCTGATCCAAAAGAATCACATTTGACAGCAGTAAAAAGGATCTTAAGATATCTTTTGGGAACTCAAAATTTAGGAATTTGGTATCCTAAGAACAGTTCTTCTTTTGATATAATTGGATACTCAAATTCAGATTTTGCAGGCTATAGGGTGGATAGGAAAAGTACTTCTGGAACATGTCAGTTCATTGGAAATTCATTAGTATCTTGGTCCAGTAGAAAACAAAATTCAGTAGCACTTTCTACAGCTGAAGCAGAGTACATTGCCTTAGGGAGTTGTATAGCACAGGTGCTTTGGTTGAAACAACAATTGAGTGACTTAGGATTAGTAGTTGGCACCATTCCAATATTTTGTGACAACACTAGTGCCATTTATATTTCAAAGAATCCTATTCAACATTCTAGAACCAAGCATATTGATATAAGGCATCATTTCATAAGAGATCATGTAGCGAAAAGTGAAATTGAACTACATCATGTGGCTACTAAAGATTAGCTTGCAGATATTTTCACAAAACCCTTAGCCTTTGACACATTTAGCATGTTGAGGACAAGGCTAGGTGTGGTAGATCTAAATGCTTAATTAAAATTTTCTGCAAATATATTTCTATTTGATTGTGTTTGTTAGTTTATTCATTGATTTGTCTTCATTATTATGTTTTTGTTTCTTGTTTGAATTCTGAATTATGTCTTTGTTTATTTCTTATTTGAATGTTGAAAGGCTTACAAGTTTTTGAAGTGTTGGGTTTTTAGTTGTATTCGTACTGTACGATATGTAATCGTACTGTATGATAATGTCATCGTACCCATATTTTGTTTGTACGAACGGAGAAGAAACCCGGTTAGGAGCAGTTATTATTGGGGATCGTACGTACGAATACGTCATTCGTCTGTACGATCCATGTGTCATTTCGCATGAGGGACGAACCTAACCGTCGCCTGAACGACCTTTGATTTTCTGATCATCCCGGACGAACACGTAATCATCTGTACGATCAGGAAGTCAAAAAAGCCTGTACAAAAGGACGCCTTGGGACGAGCAGTTTACAAAAAACTATTTCATTTTGACTATTTTCATTCATCTCGGATGAATTTTCATTCGTCCCGGATGAATTTAGGATCGTCTTGTATGAATGTTATTCGTACAGTATGATATCAGGTTTTTCCTATATAAAGGTGGGTCATTTTCTTTCATTTCACTATCTATCTAGAAACCTTTAGAGCCTTGAGAGAAAATGTCTGGCAGTGGAAAAAGGGCACGAGTGGCTAGGCGTCCGGCGTCTAGAAGGGAATGTGATGAAAATTTCTTTAGTGAGGAGAATGAGGAAGCATACCTTAGGTATGCTGCATCTAAGGTTACTCCTTCCCGTATTCTACTGCAAGAAAACATCCATTTTGCAGTTATGCCCCTCTTTGACTCGACACAGTTTTCTTTTCTATTGACCTTGATCTATGCCTTCAATAAGGACTTGTTTCATGTTTTCTTGGCAAACATGACCTTTAACGAGGATCATACAGCCATTTCTTCTTATGTTCTTAAACAAATGGTTGTGATAACTAAGGAGGATCTAGGAGAATATGTTCATCTTAGAACTCAAGGGATTAGAGCTCATACCTTCTCCACAAAACCTGAAAATGGTTTGTCCGAAATTAATCAAGTTCTTAGAGGTGCAAGCATACCTACACATGTCGCTTGGGTAGAAATGTTGAATCAAAATACTAGGATAATCCAACATGTGCTTAGGACATCAATAATACCTAAAGCAGGAGATCGAGTTAATATGACTCCACTTCTTTCTTCAACGAAATTTCTTATTATGACTGGTCAGCTTATAGATGAAGCCCAATTGATCTTAGATATCATCTATTATCTGTCTGACATTGGGTTGGCTAGTGTGAAGAGGAAGAAAAATATTGCTTTAGGACATGTTGTGTGTTACATCCTAGAGAGAAAATATAACCTAGTTCATCCTTCTGGTCCTTCAGAGCTCCCACTATACTTCACTGATGCTTCTTTTAGAGCATTATTTGGGAAAGAGGGTACAGCTGACAGCTCAGATGATGAGCCTCATTTTGCTACTGCTCCTTCAGGTGCACCCTCAACTGCACCTGGACCTTCACAGGATTTCTATCAAAACATGGTCCAACATTTTGATAGAATGGACCAAAGGTTTGATGATATGGAGGCTCATTTGAAGAGACAGGATGATCAGTTTGATGCTGTTAACACAAATATTGCTACTCTTAACAGCTATTTTTCGTTGTTCGGTGGTATACCACCTCCTCCACCTCCTGATCAGGGTCCCTCTCAGTACTAGCTTGGATGTGATTGTGTTACTCTTTATATGTTTTAAGTTGTTTTTGTTGTGAGTTTTTTATTTTGAATATATTTTAGCAAGTTCTTTATATGATGAGATGTGCCTTAAACGTGTAACTTGCTATGGTTGTATGTTGTGAAATTATTAGTAATGAAATGTTCCAATGTTTCTGTGTTTATTCTTTTTTTGTTAGTGAATGGCCTTATTATTTTTTTTTACTTCAATTCACTTGAATATAGTTGATTACTGATCTAGAATGTTAATTGAGTTCATATTACAATAAAAAATACTATGCATAACTTTAAAATTTCAAATTTTTAGATTTCGTTATGTTGTGGTGTGGATTAGAAGATCTTACTTAAATCTTATTTAGACTTGTATTACTTAGTCTAAATTTATGTATGTTTGATATTTTAACATTATTCTCACATTCTATATCTTTGTGTTTATTATTGTATTTGTGACTAAAGAGATAATATTATTGGAAAGAATCTTAAATTCAAAGCAAAGCTTGAAAAGATGCACAAAATGTGCCATATAAGAAAAGATGCGCAATGTCGCCAACTGTAAAAAGACACACAAGGTGTGTCATCAAATCAAAAGATGCGCAATGTCGCCAACTGTAAAGAGACACACAAAGTGTGTCATCAAATCAAATGATTCGCAAAGTCGCCAAATATTCTTTCCTTTAGTTTTTTATTCTCTTTTTCACTAATCAATAATTGTCACTTTAGACTTAGAATTTTTGATAATGTTATCTCTCCTTCTATACAAAAAATTGAGACTACTAAACATGTCTAATATATTACTACTTTAGATCAACTTTTCTTGTCCTTCACATACTTTGAAATCTAACATTTTTGAGTCTTTAGTTTTTGCATCTCATTTCAATATTGTAATTCAACTTCATTTAACATAATTCCATTTCTCAGCTATCTTTTAGTGCTCTTTTTGCTGTTGGCAAAAGGGGGAGAGCTTTATTGTTTGACTTATGTTCTTGTATGGTTGTATGTGCTTTGTATGTATTATATGGTTGTATGTGTATTGTATGTTTGTATGTGCTTTGTTGCTCATTCCTACAGTCTTTTCTTCCCTTCTCTTGTCTATCCTCAAATATCTTGATTTGTCTTTAAGAGGAGCTTAAGGATAGGATAAGTCAATTTTAGGGATTTAGGTTATTTTGGGGGAGTGTAGATCTTTTATTTAAAGGGGATACATTGAGTGAATGTTAGAAGATCAATGTGAATGTTAGAAGATCTATTTTTGTATATTATCAAACAATAGTTATTTTGCCATCATCAAAAAGGGGGAGATTATTTTGATTTGAGTGAATCATTTTGTTCATGAGAATTCTAATCTAAGTTTATATTTTTGATGATTACAAAATTTTTTTTTTGTCTAATTCATCTTCTAACATATATTTGAGTTTTTGTCTGTGTGTACTAAAGTATTTTTTAGGAAATTCACACTCAAGACTGTTGAAGACTTCAAGTTCACTTGTTCACTGTAAATGAAATCTGTAAATTTTTTCTTTTTCTTGAGTCTGAGAGAGTGTGATTGTAAGTTGGATAACTGCGCACACACACACAATGGGGGAGTAAAAAGTTTAAATATTTTAAATTTATCATACAGTATGAATTTATTTCGTACAATACGATATGAAGAATATGTCCTCCAGGGAGAACCCATCAGACTAGAAAATTTTTCTAAGGCATGTTCGTACAGTACGAATACCATTCGTACATGAGTTTTTGCTGTACGAACAGCTCAAAAATGGGTTCGTCCAGAGTTTCGTACGAGATGAATGGATCGGATGAAGCTCTCTGTTCGATTCGTCCAAGCGTTCGTACGGGATGAAGTGTTCAGATGATGCTTACTGACTTGATCGTCCAAGCGTTCGTACGGGACGAAGTGTTCGGACGATGCTTACTGACTTGATCATCCAAGCGTTCGTACAGGACGAAGTGTTCGGACGATGCTTACTGACTTGATCGTCCAAGCGTTCGTATGGGATGAAGTGTTCGGATGAAGCTTGCTGACTTGATCGTCCAAGGGTTCGTACGGGACGAACTATGTGTACGAACGACTCTGATTTGTTCGTCTGATGAGTCGTACAGGATGAATTGTTTAAATTTTTGAACTATTCGTACAGTACGATTATCGATCGTACGGGACGATCGGCACGGTCTTAACTTGAAAATTTAGTTTTTGGACGGTTTTTTCTGTCCTAAGTATAAAAATGACTCGAAACTGTTTGGAGAAAATATCCTTCTGCGAAAATTCTTTTGGGAAGTGAGAGGAGAGTGATTGGGAGTGAGTTTTGAGAGATCTTTCAAGAGAAAATTGTGAGGAGATTCACAAGGTTATCCAATTGAGAGGATTTCTTTTACTTGTTCTTCAAGCATCTTCCTAGTTCCTTGGAGACTTTTGCAAGAGTATTGTTCGAAAGGATTCCGGTTCTCTGCCGCACTTGGAGAGTGAAAAGGATGACGGTTCTCTGCCGCACTTGGAGAGTGAAAAGGATGACGGTTCTTTACCGCACTTAGAGGGTAAAAAGGACGACGTACTCTGCCGCACCGGGGTTGGTGGAAGAGAGTTTGTAAAGGCTTCTCCGCCTTGTTGTGGGGGCAAAAGGAGAGTCACTTGGTTTTAGTGCAATACCTAGAGAAGGAGTCTCTAGGGAGTGGATGTAGGTCGTGTTTGACCGAACCACTATAAATTCTGGTGTTTTCAGTTCACTAATTATTTTTCTGCATTTCTATTTTCTGCAGTTTATTCTCGTTGTGGTTGAATTTCTGTTTTAAAAGAAAGAGCAAAAATTATCTCTGTTCGTACTATACAAAGTTATATCGTACTATACGATTAGCTTTTAAATTTTCCAAAATATCAAGAGTAATTTTAAAAAGAACCAATTCACCCCCCTCTTTGTTAACCTAGGGACATTGAGCAATAGGTCTAACAACCTGTTTGTACTTTCATGGATTACCATCACATTATTCGGAACATTAAAGATAAAGTGTGTAAATGTTTCGCTGCTAACCTTCTGACCTCAAATAATTTTAAAAAATATTTTTTTGTGGTTCAAAATCTTGGTATATCTCAGCATTATAGAAATATGTTGGATGATCCTAAGTTGGTTCAATTGATCAAACCTCCCCGTAATAATTATAAATTAAATGTTGATGGGGCAATTAAAATTGATACTTTTGGGTGTAGTGGGATTAATAGGGATGAGCATGGGAACATCATCATGGCTTTTGCTACCCCGTTGGATAAGTGTCCTGTGGAGATAATTGAGCTTTCTACTATTTTTAATGGTCTTAAATTATGTATCTCTCTTGGTATTACAAATATTTATATTGAGGTGGATTCCACTTCTACTATCCAATACCTTATGAAGCAGATGGAAAGTATTTGCAGCCCAGATCTTTTTTACCTTATTAGAGAAATTAATCAGCTCTTAATTTTTGCCAACTTTACTATTTCTCATGTTTATAGGGAAAGTAACTCTTGTTTTGATTAGTTAACTAATTTAGGTTGCAATTTAAGTTATCTTACTTATTACAATGCAACCAATTTACCTAATCTACTGAAAGGTATTATTAGGTCAGATAAAATGGGTTTACCTTATGTTAGAAAATAGTTATTTTTTTCTCCTTGTCTATTTAGCTCGGTATGCCAATAGTTCTGGTGAATTTTTGGTTTATCCTGATGCGATGGTTTGTTTTGATTTTTTGATCTTTGTTGGGTGGATTTTTTATATGGCTTATTTTCTTTTGAACACTATCTAGTGTGCTGAAGCGTGGGGCTCAAGCTATTATTGGTATTATTGGTACACTGATTTATACTCCACTTGTTGCTCTTCTAATTCCCAGGGGTAATTTTACTAGTTAGCTGTGGGTTTTCTTGTTGGTGTTTAGTTCGAGCTTGTGTTGTGGGCCTAGTTACATGGTTCTTTGGGGGTTTATAGTTTCTTTGGGGGGCTTTTCTTGGTTGGGCTTTGGGTTGGCCTCCTTGGTTGGCTTTCTTATGGATTGTTCTCGATTGTGCTTATCTTTATTGATGTCTCTGCTTGTTATTTGTTGGGGTTTGGAAGTGTTATACTATTGCCTTTTTTTTGTGATGGCATATTGCTAGAAATAACAAGCTATTACTCTCATATGTTGCATTCCTATATGCCTGAAAGAGTATGGGTTTAGAATTGACTAGCATTGGGGTTTACATCATGATGGTTGCTTTAAGCTTCTCTTCATGAGCTCTAATGGCCTTAGCTCTTTCTTAGATGCTTTAATGCAATTTTTGGCTTTTTTGGTTTCATTATTTTGGCACCTGGCACAATCTTGTTTGTTGTTTACCTTGTTTTTGCTATTTTGGGATTATTGTGTTAATTACTGTCATCAACTGGGTAGGCTAGATGATGCTAGGAAATTTTGGGGCTGTTTGATAGGTAATTTATTAGTTTTCCTGGATGTTGCCGAAAGGTTTTTTGAACTTCTAGAGTTGTTTATTGGGTATGGTTCCTCCTGTTATGTTAGTTGGCTTTCCTATTGTTAGCTTGGTTATTTCTCCTTTATGTTGCTGGATCGATTCCAGCTGGCTTTTGTGGCAGTCAAAGTGTGGGAGTTATCTGGATTATTGCTCTTGTTATCCTCTTGAGGCAAGCATCATGAATTATTTTAATAGGTTATTCATCTTTATTTCTGGAGGGATTATCTCCACTTCTATTTTGTATTATTTTAATGGAACTTCTCTATTATCTATTTAAAATCCTTTTTGTTACTTCTATAGTTTGTTGTGCTTGTTTCCTTTTTGCTATCCTTATCTCTTGCAGGTTTTTTGGATTTGGTTTTTAGAGGATAGGATGATTATTTTTGGTAAGAAGATTGTGCGGATTGCCTATTTTTGGATCTTTATTTTTTGGGTGTTATCGTCTTGCAGCCGTAGAATGTCATTAGGTGTTTTTGTAATTCATAGTATAGGGGACCATTGGCTCTTAAGATTTTTTTAAACATTTTTTGTAGCTCTTCTGAGAATTAGTGAGCTGAAGGTCCCATTTAAGGACCTTGTAACCTTTTTTTATATTAACACGTAGGCCCCGTTATGGGTTTCATCCAAAATAAATAAATAAATAATAATAAAAAGTTCACTAAATCATACTTGAGTTCATAATGAATTATATAAATTAATCTTTAAACTTTTTTTTTCTAAATTTATCTATTTAATCATGTTACCAATAATCAGTGCTTAGGCGATATAACAACTAATGTCAAATTTAAAGTACTAATTTCGATAATTTTCTTTTATTGATTCTAATGATTTTCAAAGTAGAAATTGTTGGTTCCTTGTTCATCTTATTTAACACCTATATTTTGTATATGTCTTAACTTTAAGTATTTTTCATTTATTATTTTCATTTTGGGTTAACTCAACTATCAAAGTGTAATATTTGGAGGACATTTCAACAGTTAAGCAAAATAGAAAATTTAATCTAAAGGAAAGTTAACTAAACAATAAGAAATAAGAACAAAGTAACACAATTACAAAATAAAATGCACAAATAACAAAAGAATAGAAATAAATATTATAGAGTTAACTAAGCATGTCCTTTTTCATTAATACTAATAAAAAGGTACAAAAGACATTTCACCCTTAGTACTATATAAAAAGAACTTCTAGTGCCGTATGCACTATTCTGATCAAGTATTACACTAACAAAAATCTCAACCAAAACTATCACAACGATTATAAGCATCAATGGGAACTTCCCCAAGCAAGGAAATAAAAATAAAAAATATTAAAAACTACCCAAAATAATATTAATAATTATCTCTTCCTCTCTCTCTCTCTCTCTCTCTCTCTCTCTCTCTCTCTCTCTCTCTCCCTCAAGCAAGCTAAGAAAAGCAAAATATTGAAAAATAAATGACAAGGATCAATCCCAATCCCAATCCCAATTCCCCTCCTCCTCGTCATCATTATTTGCTACCATTGCTACTAGCGGGTGCCAAACAAAAGGGTCATATGACTGGGCTGAAGGAAATTGCATCTAATCGGGGTTCCCAACAAAAGGACTCCTCCTATACATTCAAACTATCACTTCATTGAAATTTGAAGTGTAGTAATACAACTTGTCCTACAGGTCCATAGAATGTGCAAGCCATTGAGACAACTCCTACTACCATACCTTACTATCCTTATAAGATGTAACACCCTCCATTCACTCCCTCAATTTTGCAACCAAGTCACCTAAGAATCTAGGGGTCTAGCACCCAACCGACTACTATTGTGCTGACTGGTCAGACATGATTCGATAGGTCTAGCTTCCTCTTCTTCTTTTTTTTTTTTTTTTTGAATTCTTAATTTTCCACTTTATGATAGCAAAAATAACAAAATGTTTCCCTTTATTGGATTGACCTAACACTCTAGTAGCTACAAAGTGGGAATAAATAGGAGACGGATGACTTAACCCAACATAAGTGTACCCCTAATGATTTACATCAACGAGGAACGACTGAACTTCCCTATATTGATTGAATTCCTTACTTGAATTGCATAGTTTAAAATAGCTCTCTTCCTAGTCACCTCGCTAATATTCTTACTTGGAAAAAATAGGAAAAAATAAAATAGTGTCAAGCTATGGATAACTGGGTGAAATGAGATGCACGAAAATTAATTATCTTCCCATCTCTCGCTTTCTAGATAGCCCCACTCCTAGGTCCATAAAGCACTCTCAACAACTACTAAGGATCAATGGGTAAATTAATAAAGGAGATATAGTCATTATATTCCACATCCCTAAGTTTATAAATGTGGTTTATACTTTAGGGATTGAAAGCATCCACTTCCCTTTCACAAAATACTTGTTATTATGGGCTTCTTTGGCATTTGAAAAAAAATTATCTCACTATATTATCAATGCAAGCACTAGGCTCCTCACACAATGTTTCCTAAACCTTGATGACTGTAATTAGTATTAAATCTCCACATAGATTTAGAAAACCCCACTCAGGCATTAACTTTTGCTCACAAATAGTTATGTATATCTCTCTTCTGCTTTAGCAAAAATAAACCTCTTCTTATCATAGGAAGAGGAATCCCTCTTCTTATTGGCTTGCATTTTTGGGGATATTTGAAAATAATTTCAATAAGATAAGCGGAAATCATGAAATGATAAAAAAAATTACACTCAAGCTTAGTGAAAATCAAAGAAAATAGCCCTTCCTATTTATAGACTCAACGAGCACTATGGTGCTACAATGGGCAATGTTAGGGCACTAAGAAAACACTAAACAATAAACATTCAAATGAATAGAATGATGAGACACATTGCTCTATGATGCAAGCATAGGGATTTTACAAATCTGGACCAGAGTATTGTGATTTTGATGATAACAAATATTATTAGTCTCCTTACTATGTCATCTCCTATTATTATTATTGTTGCATTTTTATTCATGTGCACTAATATTTTAGGTCCACCGTGCATCGCATAAAGTGATCAACTAAAGACTAGGTAGAATAGGGTTAAGTGTCTTTGAGAGTCTATATTTCTACTTTTATTTATTTCTATATTTCTTGATTCAGTCATGTATTTGGAGGATGCTAAACTTTGTGATCGTGCACACACACTCAGAAAAGTGAGATAGTGAGAAAATTAGATGAGTAATTTTTTGAACTAATCATACTATATAATATATATCGTACTGTACGATCATTTATTTAGAAAATTATTATAACGGCTAATTGGCATAATCAAAGTTATTTAAACTTATCATACTATACGATCAAGATCATGCAGAATGATCAATTGAAATCAAGATCTTAACCACCAATCATAATTTAGGAAATATTTTGAAATTTAAAATTTATACTAATTGTACCATTTGATAAGCATCGTACTATATGATGAAATTAAATCTATAATTAGTAGATTAATTTTAGATTAATTGATCCAATCAAATCATACTATATGATTAAGCCAATCATACTTAAAGAGAGAGCGTAAAACTTAGGAGAGAAAGGGTGGAGTTTGTCGGAGAGGAAGAAGATCCTTGTGGGTTTCAAGGGAGTGTGAGAGGGAATTCCACTTGGTTGCTCCGGCAAACTTGCACCTGAGTTCCTCCATGTGTCAAGGTTTGTCTTGAGGGATGCTTTGGGAGAAGACCTCTTTGGTGTCAAAGGACCCAACTAATTTGCTGCAGTGGGGAAGGTGAAAGTTATTTGAGGATCACTGCCTTCACTAGGAGGGTGAAAAAGGATTCCATATTCTTTGCCTACACCAGGAGGGTGAAAAAGGATTTCAGGTTCTCTACCTTCACTAGGAGGGGGAAAAAGGATTCTAGGTCCTCTACCTCACTAGGAGGGTGAAAATATTATGGTCCTCTATCACATCATGTTGGTGAAAGAGATTTTGTAAGGGCTTCTCCACATAGCTGTGGGGGCTAAAGGAGAGTTAATAAAGGTTTAGTGCAATACCTGGAGAGGAGGACTCCAGGGAGTGGACGAAGGTCATTATTTGACTAAAGCACTATAAAATTCTAATTTGCTCATTCTATTTTTTATTTTTGATATTTTACTTTTCTGTAACTTATTTTTTAAAAAATTGCATGTTAAAAAATTTATGATTGAAGTTATATAAGTTGATTAAATTATCATCATCATTATTATAATTAATTCTATGTTTATTTTTTTCCACATCGGGAGATCAAATTATTTATTTTAGGTTTTTAAAAATTTTAAAAAGATTTTTTCTATTCTAATTTTTTTAAATAATCATTTCTTTTAATGTGCTTAGGGTAGTTCAATGAGGCTTAATATCCGACCTCAAACTTTCAATTGGTATCAAAGCAATTCTTAGTATTTTAGAAAACCTTGAGAAAAATGATCCATGGCACATTTCAGTAATGGAAACACCGTGAAGGGTTATTTTATAACTCGTCAACCTTTATTT
Source organism: Dendrobium chrysotoxum (assembly GCA_019925795.1). NCBI lineage: Eukaryota > Viridiplantae > Streptophyta > Magnoliopsida > Asparagales > Orchidaceae > Dendrobium > Dendrobium chrysotoxum. Next base: position 52,609,491 of record CM034314.1, on the reverse strand, counting down.
GATAACATACCATTTGATTTTTGAAAAATCCGCATGTCTACTTTCTTGCAATCTATTAATTTTTCCATGTGGTTATTCTTCACTCTCTTATTTTGTTAATGGCATCAAAACTAAAGTACCATTTAATGAATAGAGCAGTGAGGATAGAGACTTAGCTCAACTAAATGCAAAATGATTAAACTTATTTTTCTGTGCTCTTAAGTCTGAAGATTACATGAGAGTTTTACCTGTACCACTAGTAAAAACATTTTAGATAAAGTGTGTATTATATACAAAGGGACTAGTGTGATCAAACAATCTAGGTTGAACATCATGTTGCACGATTATAAACTTTTTTAAATGAAACTATCTGAGATATGTAAGCTAAGTTTACTCAAATTATGACATTCCTGCATGCTTTTGGTTGAGAGCTTTCAAATTCTTAAAAAGTGAACAAAATTCTTTGATGTTTACATAATAATTATGATACTAAGGTTGTTTCCATTTGTGAATCAAAAGATCTTAATGTTTATTCTATAGATAACATGCTAGGCTCACTTATTACCTATGAGTATGTGTTAGTTAGAGATTGCAAGATACATGAGACAAGAGAAAGGATAAAATGGTGGCACTAAAAGCAAATCAATCAGAAAGTGATAGCTCTATAGCTGAGGAAGATGATCGCATAGCACTGATGACAAGCCAATTCAAAAACTTTCTAAAATGAAAATAAAAGCCTCATCAACAGTGGAACAAAGGCAAGCCAAACAAAAATTTGAAAGCATCATCGGATACCATTTTCTTTGAACGCAGGAAGCTAGGCCAGTTGAGAATAGATTGCCTCAATCTAAAAGCTCACCCAATCAAGCAGAAGACTAAAGCTAAAAAGGGAAAGCGAAGGATACAAAAGGTATTTTGGGCAGACTCCATCTCAGACTCATCAGAATCAAAAATGGAAGAGGAGGTAACTAATATGTGCCTTATGAAAGATAATAGTATTGATCATTCTAATCAAGAGGAGGTATGTGAGCTTTCATATGATAAATAATTTGAAGTGTCGTGTCTAAAAAAATTCACCATGCATATGAAAAGCTTAAGAAAATGTATGTTAGTTTGAATTCTGAATTCTCATGTTTACAAAAAGAGCATGATAGCCTTAGAGTAAAACATTTTGCATTAGATAAGGAGCACAGGTCTTTACTTGATGAGTATAATGCATTAAATAAAAAACATGTTGATCAAACTAATGCACATGAATCTTTAAAATTAAATCATATTGAGTTAGAAAAATCATATAAAAATTAGAAGCATTTATAAGTGAATTAGATCATAATGAGCATGCATTAAAATATGAAGTAGTAAGATTTGAAAGTGTAAATAAATTCTTAAAAGAAAAAGATAATTGACTTCAAAATAATAATCCATCACCTACATTGACATAATGGTATTAGCCCTCATCACTGCATGTATCACATACCCCTAGGAAGAGGCACCACACCCCACATAGATTAGTGAAACATTTCCCTGGTGTTAGGTATCATTCTTGTGGCATGCTAGATCACATAGCTTACACTTGCATACTTTACTGTAGGACACATCTAGAGTGGAGGCATAAATTCCTTGCACCACAGCATATTATACATGCAATTCATTCATCAAGGCGTAAGGTGGAACCCAAACTCACTTGGGTTCCCAAATTTAATATTTGATTGACTTTTTAGGAGTACTCTACAAAAGGCCTAGTGAGTGCATGTGATACCTGGATAACAGATGCTCAAAGCATAAGAGTGGAGACATGAAGTAGTTTATCTTGCTGGAGGCCAAAGCATGAGGTAAAGTTACACTTGGAGACAATACCACTAGGAATGTGGTAGGTTCAAGTATAATTAGTAATTCCAAGAATTTTATTATTGAGAATGTCTTGCTTGTAGATGGCTTGAAATATAACTTGCTTAGCCTCAATCAATTGTGTGACAAAGGATTTTATATTAAATTCTTATCTACTAGTTATGTGATCAGTTTAAATGGAAATATTATTTTAGAAGGAAAGAAGATTAATAATGTTTACATGCTTGATTTGAATGTGTTGAATTTACTAGTTCCTTATGTTTAAACACAATCGCTGATAAATACTGGCTATGGCATAGAATACTATGCCATCAAAGCATAAACACTCTTTAAAAAATAACCAAAAAGGACCTAGTTAGAAGCATACCTAAACTAGAATTCTCTAAGGATCACCTTTGTGATGCCTGCCATCTTGGAAAGCAAATCAAAACTTCCTTTCAGTCAATCAAGGATTCACCACCTGTAGACCATTAAAAATGCTTCACATGGATATATTTGGACTAATTAGCACTACCAACTTAGGTTGGAAAATATATGGATATGTGATTACTGATGATTACTCGAAATTTACTTGGATTAGATTTTTATCACATAAAAATATATCATTCAGGAAATTTAGGACATTTCCTATATGAATTCAGAAGAACTTAGGTTATGAAATTTTAACTATCTAAAGTGATCATGGTGGGGAATTTAAAAATAATAAGTTTGAATCATTCTATAAGGAGCTGGGAATGTAACATAAGTTTCCAGCTCTTAGAACCCCACAATAGAATGGAGTTACCAAAAGAAAGAATAGAATCTTGGTAGAAGCTGTAAGACTCATAATTACTGAGTTTTCACTTCCTAAATATTTTTTGGCAGAAGCAGTGAATACTGCTTGCTATCTTCATAATAGGGTTAATATTAGATCCAAACTCAATAAGACACCCTATGAATTACTCAAAGGAAGGATACCTAATCTCTCTAACCTACACATTTTTAGATGTAAGGTGTTCATTCTAAAGAATAGAAAATCTCCATAAGGAAAATTCAATCCTAAGTCTAATGAAGGAGTTCTCCTAGGATATTCATCTATAGGTAAAGCCTATAGCATTTTCAATAAGAGGATTAGTGGTAGAGGAAACCACCCATGTAGTATTTGATGAACTTGATAAATTTGTTGAGCCTAGGTCAAAATAAGAAGAAGTGGTTGAGGTCACCCAAGGAGTAGAATCTATTATCCTAGAAAATAGAGTAGAGCCTTAAGACCCATTGCCTAGAGATTGGAGATATTCATCTAGTCATCCTAAGGAGCTCATCTTAAGAGATTCATCTGTAGGAGTAAAAACTAGGCATGTACTTAGAAAGGAGGTTAGCCACTCTACTTTCATCTTTATGATAGAACCCTCAAACATAGATCAACCCTTATCTGATAAATTTTGGATCCTAGCCAAATAAGAAGAATTGAATCTATTTATTAGGAATGATGTTTGGGAGTTGGTTAGCTAACCTAAGGGCTAGAGTGTTATAAAAACTAAATGAGTTTTCAAGAATAAAATAAATGACTCTGGCCTAGAAAAAATGCTAGATTAGTAGCTAATGGGTACAATCAGATTGAAGGATTTGACTTTGAAGAGACATTTGCCCTTGCAGCTAAGTTAAAGGCTATTAAAGTACTATTAGCCTTTGCTTGCTTTAGAGGATTCAAGTTATATCAGATGGATGTTAAGAGTGCCTTACTAAATGGGGTAATTTACCAATCATATATTGAAATTAAAGAAGGCATTATATGGATTGAAGCAAGTACCTAGAGCCTGATAAGAAAGGCTAAGTACATTCCTCATATATAGAGCCTTTGTTAAGGGTAGTGTAGACACTACCCTATTTGTTAAGAAAGTACGAGAAGATATACTCATTGTTCAAATTTATATTGATTATATAATTTTTTGATCCAAAAATAGGAATCTTTATGATGAATTTTTGAAAATAATGAGTGAGGAGTTTGAGAAGAGCATGATGGGAGAGCTTACCTATTTTCTTGGATTTAGTATGAAGCAAAGGGATGATGGAACATTTCTTATCAAAACAAAATATATCAAAGATATCATTAAAAAATATGAGATGGATAATGCTAAGGCAATCAATACTCCCTTGAGCTATACCATTCAATTCGATAAGGATCCCAATAGAAAATCAATTGATAAGAAGAAATATAGAGAGATAATTGGATTACTTCTTTATTTGACTGCTAGTAGACCTGATATCATGTTTAGTATATGCATTTGTGTTAGATTTCAGGCTGAACCCAAAGAATCCCATATGAGTGCTGTTAATGGAATTCTTAGATATCTTCTAGGAACCCAAAACTTGGGAATATATTATCCTAGAAATAGCTCATCTTTCAAAATCATAGGATATTCTAATTTAGACTTTACAGGATGCAGGGTTGTTAAAAAATGTATATCCAGAACCTGCCAATTCTTAGGATAATCTTTAGTCCCCTAGTCCAGTAGAAAATAAAACTTTGTAGCCTTATCTACCATTGAAACTGAATATATAGCTATAGGAAGCTATATTGCTCAAATCTAATAGCTCAAACAATAAATCCTTGACCTTGGACTCTCTACCGGCACTATTGTAATCATGTGTAATAACAGCAGTGCCATTTATATTACAAAAAATCCATTCTAACACACCAGACTAATCACATAGACATTAGACACCATTTCATTAGAGATCATATAATATTGGGACATATAGAACTACATCATATAGTTACTAAAAATTAACTAGAAGATATCTTTACAAAACCCCTTGCCTTTGAAAGCTTTAGCACCTTAAGGACTAGAGTAGGTGTATAGACATTCATGGTTGAATCAAAATAAATTGGAAATTGAAAACTTAAATATTTTTGTGTGCTTGTATGTAAATTGTTTTGTGATTATTCATGTTTGTTTTTTATGTTTGTAATATATTTTGTATGAATTTTCCTTCTTTTTTTTCATAAAGTTTTCCTAAACTTCACTCATAAATTCAAAATTTCTCATATAGTACTATACAATATCACATCATACCATACGATGTTCATAAAATATCACTTCACTACTCACAACACATCTAACAGCTCTGATTGATCAATTATTAGTAATCGTACTATATGAACACCCAATTCATACTGTACGATACATGTTGTACTACTCGTTGGAAGAATTGAATTTGGCAGGTATGATATTAAATATTATATCGTACTGTATAAACACCTATTCTTATTATACCATATGACCAGTCAACAATCATTCGGGCTCACACCTTAAGATGACTATCTTAACACTGATCATCCAGTATATTCAATCGGACTATATGATAAGACCAACTTTTTTGATCAGTAAGACTTGACAAATTAATATCCCTATATCGTGTTGTACGATCACACATTGTACTGTACAAGAGGGCCAATTTCTATTTAAAGGGAGGAAACACAAGATTCTCTTCACTCCAATCTTCTCAATCTTTCTTCCTTCCTCTACAAGTTCCTACTCTTTGTAATTTCTGGTGGAAAGCACTCAAGGGCTCTCATAGGAAGTTCTTCCCGATGTCCCTTTGATCCCCGCTTCCATGAAGCAGTTGATGAAGAAGCATGCCAACGTTATAAAGCTGTCAGGATCACCCCTTCAAAAACCATAAACCAAGAAGTCCTGAACTTCTAGATACTCAATGTATTTGTTGGCACCACCCTTCAATTAATTCTTACTCTTTCATTCCCATTCAGCTCTGATCACCTCTTTGAATTTTTTGTGAGCCTTCAAATTAACAATGAGTGCACTTCCCTTCAATCTTATTTCAATAAAAAGCATATAGAGATCACCTAGCAAGACTTCGAGTAAATCCTACACCTTTTAACCACTAGTGAAAAAGTTAATTCTTTAGCCTTTCTCCGTGACTATAATTGGATACCTATTAAAACCACCCTTAGGGTGTCATCATTAAGTTGCCACATTCTTCATGTTAACACTTTAGTTCAAGAATCCCACATCATTCAATATACCCTTCACAATTCAGTCATTCCAAAAGCTGGCGATAGGATAAATATCACACCTCTTTTATCACTCACTACCTATTTTATCATGACTAAAATTAATTTCAATGCAAGTGATCTGATTATTTGATACCTTGAAAACCTTACCTATATTAGAGATCCTAAAAATAAGTAAAATCTAAATCTTACACCAGAATGCAAAAATAATCTCTAATTCTCTGTACCACTAGACCATTTTCCAATCTTCTATTCAAATAGCTCCTTCCATGTCCTTCATAACGCTCATCACCGAAATGTTTATTATATGGACCAGAAGTAAGAAGAAGTAGAGGGAGGTCCAACACTAGCTTTAGCACCAATACCTGTACACCAACCTTCTCATTATGAGACACTGATTCAGAGATTTAATCAGTTGGAGACTCTCTTCGACTCTTATGTCATAGAGTAGCACCAACAACATGAGATTGATATTGGCTGGTTTGGAGAGCAGTTCTTATCCATTCATCGATACTTTCAACCACCACCACCACCTGATCAGGGACCTTCATATTTTTAGCTTGTCTTATTTTTATTTTTGCCTTTATTTTTTTTTTATTGTCATGTTTATTTTATTTTTGGTGTTATTCTTAGTCGTTCCTCCTTATGGTGATGTCAAAAGGGGGAGTAGATTATTTTTGGTAGGTTGTAATTCCTATTTTTTTATGATTAGTCTACTATTTTATTTATTTCCTATTCATGAATGTGTGTTCTTCTAATTCTTCTAATTCATTATTTTAAAAACAAAATAAATACTCTCCCTATTTAAAAAAAACTCAAATAGTAAGGAGGAGCTTATGACATAGCAAAAATTAACTCGAAATCATAACTAACAATATTTGTCATCATAGAAAAATGGGAGATTATTGTAAATATGGACCCGAGTCTTATGATTTTGATAATAACAAACATTATTAGACTCCTTACTATGTTATCTCCTAGTCTTATTTTATTGCATTTTTTTATTATGTAATTAAATTTTTGGTCCATTATCCATCGTATAAAGTGGTCAACTCAGATTGGGTAAAATAGGGTTAAGTGTCTTTGAGAGTTTGTATTTTTATATTTCTTGAGTCAAAGTCATATATTTGGTGGATGCTAAACTTTGTGTGACCGTGCACACACACACTCACGGAAGTGAGAAAGTGAGAAAATTAGATGTGTAATTTTTAGAACTAATTCTATTATATGATACATATCATATTGTATTATTCAAAAAATTATTATAATGGCTAATTTGTGTAATTAAAGCTATTTAAACTTATCGTATTACATGATCTTGATAGTACATGACAATCAGTTGTAATCAAGATCTCAACTGCCAATCATAATTTAGGCAATATTTTGAAATTCAAAATTTATACTAATCATACTGTATGATATAATTAAATCTTATTTAATTTAATCCAGTAATTAGGGGATCAATTTTAAATTAATTGATCCAGTCATATCATATTGGATGATTGGACAAATTATACTGTATGATCATATTTTTGTATGGGATGATATTTATTCACCACCAATCATATGGGATGATAATCCAAGTCAATTGAAATAATCATACTAGATGATAGTTGATATCATACTGGACGATCTGCTCAAATACTTGAATTAATCGTACAGTGCTTTATTCTTTGTACAATACTAATAGGGCTATTTGAACTAATCGTACTGTATAATCTTATATCATATTATACGATTAGTGTTACTATACTTGAATTTTTATGATTTTTTAAGCCCTCTATTTAAGCTTTCTCATAAGACTTTGTAAGAGTCTTTTTGGCTTTCAGTGAGTTATTTTCTTCTGAAAGAAGCTTGAAGAGAGAGCCTAAAACTTGGGAGAGAAAGGGTGGAGTTTATGAGAGAATGAGAAGATCCTTGTGGGTTTCAAGGGAGTTTAAGAGCGAGTTCCACATGGTTCATCCAGTGAACTTGCACCTAAGTTCCTCCATTTGTTAATGTTTATCTTTAGGGAAGCTTTGGGAAGAATACCTCTTTGGTGTCAAAGGACCCAGATACTCTGCCACACCGAAGAAGGTGAACATAATTCAAGGTTTCCTATTTTAACCAAGAGGGTGAAAAAGGATTCTAGGTTCTCTACCTTTACCAGAATGGTCAAAAAGGATTCCAGGTTCTCTACCTTTACCAGGAGGGTGAAAATATTACAATCCTCTAATGGACTGAGTTGGTGGAACAAATTTTGCAAAGGCTTCTTCACCTAATTGTGGGGGCTGAAGGAGAGTCACTAAAGGTTTAGTGTAATACCTGGAGAGGAGGACTCCAGGAAGCGGATGTAGGTCATTGTTTGACCAAACCACTATAAAATTCTAGTATGCTCATTCTTATTTTTATTTTTTTCATTTTACTTTTTTGCAATTTATTTTTCTGAAAATTACATGTTGAAAAATATATGGTTGATGTTATATTGTGTTGATTAAATTATCATCTCCATTATTATAATTATTGAAGTTTATTAGCTTCTACATTGGGTGATCAAATTGCTTATTTTAAGTTATTAAAAAATTTCAAAAAGATTTTTTTATGCTAAAGAAATTTTTAAATAACCAATTCACCCCCTCCCTCTCTTGGTGTGCTTAGGATAGTTCAACAAGGCTTAACATCCTATATCAAACTTTTAGGGGAAACAAAGCATAAGCTTTTTGACAAATGGACCACCATGGTGTTTAACATGTATAAGCGCTGTGGAGTTAGGTGTACACTAATGTTATAGTGCTATGACTGATTAACTATAGTTTTGAACTAATGTTACAACACTCAATAAAGATTCATAATAAAAAAGGCATGACATACTACAGTATTGAATGCAATGTTGAAGTGTTGTATAAATTAAGTATTTAGAGCCACAACATTATAAAGATTAGCGCCAAAGTGTTATGTAGGTTGATGTAGTGATGCAACACTTAAGTTTACAGAACTATAATATTGCATTAGACAAATTTTCCTAAGGCTTTAGTGGAATGGTGCTCAATTTAAATGCTCCGATGCTTGGCAAGCAAATACTACAGTGCTCTAAGACCCAACATTATGATGCTAGTTCATATTTATAAATTATATAAATTCAAAACTAACAAGTAATTATTTTAGTCATAATCATATTAACTTATAAATACACACACATAACATTTTTCATAATTATGAAATAAAAATTTAAAAATATATAAGTAAATAAAATAAAAACTTTAACAACAAAATTAAGTCCTAACATCAACAGAATTGGATTGCTTCCGAAGTAGTGCTAAGTTTCTAATCTTCAGCCACACTTACCAAGATATTTCATTTTGGTTGGGTTGTATCACTACTAAACCTTAAACTATGATATTTCCCTTTCTTCTTTGGGTTAACTTTAGTGGTACTGGGTATGGTGCCATGGGCCTTAATGCTAAAGGATATTGTAAGTTGTCTTAACTGATTTTCTAAATTCTTATTTGAAGTAGATTGACTCTATAATTCATTTTCCATTTGAATCACTAAGTCATCCAAAGGTGTCTTCCTATCTCTGAACTGATTATTTTGATTAAAGCTTGGGGGATAAGTGAAAGTTCGTGAGGGGTGTTAAACCCTATAGAACTAGCCTGGGGCTAACCGAGAGGGGGGGGGGGGGGGGGGTGATTTGGTGTTTTTTAAAAAAATTCTTAAACAAAAAGGAAAGTTAAAATGTTTTTAAAATCTTTTTGAATATTTTAAAAACAAATAACTTAAGCAAAAGTAGATAACAAAATCAGAGATTTAACTACAGAATAAATCACAAAAAAGTGCGATAATAAAATACAAAAAAAGTAATAAGAAAGAACACAACGAATTTTATAGTGGTTTGGTCAAATCTGACCTACGTCCACTCCCTAGAGGCACCCTCCGAGTATTGCACTAAACCTATAGTGTCTCTCCTTTTGCCCCCATGGCAAAGTGGAGAAGCCCTTATAAAATCTTTCCACCAACCCAGTGAGGCAGAGAACTGTGAACCTCCAAAAGGACACCGCTTGGCGGGAGAATAGAGTACAAAGGGTACGACCACACTATCCCGAAGGATAAAATGATCACAGGCCTTTGCAGTCTTTGCTAGCAGGCCAATAAGAGGATAGATTAGATCATACATATGATTAATAATTGAGGATAGTAGCTCTCTCCTATGCACCTCAATGGGTAGTAATATGCATGACCTAATCAAAGTCACGGGGTTTCCTCCACTTGATACATCAGCTCGAGTGAGATTTATATGATGTGGAATTCAATTTCCCATGGGCGCAAGCCCCCGTGGTTAATTATATCTTAAGCTGGGGCCTAAAAAGACTCTCAATTAAGGATCCTACATTATTCTCTCAGATGGGATTGTCACATAGAGAAGGAGACTAGGAAGTTCATACTCAAAGAGAATGAAAGGTTCAACCTAGCTTAGTCAACATACATGGCTCACCTCATCATCATCCAGAAGGACCCAGATAGTGAAAAGAAACTGGAGAAAAAATCAACATTGCACTCTGAGCATATCGGAGAGAAGGAGGTGGCATTATCCATGTGACGTGGATAGGAAGGATTTATAGCCTCTAAAGGATAAAAGACTTACCCACCGATGAGGTATACTACGGAACACTAATAATATTAACCTTGAACTATGAATCTAAGGTGGGTTTAGTGTTCTACACATAACACTAACACCTGTATCCTAGCTAATGTATTTTGGACTTACATCTTGCCTGAAAATGGAAAGCCAGCTAACCACCTAGTCGCATAAAATCCATGCTATCTAGTCTTTATGAAAGATGGGTGGGCGGCTCAATTTTTGGAAGTTAAGGCCAATATCTAGATAGTTTCCTAGGTGGACTTATACTTATGTAGGGTAGAATAATTCTAGAACTAATGCAATTAAATTTTGATTTAATTGATTTCTAAAGCAATGCATGTTAGTTAAAGTCTCCAAATTAGGAATGCATGAAATTTTAAAAAGGCTTAGAAATAATTTTTTAGAAGACTAGGATTCTCTAGGTTTAGTACTTCATCCTCATAGGTTAGATTATCTGAACTCTACCCACAGGCGGGGAAGTGTCTTAAAGTAAGGAAAGAGAGGATGCATTAATATGTATGTGACCCAAGATGATTTCAGCTATTCCCTAGGTCATTAGGTTTCTATGTTATTTAATTCCTGAAATATTTATTTTAATTACGAGTAGAAAAACTTTCATTCCTAGGGAGCCTAATGAAATTAGGCGTACATACATGCAAGAAAGAAATATAGAAAAAGCAGGTAATTTCTACTGTGCAAACAGAGTAAACACATCAATATAAATAAAACCACTAGAGTAAAAGGTGTCCATACTCATGCAAATGCTATATAAATACAACCTAGGGTCTATAAAAAAAGTAATGGTGGCTAGGCCCCACTGACAACATCCTTGATTCTAATCCTACTGAATGACACAAGTCTTTAAAAAATAAGGCATTTCATCTTTATATTCATCTTTTTGCCCTTCTACAGATCATCTTCCTCGATCTTCGTAGGGTTCGTCCTTCAAAAGGGCACCCAAATGAAAAAGAAATTCCCTATAAAGGGCCTTTCCTTTTCCTTTTAGATCCTTGATACTAGAAATGCCTCATTTCTAAAAGACTTTCACAACTCAATTACATCAAATATAAATTACATTATGAAAAAAAATCTAGACTCTCCTACATGGTTATCTTAAATAGTTAAAGATAATACATCTCAAGCGATTATATATAGAAAGTAAAGTACTCATTGCCAGCCACACTTGGCCATGCTCTTATTTATTTAGTGGCTAAGCCGCTGAAGCACTTGTAGCAATCATTTACATTATTTATTTATTATTTAAGCCACCTTTATAAGCACTGTATGAGTATGAACACCTGTAAAAAAATATTATTAGTAACAAGATTGCCCCTAACCTATGGGTAATCTATCATACAATATATAATAAAGAAGATGCAATAATAAATCTCATTAAAATCACCACAACAAATCAAAATAACCAGCATACGTGCCATATATAAAGCGTCACATCACATAAATTAAAAAGGAAAACACCAGCCTAACCTAGGGCTAGAAGTGATGCCCTAGCAAATAATTCTACAAGTGTGTAGTAGGCTGTGTGGTTCTAGATATATCCTATGTAGGGTAATTAGTTCAAGTTGTTTGTGATCCGATTTGTTGAAGGTCAAAAGGGAAAACTTTGATTAAAGTTCAAATATTAATGTTTTAAGGTCAATTTTAATTAATTCAGTTGGTTGGTCAGTTTTATTATTTAGGGTAATATTCTTTGAAGTTTAAGTTGGATTAACGGATTTTAGAAGATTCGGAGCCATCCTATCTCCTGGGTTAAAAGGGTCCAAAAAGGTGACTTTAGAAACAGGCTAGGTTTTGGGGTTCCATAATTTTTAAAAAATATTAGACCTTATAAGGAGTAATGAGACTTTGAGTTTACTGGATTTGTATTTTCTACGCAAAGTTATGATTTTTAAACTTTTTGAGCCCTAGTTATTGGACTACGATTGACCGAGGAGTTGACTTTTTAAATTAGATTGATTCCTAGAATAATAATATTTTTGATAAATACTAGATTTTAATTAGAGTTGAATGCCTTTTAATTTACTCAATTTAGAATTTTTTAGAATTAGTTATAAATTTTGAAAGTTCGGGTATTTAATGAATTATTAAAATTATTTAATTAGGGGCTATTTTAGGAATTTTGATCCAAATCAGCTCCAAATCTCTTAGAATCATCTCCAAAGGTCAGAAGCGACCCAAGAAAGGGTTCCAAAGTGTTTGGGGAAAATTTAGAGTTTTGAATAATTTTTAATTATTTAATTTATTTAAAAGGGTGATTTTTAATCAAAATTAAATTAATGTTAAAATTAAAGTCCAATTAAGGGGCTTTTAATTTTTTGAGATTAAGGATTAAATTCTAAAGAGTTTGATATATTATGGGTAATTTTTTGATTTAATTTGAATTTATTAGAATTTTCCAAACTTATCGGGGCTTATTAAAGGGTGAATTAGGGTTTGTTAATTAAGTGATTAAAAGAGTCCTAAAAATTTCCAAAAAAAATTCTAGGGGGTTTAGGATGTCACTAAGTTTAAGTATTTCAATTTTCATGTCAATCGAAGGTGTATCCTAGCTCTTAGAATTTCTCCAAGTCTGCTAGACGGGTCGTTAGTTATTGTCCTTATGGTATCCCTACGTTAAATAGGTTTAAATCAAATGTTAATGACTAACCCTTGGGGTAACATAAAGGGAAATGCAGCACATCATGGCATACCATATCCTTAAAGCTAGGAGAGCATATACTAAGTGCTTGTGCATCTTACCCATGCAAGAGAAGACTAGACAATAATAATCAAATAGGATTAGCAATGTAATTACAGAATGATTGAAGTCGAATCATTCACTAATCCTCCCCCCATGAATGCTACTCACATGCTTCACCTATGCTTAAAATCCCATAGGATCTCTCAAAATTAATGGATTTAAATATATGCATAATTTTAAAATATTTTTAAAATACATAAGTGTTAAAATATAAATATATAAGTTTAAAAAATAAAGTAATTAAAAAAATAATTCAATGTATATGTATATACACATATATTTTGAGAGATCCACTAGTCACCCAAGGAGAGCTTTAAAAAAGAAAATCAAAATAAGTTTTTAATTTAAAAATACTTAATATATTATTTATTAAATAATATTTAAGTGTACAAGTAATTAAATAATAAATAATAATTAAGAAAACAATAGGGTCTTAGTATCTAAAAGTAATTTTTAAATTAAAGTACTTAAGTTTCTAAAAAATTTAAGGTATTATACAAATTTTTTTGGTTTAGAATGAATTAATTATCAATTTTTAAAGTTTAATACATTTAAAGGGATGTTAAAATATTTTAAAATAATTAATATTTAAAGATAATTATTAAATTATATCAAATTAAATATTAAAGCCATCTGAAGTTTAAAATAATTTAAGAAAGTAATTTTTATAAGATTTATAAAATATTTATATTTTAATTAGTTAATTATTAATTAAGTAATTAAGTATTTAATTAATTAAAGAAAATATTTAAAATAAAATGGAAAAAAAATTTTCAATTTAAAATTACATATATTAAAGAAATAACTCCCTAATTTTTAAGGAAAATAAAACATTTTTTTTATTATTATTTAAAATAAAAGATTATTAATAATAAATATTACTTAAAAACTTATTATATATTAATATATAGTATTTATTTAAAATAATTAAATATTAAAGTAAATTTTAGGTTAAAATAAATAACATATTTCTTTGAAATTATACAATATATTTTAAAATAGAATTTTAAATTTTTGTCAAATATTTTAATTATTTATAAATAATTATTAATTAAAAAAGGAAATATTTAATAAATAAAATAATTTGAAGTATAATTAATATTTTAAACTAATATATTTTAAAATAATTATTTAATTATTTAAAATATTTTAATGTAAAATTTTTAATTTTTAAAATTATTTAATATAATATTAAATTAAATACTAAATAAATATTTAAAAATAAGAGTTTTTGAAATAATAAAAAATATATAATAACTTTTAAAGTAATTTTAATTTTAAATTAGAGGAAATTAAATTTTGAACATTTTGATATATAATATGTAATTTTTGGATTTAAAAATAATTTTAAATAATTTTTTAAAGAAATTTGATTAAAAAAATTAAAATTAATTAAAAATTAATTTAAAATAAAAAATGGCGGCGGTCAGTTAGGTGGCATCCCCTGATTAGCAGTTCAAAACCATATACGTGGTTTGCAATCATTACCAATGAGTATGCCGCCATGCAATCATTAGCAATGATTGTTGCGGCATGAAAATTAGCGCTGGATCATTAACCACGTCGGATAGCGGGCGCGGGCCATCTAATCTTTTGCGATAAGGGATGGATGGTCCTGATCTTGCTGGAGGGTTTGCAGAGCCACGGGATCATGATCCACAGTCGGAACGAGCCGTGGAATGATGTGATCTGAGCTGTTGATCATAAGATCAACAACTCAGATCATACGTAACGCGAACATTTCGTAAACCGAACCCTAGATAACATTTTTTAATTCGTTCTTTCAAACGACTTAATCAAACGTGATGAAATTTTAAGCATAGGTAATATAAGTGAAGAGCAATCATGTGGGACCATTTTCGTGGTCTAAAACGTACTCTATAAAAAGCTACTTAACCTTAAGTGTCCTAGACTAGGGTTTGGGATTCTACCTAATTCAAACAATGGATTTAGGAGTCTTGGGCTTCTTGCACTTGTAGACTTTCCACGCTCCTTTTTGTAGAAGAAATTGTGTCTCAAACACTCTCGATCGATTGGGATTTGCCTTAGAATGTTTGTGGTCTCAGTTCATCGGAGATCTCGCCGGCGGTAGCCTTGACCAGTGGGGTTAGACTTGGGAGAGGTGGAGAGAATTATGGGAGAACAAACACCAAAGGTCTTGGGCTAAGAATGCTTGGAGAGAGAGTAATTGCAAAAGGTCCCGACTAAGGAGCCCTAATGTTCAATTTTATAGCCCTAGGCTTTTGATTAATGACTAGGATCAACCCTAGGGCTAATTAAGAGGGAAAAACATCTTTTTTAGCCATGGTTTGAGCCAAGGAATCATTAGGAAGGTTTTTTAAATGCCTTAAAGGAGATATTTGACCTAAATAGTCCAAGTTTGACTAAATTGAGTAAGGGTTGACCAAGGCATGGGTTAACCCAGTCAACATGGTCAATTGGACCCAAGTAGGTGGGGGATTGAGCCAAGGAAGGGTTTGAATTGATTTGAAATTTAAAGGGAGAAGGCTTGGGTCATTTGGGTCAACCAGGTGGACCCAAAGCCTGGGTCTGGGCTCAACAGATGGTTTTAGGGTCTGACTTGGTCAATTTTACCAAGTCAACCTCTTTGACCAAGGGTGGGGTAAAAATCAAGGTCAACAAGAACCTTGAATCCTTTTTCACCCTCCTAGTGAAGGTAGAGAACTCGAAATCCTTTTACTCCCTCTTTGAGTAGGTAGAGAACCTTAGATCTGATGTTGAAGATCATCCCCATAGAGCCACTAAGGAACCAAGATTGAAGCTTGAAGAAGACAATCAAATCCTTACTTGGAGTAACCTTTGTGAACTCCCTCACAAACTCCCCCTCACAAGATTCTCTCTCTCCCAAACTCTCCTTCTCCTTCTCTAAGCTCGCTTAGGTTAGAACAGCAGCAAAAGATTTTCTAAAATGCAAATAAGAGAACTTAAATAGGAGGCCTCCAAAAAATGCCCTGATTTTTAATTTTGCGTTAAAGATCATCCATGACGATCTTACGATCATCCTGTATGATTAGTATAAAATAGCCCTTTCAGACAAGACGATCACCTTCGCTCTGTACGATCAGTAGAAGTATTATGTACAGATCATCCCGTATGATTGTGTGATCATCCAGGACGATTAGTTAAATATGGGTGGAAATCGACAAATCGTCCCACAAACCTCTCGGGACGTCCAGGACGATCCCCTAAATGATTAGAAGAAAATTATGGTTTTTATCTTGGATGATAGGGGATCATCCTATGAAATATAAAAGATCAACTAGGATGATCCAAGTAGATTATCCTGTATGATATAATTGATCAATCTAATCATAATTAGTCTCCTAATCAGAGGATTATTTTAGGTATAATTGTAAGAAATCATCCAGGATGATATGGATCGTCCTGTGTGATAAGAATAAATTTTGAATTATAAAATCTTGGCTAAAATGTGATTGTTAGCTAATTTACAAAATATATACTGATTGACCTATATGATATTAATCATCTAGGATGATTAGTTAAGCAAACTTAATTATCAGGGATGCCCTAATTAGGGTTTTTATTTTTAACTGATCGTCTATGATGATTTTAAATCGTCCTGTATGATATGATCAAAAATAGAAAAATGCTCTAACTCATCAAATTACTCCCCCTAAGTGTGTGTGTGCAAGATTACTTAACTTCAGGATCCACTATAGTATATTTGACTCAAGAAAAGGTAAGAGATGCATTGGAATAGAAATTACAGACTAACTCCATCCTAGTCTACCTGATGTTAAGCTGATTGATATTCCAACAGAACTTGTGGACCTAAAAGGTTAATGAGCAGGGAAAATAAAATAGGTATATAATAATAGCAGTAGTAATGAAATAGTAATATTTGTTATCATCAAAATCAATATACTTGGGCCCAGATTTCCAACAATCTCTCCCTTTTTTATGATGGCAAACATTACTGTAAAAAAATTTTAAAGCTAGAAAATTTTTTGTTTTTATTTTTTCTCTTTATTTTATTTTGTTTATTTTTTATTTTTTAAATGAGACAAAAAAATAGAATAGAAGTAAAATAAAACAAATTCCACTAAAATATCAGCAAACGATATACTAAGCAATAAATTAAGCAAATAATATACTACTCCCCCTTTTAACATCACAAAAAGGAGGAAGAAAGAAAAACACTAAAATAGAATAAAATATAAAAATAAAGTCTAGTATACACATAGAAACAAAAGTACTAACAAACTAGAAAGAAGAATTCTGATCAGGTGGAGGTGGTGGTGGTGGCTGAAAGTATCAGGAAAATGAGGCAAACTGCTCGCCAAACAAGGCCATATCCTGGTCATGCTGCTACTGCTGCTGTTGGATGGCATAGTTTTCAAATCAAGCAATATCCTCTACATGCTGTCACTGCTACTTGATTACATATAATTCAAGCCTAGCCTCCCACTGATCAAACCTCTAAACCATTTGATCAATCTGAGGTTGCTGGCTGATAGGAGCAGGTACAGGAGTAGGACCTTCCTCTTCTTCCCCAGGGTCCTCATGCATATGGTGATGATGAGTACTGTGAAGGGTGTGGAAGAAGCTATTGGAGTATAACAAAGGGTGGTGATCAGCTGGAGCAGGGAATTGAAGGTTGTATTTTGATTCAAGGACATAGGCAATTAGATGTCTTAGGGCTAAGTTTGTCTTTCTTTTGTGACCTAGATCCCTAATGTAGGTTAAATGTTTAATATAGTGGATGATAAGATCAACTGCATTAAATTGACAGTTGGCCATGATGTAGTAGGTGGTGAGTGAAAGGATAGGAGTAATGTGAATCCGATCCCCATCTTTAGGAATAATTGAGTTATGAAGGATGTACTAGATGGTTCGAGCACCTTTGACTAAGGTATTGACTATGAAATCATGAAATTAAACATTAATTTTCCTACGAGTATTGTTAACATAGGTCCAATTGAAATTAGGATCAGAAGCTAAGACATGGAGTTTGTCTCTAGTGGTGGACAAGCGAAGAAATTCATAGAAATCCTTATAGGTTATCTCTATAGGCCTTCTTTTCACATATGATTCCTGAGTAGTAAAATTAGAATTGAGGCAAAGGCTTGAAAGGAATTCAAACAGTTATTTGGAGTTAAAAGGGAAGGCAATAGTAAGAATGAATCCAAGAGTTATGTTAGGAAATAGGCATAGTACATGAAAGTTCATAATGGATTGATTGATGATCTTGGAAGGGTTGATACCAGCAGATTTGTAGCGGGTGTAAGCAGCTTCATTCGATGCTTTAATAAACCTGGGATCGATAACACTCCTAGAAGAGCTTCCTGCGAGTGCACGAGATCTTTTATCGCTAGCCATATCCAAGAATTGATCGCTTGAATGATAGAAAAGAGAGTTGGAAAGCTTTAAGTAAAGAATAAGGCTTAAGATGGGATATTTATATAGAATATGGAAAATCATCGAGGATGATCGTTAGATCGTCCAAGACGATCAGGTGCAATAATGTCGTCTAGACGATCGGTCAAAAAAGTTGGTCTTATCATCCATGATGATAAAATATCATCCGGGATAATTAGACTCAGAACGATTTTCCCAAGGAGTCAACAGGATGATCATTGACTGGATATATCATCCAGGATGAATAGATGGATCATCCCGGAAGATGAGAAATAATGGATAGGCCTAACATCATTAAAATTGTCCAATGACTCCTAACATGTGGATTATCCAAGATGAGGTATGAATCATATGTGACGATCACCAATAATTAATCAATTTAAACTATTAGATGTGTTAGATCTGAAATTGGAATTTTTTGTTCAGATCGTACAGGATGATGTGGATCATCCTAGATGATGCGAGCAAAACCAGAAAAGTTCAGGAATAGAAAGCAATGATCAGAAGGATTTCAAGACAAAAATGAAAACATAAAAACATATAAGAACAATACCAAAAACCAAATAAAAGCATACATAAATCAAACATCGAAGTTTTTTTTTTTGAATTGATCAACTCTAGTAAATGATGAATTTTTTTTTAATTTTAGATTTAATAATAAGAAGGAATTGACAATGCTGAAATCCAAAAAAATTAGAAAATCAATTTTGTAAACCCTACCTCGAACATCTTACAGGTTAGAGATCCTTTTAAACAAAAATCTATTTGAAAAAAAAATTAGAAAAGAAAAGTGATCTTTTCAAACTTTATTCCAAAAAAATATCTAATAAAATAGTATTGCAAAGTAAAGAATCTGGAATCATAATTTTTAATCTCAAGTGTTTGAAGATATTAAGTGGCACATGAATTCTTTTAAGATTTTTAAATATTTTAAAGAGAAGGAAGCTTATTTCTTTGTGGGCTTATTTTGTGCCTCTGTTTCAGTTATTTGGCATACTTTATGCATCTTTAGAGTTTTGATACACTTTGTGTCTCTTACAATTAATTGATGAGCATTATGCATCTTTTCAGTGTTAGGCTCATTTTGTGCCTCTTTTCATTTCTTTTGCGAGCTTCCTTCCTTTCATAACCTTCAAAGACTCTCAATTATAAGATTATCTTTTAGATATAAGGGAAGAAAAACTCACACTCTATTATAAGAAAGAGTAAACCATGAAACAGAATCATATTCATATGATAAATGCAACCACCTGATTAAGAAAACACAAAAGTGATTCAATGATTTGGAAAACTATTTATATGAGATAGATTATTATAAGAAGATAAAATATATCTCTATTTTAAAGTCCAACTTTTTAATTTTGAAATAGATTTTGATTAAAAAATAATACCATTAAAGGAGTCAGAGGAAGAGAAATAATCATCAATGTTTCTTCCTTTAATTATTTTAGAGGAGACAATCACTGCTTACAAGCTTCTAAACAAAAATAAGGCAAAAATCTTATTTGAAATGTAAGTTCATCAATAGAAGTGAACAGTAATCTAATTCATAAAAGAATTGAAGAAAAATAACATGAAATCAAAAACATAAAACAAAAACAAATAAAAAGAAATAAACAAATAAATTAAATAAAACACTAATAATAGAAACATAAACAGAAAGTATCATTTTCAAGCATGAATATCTATCACACCTAATCTGGTTCTTAAGGTGATAAAGGTTTCAAAGGCTAGTGGTTTTGTGAAGATATATGCAAGTTGGTTTTCAGTGGCTACATGGTGTAGCTATATGTCTCCTTTTGTAATATGGTCTCGAATGAAGTGCTGTCTGATATCGATGTGTTTGGTCCTAGAGTGTTGGATTGGATTCTTTGAAATATAGATCGCACTAGTATTATCACATAGGATTGAAATTGGGCCTACATGTAATCCTAACTCCAGAGTTTATTGCTTTAACCAAAGGACTTAGGCCACACAACTTTCTAAGGCAATGTATTCAACTTCAGCAGTGGATAGTACAACTGAGTTTTATTTTCTACTAAACTAGGAGACTAAGGATTGTCCTATGAATTGATATGTCCTAAAAGTGCTTTTCTATCAATCCTGCATCCTGCAAAATCTGAATCAGAATATCCTATGATTTCAAAGGAAGTACTATGCATAGGATACCAGATTTCTATGTCTTGGGTTCCTAAGAAATATTTAAGAATTCTCTTAACAGCAGTCAAGTGGGACTCTTTTGGATCAACTTGAAATATAGCATAGAGATAAACACTAAACATAATATTAGGTCTGCTAATAGTCAAGTTAAAAAGTGATCCAATTATTCCTCTGTATTTCTTTTGATCAATAGATTTTTTATTTAAATCCTTATCTAACTGAATAGTGGTACTCATGGGAGTGTTGATTGTCTTGACTTTATTCATCTCATATTTTTTAAGGATGTCCTTAATGTATTTTGACTGACTAAGAAAAGTTTCATCATTCCTTCTGCCTTATACTAAATCCAAGAAAGTAAGTCAGTTCTCTCATAATACTCATTTCAAACTCCTTACTCATTATTTTTTAAAATTCATCACACAATTTTTCATCAGAAGATCCAAACAGAATATCATCAATATAGATTTGGATAATTAGTAATTCATCTCCAACCTTTTTTCAAAAATAGGGTGGTGTCTATGCTCCCCTTAACAAAGATTCTTTCTAGTAGGAATGTGCTAAGTCTTTCATACCATATCTTGGGTACTTATTTTAGTCCATATAAAGCCCTTTTTAATTTGAACACATGATTAAAAAATTATTAATTTTTAAAGCCTGGGAATTGTTCAACATACACATCTTCTTTTATCACCCCATTCAGAAAGGCACTCTTAACATCCATTTGAAATAATTTGAATCCCTTAAAACAGGCAAAGGCTAATAGCACCCTAATGGCTTCTAATCTAGCTACAGGGGCAAAGGTTTCTTCAAAATTAATCCCATACATCTGATTATACCCATTAGCCACTAATCTTGATTTATTTCTCACCACTATATCAGAATTATTCATTTTATTTTTGAAAACCCATTTTGTTCCAACAACATTCTGGTCCTTAGGTCTTTCAACTAGCTCTCAAACATCATTCCTTACAAATTAATTCAACTCTTCCTACATTGTTAGGATCTAGAATTTATCAGATAAGGCTTGACTTAGGTTAGTGGGTTTCAGTCATTGAAATGAAGGCAGAGTGGTTTACTTCTTTTCTAAGTCCATGCCTAGTTTTAACACCTTCAGATGGGTCTTCTAAGATTATTTCTTTAGGATGACTTGATAAATATCTCCATTCTCTAGGTTGTGAAACTTCAGGTTCTACCCTTTTCTCCAGATTTATAGATTCTACCCTTTAGGTGACTCCTTCAACCTCTTCTTCTTCTACCCTAAACCCTCCAGAATTATCAGATTCATTAAATACAATATGAGTGATCTCCTCAACTACCAGTGTTCTTTATTGAAGGCTCTATAGGATTTCCCAATACTTGAGTAACCTAGGAACACTCCTTCATTAGGTTTTGGGTCAAACTTTCCTAGTTGAGGCTTTCTATTATTCAGAATGAACACTTTACATCTAAAGAAATGAAGGTGAGAGAGGTTGGGTGTCCTACCCTTAAGGATTTCATAGGGCATCTTGTTTAACTTGGATCTAAGATTAACCCTATTCAAAACATAATAGGTTATATTCACCGCTTCTACCGAGGGGTCCTAAGAGCTAAAAAGTTGTGATCTATCACTTGCTCCTTACAGAAAGATTCAAATTTTTCATTCTCAAATTCTCCACCACGGTCACTATGAATAATTAAGATTTCACAACCTAGTTTTCTCTGAATCCAAGTGGAAAAAGATCTAAACTCCTCGAATAATTCACTTTTAAGAGATAAAAATTTAACCAAGTAAACCTCAAATAATCATCAACTATTAAATACCCAAAGTCTTTCCCTCCTAGGCTTGAAGTGCTTACAAGTCTAAAGAGATCCATGTGAAGGACTTCTAAGGGTTTGTTGGTGTTAATGTCTTTGATTGAGTGGAAGAAGGATTGGACTTGCTTTCTTAATTGCCAGGCATTATACAGGTGATCCTTGTGAACTCTAGTTTGGGTATTCCTCTCACTAAGTCTTTTTGGGTGATGTTCCTAAGGCTTTTCATGCCTATATGACATAATCTCCTATGCCATAACCATGATTTATCAGCAATTATTTTTAAGCAAAGAGCAGTATTAGCTTTAAAGCAATTTAGATCTAGTATATAAATATTATTGATCCTTTTTCCCTACAAAATAACTTTATCATTTAAGCTTATAATGTCACTGGTTAGTAGAAATTTTATGCTAAAACCTTTATTACAAAGCTGACTGATGCTGAGCAGATTGTGTTTCAATTCATCTACAAGAAAAACATTTTCAATGATGAAATTTTTTGAATTACCAATTATATCTGATCCCACCACTCTCCTGGTGGTCTTGTCTCTAAGTGTTACTTTGCCTCCTGCCCTAACCTCTAGTGAAATGAATTGATTTGCATCTCCCATCATATGCCTTAAACATCTACTGTCCAGGTACCACATGCTCTCATGAGACCTTATGTGAGAGCACACCTATAAAATCATCAGACGTTAGATTTAGAAAGCCAAATAAATTTAGGTCCTATGTTATGAAAAGAAGAATGAAATATATGCATTCTATGCTATGAATTTGATAATTTTTGTCTCCATACCAAATGTGTTCTATGGTGAATGGTGCAAGTGTGGGAGATATGTCCTAGCATGCCATTAGAAAAATATCTAACACTAGGAAAAGAATTAACTAATCTGTGTGGGTTATGGTGCCTCTTCCTAGGTTTGAATGATGCATACTTTGTTGATGGTTTATGAAATACTTCAAGTAAAGGTGGTGTTTTATTTTGATTTAATACAATGATTTTTTCTCTTAGAAACTCATTAGCCTTTTCATAGATTGCTACTTCCAGTTTCAATGAATGCTCATTACTGTCTAAATTGCATGAAATAGTTTCTAATTCCTTGAAAGCTTTTTCTAAATCAACATGTGATATTTTTAATGAATCATGCTCAGTTGTTAAACCAGAATACTTTTTATTTAATTCATCAAATTCATCTAATAAAGCCATGTGATTGCTATCTAGAGGGGAGTGATCTTTCCTTAAGCATTCAGGCTCTTTCTACATAATTAAGAAATCATATTTGAGGCTTGCATGTAACTTTTTCAACTTCCTATATGAAGAATGAATTCTCTCAGAAACTTCAAATAATTATTCATAGCTAAGCTCACATATCTCCTCTTGATCAGAATTATCAAGATGATCATCAGCCATTAAATAAAGGTTTGTTACCTCCTCTTCTGCTTCAGTTTCAGAGGAGTCTGATACTTAGTCCACCTAGAAAGCCTTTTGGATCCTTTTTTTCCTTCTTAAACTTTGATTTTTCCTCACCCTTCTCCATGCTTGGGTGAGCTTTAAGAGTTGGGTAGTTAAACTTTAGGTGCCTTGATTTTCTGCATTAAAAAAAAATAATATCAGATGAAGCTTTAGAATTTTTATTAATCTTACCTTTATTTCATTTTTGATGATGCTTTTATTTTTTCCTTAAGAAGCTCTTAAATTGCCTTATTATTAAAGCAATGTCATCATCATCAAAACCAGAGGAGTTAGAATCAAAATTAAGGCAACAGTTTTCTCATTTTTCTTCTCACCTACATTAAGCTGTCTTTGGTTCAGTCCTTGCTCATAAGCAATTAGTGATCCAAATAAGTTATTGATTGAATAAACATTTAAATCCTTAGATTCAGTAATGGCAATAATTTTTACATCAAAAGAAGAAGGTAAATATCTCAGAATCTTATTCACTTTTTTTATAGTTTGTGAGTTCTCTTCCTAAGGCATGTAGGGATGTAACAATTTGTGTAAACTTAGTGTACATCTCAAAAATTGATTCACTAGGTTTCATGCAAAAAAGTTCATAATCATGCAAAAGAATGTTCATCCTAGATTGTTTAACCTCATTTATACCTACATATGTTATGCATAATTTATCCCAAATTTTCCTTACTAGTTAAACAGGTAGAGACACACATAAAATTTTCTGATTTAAAGGCACAGAAAAAATAGTTCAAATATTTAGGATTCAGTTGTGCTATATCTCTATCATCAGTTGTCCATTCAGTAAAAGGAATTTAAGTTTTAACACCATTTATAAGTCTATAAGGTGCAGAATAACCTTTCTAACAAGCATCCACATGGGATAATCAATTGATTGTAAAAACGTGGACATGTTAGTTTTTCAAAAATCAAAAGGTATATTATCAAAAAGAGGTGGTCTAGTAATTGAACAGCCTTCTGCAGTGTTATGATTACCAAAATTAGACATGGATCTAAATTCAAAAGTTTTCAAAAACTTAATTTTATGAATCCCGCTCTGATACCACTTGAAAGTTTGTGAGGGTATTAAACCCTGTAAAACTAGCCCGAGGCTAACCAAGAGGGAAAGTATTGGTGTTTTTTTAAAACATTCTTAAATAAAAAGGAAAGTTAAAATCTTTTTGAATATTTTAAAAATAAATAACT
The DNA here is from genome assembly GCA_019925795.1 of Dendrobium chrysotoxum. Taxonomy (NCBI): domain Eukaryota; kingdom Viridiplantae; phylum Streptophyta; class Magnoliopsida; order Asparagales; family Orchidaceae; genus Dendrobium; species Dendrobium chrysotoxum. The sequence continues at coordinate 52,584,264 of CM034314.1, read as the reverse complement.
TAAGTGGAAGCAGATAACAAAATCAGAGATTTCAACCATAGAATAAATCACAAAAAAGTGCAGAAATAAAATGCAGAAAAAGTAATAAAAAAGAACACACCAAATTTTATAGTGGTTCGATCAAATCTTACCTATGTCCACTCCCCATAGGCACCCTGTAAGTATTTCACTAAACTTATAGTGTCTCTCCTTTTTCCCTCATGTCAAGGCAGAGAAGCCCTTACAAAATCTTTCCACCGACCCGGTGAGACAGAGAACCTTGAATCCTTTTTCACCCTCCTGGTGAAGGAAGAGAACCCTGAATCCTTTTACTCCCTCCTGGAGTAGGCAGAGAACCTTAGATCTAATGCTGAAGATCATCCCCACAGAGCCACTAAGGAACCAAGAATGAAGCTTGTAGAAGATGATCAAATCCTTACTTGGAGCAACCTTTGTGAACTCCCTCACAAACTCCCCCTTACAAGATTCTATCTCTCCCAAACTCTCCTTCTCCTTCTCTAAGCTCTCTTAGGTTAGAACATTAGTAAAAAATTTTCTAAAAAGTAAATAAGAGAACTTAAATAGCAGACCACCAAAAAAAGTCCTAATTTTCAATTTTGTGTCAAAGATCATCGAGGACAATCCTACGATTGTCCTACATGATTAGTACAAAATAACCCTTTCAGCCAGGATGATTGCCTTTGCTCTATACGATCAGTAGAAGTATTTTGTACAGATCATCCCGTACAATTGTGCTATCATCCGGGACGATTAGTTTAATATGGGTGGAAATTGACAAATCATCACACAAACCTCTCAGGACGATCCCCTGGATGATTAAAAGAAAATTATGGTTTTTGTCTTGCATGATAGGGGATTATCCTATGAAATATAAAAGATCATCCAGGATGATCCAAGTAGGTCATCCAGGACAATCCAAGTCAATCATCTTGTATGATATAATTGATCAATCTAGCCATAATTAGTCTCCTAATCAGAGGATTATTTTAGGCCTGATTGTAAGAGATCGTCCAGGATGATATGGATCATCTTATAAGATAAGAACAAAATTTGAATTATAATATCTTGCCTAAAATGTGATTGGCAGCTAATTTTCATAATCTGTATTGATCATCCTATATAATATTAATCGTTTAGGATGATTAGTTAAGCAAACTTAATTATCAGGGATGCCCTAATCAGGGTTTCTATTTTTAACTAATTGTTTAGGATGATTTTAAATTATCTTGTATGATCTGATCAAAAATTGAAAAAGAACTCTAACTCACCAAATTACTCCCCCTGAGTGTGTGTGTACAAGGTTACTTAGCTTCAGGATCCACCATGGTACATTTAACTTAAGAAAAGGTAAAAGATGCATTGGAATAGAAATTACAAACTAACTCCATCCTAGTCTACCTGATCTTAAGCTGATTGACGTTCCAAGTTAACTTGTGGACCTGAAAGGTTAGTGAGCAGAGCAAACAAAATAGATATGCAAGAATAGCAGTAGTAAAGAAATAGTAATATTTGTTATCATCAAAATTAATGTACTTGGGCCTAGATTTACAACAATAAGCAGGTCTAAGGTTCACTAAAGGTGGTTGAGGATTATTCAAATTTTCTACTGAGTTTGATTGGTTTATAATCGATTAATTTTCACCATTAATATTATTACAACTAAAATTAGGGTGATTCCTCCAACCTAGATTATAAGTATTATAATAGGAATTATTTTATCTTATAATTAAATTCCCATTTTCAAACCCTTGAGCACTAGACTCAAGCAAAATTTAAATCAAGCTCTTCTAAATGCATATGTGATCCTTAACCTGAACTAACTCCAAAATTATCTAATTTCTTATACATAGTTGTTACCTAAGTTATCAAAATTGATAAAGCATATGACTCATAGACACTTAGTGTGTCAACTCTTTTTTCTAGAATTTTATGTGTCAACTCTTTCCAAGTGGTTATGGAGCCTAGGGGAAAAGAATTTGAACATAACTTAGTTTTGTCCCTTCAAAAAAAAAAAGAAATTAAATAAAGTCTAATAACATCATCGCTGACTCTATTATACTTGAATATTGCATAAATTTCTAAAAAAATAAGCTAAGTGTAAGTCAAAATCCTTAATAGGAGTTCTCTAAACCTAAGAAGTCTGAACCATCTGAATTATGGATGTTTTTAACTCAAAGTTACTAGCTTGGATACTAGGCCGATTAATACTTTGATGAATTCCATCTACTGTAGGATTTGTATACACCCTATAAGGTCTAGGATAGTCTTGATTTAGATTTAGTTCATCCATTCCTAAAGATAAACTCTTTTTAGATTTTCAAATTTTTGTAAGGGTCCATTTAACCTTTGAATCAAACAACAAATGCTCCTTACTAACTCTATTAGGCATACACTATAATAAATAAAAATTGAAATGTAATTAACTAAGTAAAAATAAAAATTATATGTTGTAAATAGTTACAAATTTATAAAAGGTTAATGATAAAAAAATAGGCAAATAGGATTAAATATGTAATTTATTTCAAACAATATAGTACAAATACAACAATATATGTTACTTCCCTAGTGATGGTGCCAAAAACATAATGCCAAGACTAGGGATGATATGGGATGCTTGGATTGGTCTATGCTTACATGTTTTCAAATAGAAATCCCCACTAAAAAAATGCAATTATAGGTGTTGATCAAGTAATAAAAGTGTTATGAGAGAGTATTCATCCCACAAAGAAGTGTTCTGCTTCATACAACTATTCTAGTACTATCCACTTCAACCTATAAAAAATATCATATTTAACAAAATCAAGGATGTGCACAATCTAGAATGAGAATTGTATAAGAAAAGTAAAGATATCAATAGATAAAATTTTTTTGACTAATGATGATGAAATCTCCGAAGCTTTCCTCAGTTGACTCTCCTAAATTAGTTATTAATCAAAGTATATGCATAATTAGATCTCGATCGAGCTTGTAAGAATGTAAAGTAAGGTTTATGGCCCTCTTATAATTATTCTATCTTCATAGACCCTAAAATACTAAACATCTTGTGTCTATGCATCTAAGTAATGCAATCCAATTTTCATAATTATTCTAATATTCCTCTATCAAGGCAATATATCACACTAGATTTTAATTTCTAGATTTGCCACTGCATAGATTAAATTAAGAGTGAGATATTGAAAATAAATATTCATAATTTAAAGCATAAGTGTATACCTTAGGAATTGTTGTAAATCTAGTTTTAAAGATTATGATTTTGATGATAGCAAATATTTCTGTCTCTAGATGCCTGTTTAATCTTTCAGGTACGTAGGTTTAATTACAAGTTCAAGCCAGTCCAATCTCAAGTCAGTCTATTTTGAAATCTAGGTCCAATGTACTTTTTCATCTTTATTGAGTCAAATGCTATGTAATTGATCCCCTAGCTAAGTAACCTTGCACATAGACACTCAGGGGGAGAGCTTGAGTGAATTAGAGTTTCTGTTCAATTTTTGTTCAGATCATCCTGGACGATATTCACATCATCCTGGACGATCCAGTGAAAACTGAAACCCTAATTAGGGTGACCAAGTTAAGTCTGTCTGATTAATCTGATTGTCTTGGATGATCCATCCATCGTACAGGATGATAGGCTCAAATCAGAATTCTCAACCGTCAAATCAAGTTAGGTAAGTTTTATTTTAGAGATTTGATATGATCATCCTGGATGATACGTGTATCATCCTGGACGATCCGTTACAATCATGCCTAAATTAGTCTGGTAATTAGGGAAAGTAATCAAGGTCTGATTGATTCGATCATATTGTCCTGGATGATCACAGGATCGTACGAGACGATGTGTTAAAAATCCTTACCGTCCAGCATGTTTCACCTGTATGGCCAGAGCGGTGATTAGGATGATTTTGGCACTTTTTGAACTAATTGTATAGGACGATAGAGATATCATCCTTGACGATCAAGTCATTTTGAGGTAATCCAGCACAAGTTCCTCTAGACGACCAGAGCGGTCTTCTGGACAAAATTTCCTGATTTACACTAATCGTCCCGGACGACCGTAGAATCGTACGGGATGATCTGAATAACTTTTTCTACTAATTGTTCAGAAGAGCCAGATCGTCTAGGCTGAAATAGGTGATTTTGAACTAATCATACAGGATGATCTATCGATCATCCTAGATGATATTGGCCGACCAGTTGAGATTTAGGACAATTTTTGATCCCTCCTTTAAAAGATCTTTTTCTTCCAACAAGAAAAATCTTTTGCCACTTTCCTTTCCAGAGAAACCTTAACAGAGAGAGCTTGGGAGAGAGAGAGAGAGGATCTTATGAGAGGGAGTTTATGAGGGATTCACAAAGGTTTCTCCAAGCGAGGATAAGAGTCATCTTCTCCATTCGTCGTCTCTCATCTTGTCGGTATTTTCTGTGGGAGGATCATTTGCATGAAGATCCAGGTTCTCTACCCGCTTCAGGAGGAACCAAAAAGAGTTCAGGTTCTCTGCCTTCTTCAGGAGGAAGCGAAAGGAGTTCGGGTTCTATTCCTGCTTCAGGAGGAAGCAAAAGGAGTTCAGATTTTCTGCCTCACCGGGTTGGTAGAAAGGAGTTTTATACAGGCTTCTCCGCCTTGCTGTGGGAGTAGAAGGAGAGTCACTTTTGTGTTAGTGCAATACCCGGAGGGGAGGCTCCGGGGAGTGGACATAGGTCAAGTTAATCAACTAGTATAAAATCTGGTGTGCTCTTTCTGATTATTTTTTGCACTTTATTTTGCTATAATTATCTGCTTGGGTGAAATCTATGGTTGATCTTTTCGTTTCTGTGTTTACTTGTTTTCGCTGCAAATTATCGAAAAGATTTTTCTTGTTGCTCATGAATATTTTAAATAACCAATTCACCCCCCCCCCCTTGGTTAGCCTCGGGACTAGTTCATCAAGGCTTAACATCCCTATCGAACTTTCAAGTGGTATCAGAGCGGGATTCAAAAATTAAGTTTAAAAATATTTGAATTTGATCAATGGCTAACTTTGGTAATCGTAATACTGCTGAAGGTTACTCTATTACATGACCGTCATTGTTTGATAGCATACCTTTTGATTTTTGGAAAACTCGCATGTCCAATTTTCTTCAATCTATAGATTATCGCATGTGGATGCTTGTTAAGGATATCAATGAACCACCTTTTAGAATGATTAACAATGTTAAAACTGGACTGCCTTTCACTGATTGGACTTTTGATGATCGTGACTTAGCCCAACTGAATGCCAAATGTTTGGACTATTTTTTCTATGCCTTAAAATCTGAGGATTGCATGCGTGTTTCTATTTGTACAACTGGTAAAGAAATTTGGGATAGATTGTGCATCACCTATGAAGGTACAACTAAAGTCAAACAGTCTAGGTTAAACATATTGTTGCATGACTACAAACTTTTTTGCATGAAACCTACTGAGTCTATTTCTGAAATGTATACGAGGTTCACTCAAATTGTCACTTATTTACATGCTTTAGGAAGAGAACTTACAAACTATGAAAAAGTGAACAAGATTTTGAGATGTTTGCCTTCTTCGTTTAATGCTAAGATAACTGCAATTATTGAATCAAAAGATTTGAACAATTATTTTATTGACAACTTACTTGGGTCACTCATTGCTTACGAGCAAGGGGTGAACCAAAGACAGCTTGATGCAGGTGAGAAGAAGAAGGAGAAAACTGTGGCGCTGAAGGCCAATGATACCGACACTGATTCTTCCGGGTCTGATAGCGATGATGTTGCCTTGATCAGTAGGCAATTCAAAAGCTTTCTAAGAAAGAAATATAAGAACTTTTAGAAGTGGAACAAGGGTAAGTCTAGTAAAAATTTTAAAGGTTTATCTAATACTATTTGTTTTGAATGCAGGAAGCCTGGACACATTAAGGCTAATTATCTTACACTTAAAGCTCATCCAAGCAAGGAAAAGAGTGAGGAGAAACCCAAATTCAGGAAGGATAAGAAGAGGATTCAAAAGGCATTCTAGGCAGATTCTGCATCCGACTCCTCTGAGATTGAAGCTGAAGAGGAGGAAACCAACTTGTGTTTGATGGCAAATGATCATCCTGGTCAGTCTGACCAGGAAGAGGTATGTGAGCTTACTTACGATCAATTATTTGAAGTGTTTGAAAGAATTCACACATCTTATAGGAAACTTAAGAAATTGCATGCTAGTCTGAAATTGGATTTCTTAACTTTACAAAAAGAGCATGATTCTGTAGTTAAAGATCATTCGACACTTGACAGCAATCACATATCTTTACTTGATGAATTTGATGAACTGAACAAAAAGTATTCATATCTAATTACTGAGCATGATTCATTAAAAATCTCGCATGTTGATTTAGAAAGAGTTTTTAAAGAATTAGACAACATGGCATGTGAAGTCGACAGTAGTAATGGAGCATTGAAATTTGAAATTACAAGTCTTAACAAGGAGAATGAATTTTTAAGAGTAAAAATTAGTGGTTTTGAGAAAAATGAAACACCTACTTTTGCACAGTTTTATGCACCTCCACCTTTTGAAGAATCTGTTTAAAAATCATCAAAGCATGTTTCATTCAAATCTAGGAAGAGGCACTATCACCCATATAGATTAGTTAATCTTTTTCCTAGTGTTAGATGTTTTTCTTGTGGCATGTTAGGACATATATCCCACACCTGCATTGTTCACCATAGTACATACTGGGTGTGGAGGCCCAAATTATCTGTCTCACAACACAACACACATGCATTACATTCTTCTTTTTATAAGAAGGAACCCAAACCTGTTTGGGTTCCTAAATATGATATTTGATGATTTTATAGGTGTGCTCTCACACAAGACCTCGTGAGAGCATGTGGTACCTGGACAGCGGATGTTCAAGACACATGACTAGAGATGTAAATCAGTTCATTTCACTGGAGGGCAGGGCTGGAGGCAAGGTTACACTTGGAGACAACACCACCATGAGGATTGTAGGCTCAGGTATAATTGGTGATTCAAAGAATTTTATGATTGACAATATTTTACTTGTAGATGGATTGAAACACAACCTGCTGAGAATCAGTCAACTCTATGACAAAGGATACAACATCAAATTCCTACCCATTTGCTGCATTTTAAGCTTAAATGAAAAAATTATTTTGCAGGGACAAAGAATCAGTAATGTCTACATGCTGGATGTAAGTTACTTTAAAGTTGATGTTTCAATTTGCTTAAAAACTGCTGCTGATGAGTCTTGATTGTGGCACAGGAGATTATGTCATGCGAGTATGAAAATCCTTAGGAGAGTCACCCAAAAGGACTTAAGTTCACTAAGGACCACCTATATGATGCCTGTCAATTAGGGAAGCAAGTCCAGTCCTCCTTTCACTATGTCAAGAACATTAGCACCTCTAAACCTTTAGAAGTCCTTCACATGGATCTCTTTGGACCCATTAGCACTACCAGCTTAGGGGGGAAAGTCTATGGTTTTGTGATTGTTGATGATTACTTGAGGTTCACTTGGATTAAATTTCTATCACATAAATCTGAGTCATTTGATGAATTTAAGTCCTTCTCTACTTGGATTCAGAGGAAGTTAGGTTGTGAGATCTTGACTATTTATAGTGATCATGGTGGAGAGTTTGAAAATGTGAAGTTTGGAACTTTCTGTGAGGAGCAAGGGATTAGTCATAATTTTTATACTCTTAGGACCCCTCAGTAGAACGGGGAACCTGAAAGGAAGAACAGGACCTTAGTGAAAGCCGCTAGAGCCATACTTGCTGAGTATTCACTTCCAAAATAGTTTTGGGTTGAAGCGGTGAATGCTGTCTGTTATGTGCTGAATAGGGTGAATGTTAGATCCAATCTGAACAAGACATCTTATGAGATCATTAAGGGTGGAACTTCAAACCTGTCCCACCTCTATATCTTTGGCTATAAGGTTTTCATTCTGAACAACAGGAAATCATCCTTAGGAAAGTTTGACCCTAATTCTAATGAAGGAGTGTTCTTAGGCTATTCTAGTGTGGGGAAATCCTTTAGGGTGTTTAATAAGAGGACTTTGGTGGTGGAAGAGACAACTCATGTGGTGTTTGATGAATCTGATCCTAAGGAGACTAGAGTTGAGGAAGAAGAAAAGGTAGGGGAGATTACCCAAGGGGTTGAAAATGTAAATCTGGAGGAAAGGGTAGAACCTCAAAATACTTTGCCTAGAGATTGGAGATATTCTTCGAATCATCCTATAGAACTGATCTTAGGAGACCCCTTTGAAGGTGTTAGAACTAGGCATGGACTTAAGAAGGAAGTAAACCACTCTGCTTTTACCTCAATGACTGAACCCACCAACATCAATCAAGCCCTTTCTGATGAATTTTGGATTTTAGCTATGCAAGAGGAATTGAATCAATTTGTAAGGAACAATGTTTGGGAGCTAGTAAAAAGACCTAAGAATCAAAGTTTTGTGGGAACCAAGTGGGTCTTTAAGAATAAGATGAATGATTCTGGTGTGGTGGTTAGGAATAAGGCAAGATTGGTGGCTAAGGGGTATAATCAGATTGAAGGGATTAATTTTGAGGAGTCCTTTGCTCTTGTAGCTAGATTGGAAGCCATTTGGATGCTACTAGCCTTTACCTGTTATAAGGGATTTATGCTGTTTCAAATGGATGTCAAGAGTACCTTTTTAAATGGGATAATAAAAGAGGATATTTTTGTAGAATAACCCCCAGGTTTCGAGAGTTTCTAATATTCAAATCATGTTTACAAATTAAAAAAGGCCTTATATGGATTGAAACAGACACCCAGAGCTTGGTATGAGAGGCTTAGCACATTCCTGTTAGAAAGAGAGTTTGTCAAGGGGAGCGTAGACACCACCCTTTTTCTGAGGAGAGTAGGGGATGATTTACTCATTGTCCAGATCTATGTTGATGATATAATTTTTAAATCTTCTGATAAGCATTTATGTGGTGAGTTTTCTAAAATAATGAGTAAGAAGTTTCAGATGAATATGATGGGAGAGTTGTCCTACTTTTTGGGGTTTAGCATAAGGTAACTGGATGATGAAACCTTTCTCAATTAATCTAAATACACTAAGGATATTTTGAAGAAATATGAAATGGACAAAGCCAAGCCAATCAACACTCCCATGAGCTTCTCTGTTCAGTTAGATAAGGATTCAAGTGGAAAATCTGTTGATCAGAAGAAGTATAGAGAAATAATTGGATCACTGCTTTACCTGACTGCTAGATGACCTGATATTATATTTAGTGTTTGTCTTTGTGCTAGGTTTCAAGCTGATCCTAAAGAGTCCCACCTGACTGCTATTAAGAGAATTCTTAGATATCTTTTAGGGACCCCAAACCTAGGAATCTGGTACCCTAGGCATATCACCTCTTTTGAGATTATTGGATATTCTGATTCTGACTTTGCAGGGTGTAGGGTGGATAGAAAGAGCACTTCTGGAACTTGTCAATTCATAGGACAATCTTTAGTCTCCTAGTCCAGTAGAAAATAGAACTCAGTTGCACTTTCCACTACTGAAGCTGAGTACATTGCCTTAGGTAGTTGTGTGGCCCAAGTTCTTTGGTTGAAGCAATAAGTCTTAGATTTAGGATTACCTGTGGGCACATATTCTGTTATGTGTGATAATACTAGTGCCATCTATATTTCTAAGAATCCTATCCAACATTCTAGAACCAAACACATTGATATAAGGCATCACTTCATTAGGGACCATGTTACAAAAGGGGACATTGAGCTACATCATGTAGCAACTAAAAATCAGCTGGCTGACATATTTACTAAACCACTGGCCTTTGACTCATTCAGCATTTTGACGACCAGATTAGATGTGATTGACATAAATACTTGATTTTGATGACTACTGATTTCTGATTTGTCTATTTTTCATTTAGTTTCTATTAGTTAGTTGTTTGATTTGATTATCTATTTTCTATTGATTTTTGTTTTTCTACTGATTTTTATTTTAATCTTGTTGTTAGTTTGATTCGAATATTTATTTTGATGCAATTTTCTACTTGGTTTTTACTTACTGTTTTATGGTTTTCTAAATTCGATCACTGCTTACTACTGCTGATAAACTGGATTTGTGACTGAAAATTTTGCCTTATTTTTTAGTTTGGAAACTTGTAAGCAGTGATTGATTCCACTGGATCTGTTAAAAGGACGAAACATTGATGATTGTTTCTCTTCCTCTAACTCCTTTAATGGTGTATTATTTCTTTTGGATAAAAATCTTCTTCAAAATTAAAAAGTTAATTTTTGAAATAGAGATCTATTTTATCTTCCTACAGTAATCTACCTCATATGAATAGTATTTTCAAAGTTTTGAGTCATTATTATGATTTTCTGAATCAAGTGATTGCACTTATCATACGATGTATGGTTTTTATTTTGTGAATTACTCTTCGTTATTGTAGAGAGTGAGCTTTGTCGTCTCTTATATTTGGAAGGTAATTTCACAGCTGAGATTCTTTAACAATTTTGAGAGGGAAAAAGCCTACAAAAGATGCACAAAGAGCGCCAAAAAAAAAAGAGGCATAAAATTAGCCCAAACTGAAAAGATGCGCAATGTCGCCAAAAATTGAAAGAATACACAGTGTATCAAAAATCAAAAGATGTGCAAAGCACCAAACAAATTAAAAAAAAGGGCACAAAATTAGCCCACAAAGAAAAATCGGCTTTCTTCCCTTTCAGATCTTTAAATGTCTTAGAAAAATCCATGCACCCTTAATATTTTCAAAATCTTGAGACGAAAAATCATGATTTCTGATTTCTTACTTTGTAATACTATTATATCAGATATTTTTCTAGAATGAGACTTGAAAGGATCTCTTTTCGAATCTAATTTCTTTCTTCTGAATTGGATTTTTATTTTGAAAAGAATTTGCATCTATAAGGTGTCCGAGGTGAGAGTTACGAAAGTCAATTTTCCAACTTTTCTGGATTTCAGTGCTGTCGATCATCTTCTTATTGGTTTTTGGATTCAAAATCAAGGGAAAATTCTGATTTACTCGAGTTGATCGATTAAAAAATAAAAAAATAAATAAATAAATAACTTCATTATTTTGTGTTTTTGTGTTTATCATTTCTAGTTTTATTTCCTCTGTTTTGTTATTTTTTATTTTTTGTTTTATATGTTTTTGGGATCCCTAATCTTTCATCTCCATCCTCCATATTTTTTATTGTTTCTTCACATTATCCTGGACGATCCCAAAATCATCCTGGATAATCGTCTTCATCCTGGATGATCCATACATCGTCCTGGACGATCCATTCAAATCATCCCCACTCTGATCAAATGTCTGAGTTACATCAATTATTGGTGAACGTCCTAGATGATACTTACATCATCCTGGATGATATGATCCATATTTTCTGATCCCGATCAAATGGCTGAGAATGCACCAATTATTGTTCATCATCCTAGGCGATCCACCTCATCCTCCCGGATGATCCACGTGTCAGCAGTTGGATGATTCAAATTCGGCCCATCCTATCCATTTATTGCATATCGTCCCAGACGATCCACCTCATCATCCTGGATGATACTTTTCATCAACGGTCGTCCGGCTGGACTCCTCGGGACGATCTCCTGTCTCTAATCATCTTAGATAATCTTTGATCATCTTGGACAATCCAACCACCTTTTTGATCAATCATCCTAGCCGTCATAATTACTCATATCATCGTGGACGATCCTGCGATCGTATGGGATGATCTGGCCGACTTCTACTTAAACAGCCAGTTTTCTTTAATTTTCTTCACCCCTCTTCCTTCCTTACCTCCTCTCTTATGATTCTAATGGCTGGTGGAAAGAGATCTAGGCATCAAGGTGTAAGCTCCTCCCAGGGAAATGTCGATCCTCGCTTTCCAAATGCAGCTGATCAGGCTGCCTTTTAACGATATCTTGAAGTTGGAATCACACAATCCAAGATTATCAACCCCCGCCCTCTTACCTACCCTGTTCTGGATCTATTTGAGCATACCTCCCTCACCTACATCCTCAACCTGGCCTTCCCATTTAGCACTGAACTTCTCCGAGTCTTTTTCATAAATCTTCGCATCGCCGCTGACTACTCCACCCTTCACTCCTTTGTTAATCAGCGGCCTGTAGAACTCACCGCCCAGGATTTTCACCATATCCTTTAACTCTCCGTCACTGGCGACAAACTCCATACCCTTGTTTCTGATCCTGATTATGATTGGAGTGTCGCCAATCGCTTCCTTAGAAATACCAACGCCCCTACCACGACAACACTTGCACTTCCCTCCTTAAGGATGTCCGTACCATTCAACATATCCTACGTTCCTCCATCATCCCAAAGGCTGGGGACCACATTCACATCACCCCTTTACTTTCTCTGACCACCTATTACATCATGGCCCATCGAGAATTCAATGCTACTGATCTCCTTTTCCGTTATATCGAGCATCTCACTACCATTAGGGATCCGGGCCATAGATGATGCCCAAATCTAGCTCTATGACACATCATTGCATATACTTTGGAGACTGAATACAATCTGCAATATCCAATCCCTGCCAATGTCCCTCCTTCCTACTTCAAAAATAATTCCTTCCATGTACTCCATAGTACCCGACTACATCCAGAGCCCGCCCCTGGATGTTGAGGAGGAAGAGGAAGAAGCTGTTCCTATTTCTGCTGCACCTGATGCACCTGCGCCCATTCATATTGCATCCTCTTTTGATCATCTGGTGCAGCGGTTTGACCAGTGGGAGGCCCAATTTGATTCTTATGTTGCTACCTAGGAGCTGCAGCACACTAAGGATCTGCAGCGCTTCAATGACTACGTTGCTCAGCAGCAACATCCGCACGATAAGGGCATTGACTGGTTTGGAGCATACTTCGCCACCATTCATAGTTACTTTCAGCCACCACCTCCTCCTTCTGATATTTATCTTTCATACGTGCATTGGTTACTCCTGTCTATTTGATTTGAAACTACTTAACAAATGTTTGCCATCATCAAAAAGGGGGAGATTGTTGCAAATCTGGTTTTAAAGATTATGATTTTGATGATAGCAAATATTTTTATCTCTGGTTGCCTTTTTAATCTTTCAGGTACGCAGGTTTAATTACAAGTTCAAGCCAGTCCAAGCTCGAGTCAGTCTGTTTTGAAATATATGTCAAATATACTTTTTCATCTTTATTGAGTCAAATGCTATGTAACTGATCCCCTAGCTAAGTAACCTTGCACACACACACTCAGGGGGAGAGCTTGAGTGAATTAAAGTTTATGTTCAATTTTTGTTCAGATCGTCCTGGACGATATTCACATCATCCTAGACGATCCAATGAAAATAAAAACCCTAATTAGGGCAACCAAATTAAGTCTGTATGATTAAGCCGATCGTCCTGGACGATCCATCCATCATACGGGATGATAGGCTCAAATCAAAAATTCTCAGCCGCTAGATCAAGTTAAGCAAGTTTTATTTTTAGAGATTTGATCTAATCATCCCAGATGATACGTGTATTATCCTGGACGATCCATTACAATCATGCCTAAATTAGTCTGGTGATTGAGGAAAGTAATCAAGGTCTGATTGATTCAATCATATCATCCTGGACGATCGTAGGATCGTACGGGACGATGTGTTAAAAATCCTGACTGTCCAGCAAGTTTCATCTGTACGTCCAAAGCGGTGAACAGGACGATTTTGGAACTTTTTGAACTAATCGTACAGGATGATGAGATATCATCCTAGACGATCAAGTCATTTTGAGGTCGTCCAGCACAAGTTCCTCTGGATGACTAGAGCGGTCTTCTGGATGAAAATTCCTGATTTATACTAATCATCCCGGACGATCGTAGAATCGTACGGGACGATCTGATCAACTTTTTCTACTAATCGTCCATAAGAGCCAGATCATCCAGGCTGAAATAGGTGATTTTGAACTGATCGTACAGGACGATCTATCGATCGTCCTGGACAATATTGGCCGACCAGTTGAGATTTAGGACAAATTTTGAGCCCTCCTATAAAAGATCTTTTTCTTCCAACAAGAAAAATCTTTTGCCACTTTTCTTTCCAGAGAAATCTTGAGAGAGAGAGAGAGAGAGAGAGAGAGGATCTTGTGAGGGGGAGTTTATGAGGGATTCACAAAGGTTGCTCCAAGTAAGGATCAGAGTCGTCTTCTCTGTTCGTCATCTCTTGTCTTGTCGGTGTTTTCTATGGGAGGATCATTCGCAAGAAGATCCAGGTTCTCTGCTTGCTTCAGGAGGAAGCGAAAGGAGTTAAGGTTCTCTGCCTACTTCAGGAGGAGGCAAAAGGAGTTCAGGTTCTCTACCTGCTTCAGGAGGAAGCTAAAGGAGTTCAGGTTCTCTGCCTCATCGGGTTGGTGGAAAGGAGTTTTGTGCAGGCTTCTCCGCCTTGCTGTGGGAGCAGAAGGAGAGTCACTTTTGTGTTAGTGCAATACCCGGAGGGGAGGCTCCCGGGAGTGGACGTAAGTCAAATTGACCGAACCACTATAAAAATTGGTGTGCACTTTCTGATTATTTTCTGCACTTTATTTTGCTGTTATTATCTGCTTGGGTGAAATCTGTGGTTGATTTTTTCGTTTTTGTGTTTACTTGTTTCTACTACAAATTATCAAAAAGATTTTTCCTGTTGCTCATGAATTTTTTAAATAACCAATTCACCCCCCTCTTGGTTAGCCTTGGGACTAGTTTATCAGGGCTTAACATCCCTATCAAACTTTTAGGAATTACTTAGGTTTTTATAGCATTAGTCAAAGCTATGAGTTTAGCCTATCATAGAATAAAAATAGAACAACATAATTTCCATTATTTACTCAAGAAAGAAAGTACTAGTAAGAAAGAGTATAAAGATATCACCTAGAACAAAAGATCCCAAACCACAGATGAAGCTTTACCAAAGTGAATCTCCCCTTATAAATTTGCTCTCCACACACCTTTCCTCTTTTAATGCTTGCTTTCTCACTACAATGTTAGCTAGCCACTCTAAAGTATGTACCTTGCACACCTTTGGCCTCTCCTCGAAGGAATCCATTCAAAACTATAGTAAACCCACACAAAAAATAGAAAAAATATTAATACATATTGCATAATGGATCAGACGTCATGACATTCAACACAATAATGCAGTAGTGTTACAATATGAACTAGCATTATAGCACTGATAAACAGGCTCCACCTTGGCACTAGGCTTACTTGGCATGGCTATTTGTTGATACGATGTGGTTCTTTTTTACGTAACTTCTCTCCGATGGAATTGCAAATGTTGGGCACTACGGTGCTTGTTTACATCATTTAGTGTTATGACAATTTAAAGGCTGGTGCTCCGATGTTGAATTATTATGCAATTTTCCCGAGACATCTATGATGTAATATTGATTTAGGCACTATAGTTTTATTATGTTCTGTGGCACTAACCTGTGTTCCACTGAGGTACTAAGTTAAATAACATTTTTTTCCTAGGCTCTGGAGCTACAATGTCCTATCCTGGTGATCAAGTGTTGACAACACTGTGGCAATGATTATTCTGATGCTGTGGCGCTTCTTGAACACTTGTGAATTCTTTTCCATTTCCTAAGATAATTCTGCACATCATCAACTAAAAATAAATAAATTCACTAGAATTTAATATAATTAAATACTAGCTAATTTTTAGTTAATAATTCCTCATATGGTTACTGGTCAAGGACTCAATATTGAGTGTAGCCCATTAGAGGGTTATAGTATCATTGGAGAGAATTTTCAATATTGTATGTATTATTTAAATAACTCTTTGACAACATTTCTCAGAGTAGGCTTGAAATATACTTATCGAAGGATCTGATGGGTTAGAGTGCAACCACTAAAATGGCTCCCACATTGGCCCAAATGAAGTTCAGCTAATAAAGCTTCCTTTTAATATTCTCATGCACACTTGAGATTGAGTGAGGAGGTAGATCTCTTAAATTGGTGATCACCTACAACAACAACAACAACAACAACAAACAATACATACAATTATGGGATATTCTCATACACACTTGAGATTGGTGATCACCTAGTAGCAGGTAATTGGATTCCTTGTCCTTTAACCATAAGGGGTTTCTAATTATGGGATATATTAACCCATCCTTGAGGTAATTTATGTAATCCACCCAACTCAGGAACATGGAACTCAAGGGTTGCATTCTTCTTGTGCTGCTTCTTCAATGGTGGTTGGTGTGGAGACTCATATGGCTAGTTTCTCACGAATGCTCCCTTGTTTAAAAAGAAGGTTAGCAAGCTAATTATGATCTATGGGGATTTTGGTAATCTCAAAATACTAAATCTTGTTAATCCTCATTTTAACTTTGAACTAGTATCTTGAGAGGATATTATCCTACACTTCAATTTTTTTATTTTTTTGGTTTACCACGAGTTGGGAGTCTGAATAAACTTCTAAGTGGGTGACATAAAAAATTCGGAGGCAATTTGCAGTCCCGCTGGTAAAGATTAATACTCAACTTATTGTTTAAATGGGAACTCAAAGTTTATAGCCTTTATGATGATGGTTTCGGCAACACATTTAAGGATAATGTCTGCACTAACTTCTTACTTAATAGATGCACTGTCTATGTATAGTATCTAGCTAGGCAGGGTTACTTCAAGATTTGAGCTTTGGTTGGTGCACTTTATGAGAAATTTGGTGAGTGTTTGGGCCTTAATGGCTATCCTTAGTGTTTTGGTGATAGATAATTTACTGAGTTCAGTCTACCATTTGAGTGTCGGCTTTAGTGATCAGGCTTGCCAGGAATGGATTTAAGAGGATGGTTGGTTACCACCTGGATGGGGTGTGTTGGAAGTAAGGTTGCAGTCTTCTAGGTAAGGTGATGAGTTCCCGTACAAGTTCTTTCATGATGGGGTATCTTTGCTCTGCACCTAGGAGTGTGCATCTAACATAATAAAGTGGACATTATTTCTTTCCATCTTCTCTAATAAGTAAAGAACTGATAGTGACTTCAATAACTTCAATGTATAATAGTAGATTCTTGCCTAGTCGAGGGCTTTGAAGAATTGGTGATGAAGTAAGGATATTATTTAATTATTAAGAGTGAGAAAGGTTTCTTAAATGAATTTGAGGTGGTGGATAGGTGATTTGCTTTTGATGAGAAGGTCATCTATGTAGACTTCAACATTTCTTCCCCTTTGCTCTTTGAAGACTTTTTCCATCATTCTCTGATAGGTCGCCCAGCATTCCTCAACCTAAAATACATTAATTTATAAAAGTACAAACCTTGTCCTATAATGAACATGATTATTTCCTGGTCATTGGGATGCATTTTGATCTTGCGGTAGCCCGAGAAGGCATCTAAGAAGCTCATGATGGGATACCCCACTAGGGAGTCAATTAGGGCTTTGATTCATGGAAGCGGGTAGGCATCCGTGGGATATGCTGAGTTCAGATTATTCCATTTGCCTATTAATTTTTGAACCATTACCACATTTGAAATCCATTCAAGATACTAGACTTCCCTGATGAAGTTAGCAACAAGTAAATTTTCCATTTCTTCCCTGATCGCTTGGGCAAGAAAAGTGATAGTTTTTCTAATGTTTTGCTTTATGGGGCCAAAGCCACATTGAACCTCAAGCCGGTGGAATGTGATTTCTTCCCATATGCTTAGCATCTTTGCGATTGTCCATGCAAACACTTCAAGATTGTTGCAGAGAGTTTATATTAGATTGTCTCGATATTCTCCACTAAAAGTGGCACTGATCCTAAAGGATCTTCCTGGTTATCTTCTGTAACTGGTATTTCTTTGATGGCCTCTATCACTTTAAAGGCTCGTGTCTCATTCTATGTCTAGTTGTAGAATTTTCTCAGAGGTGTTAGATAAACCTACCACCAATATGTAGTAATTATGTGACTGAGCTAGGTCACCTTTTAAGTGATTTTTGTTCCTTTTTCCAAAAATTTGGTGGCAACATGTAGGTTGATACCATATCCTTAAACGCATTTAGCAAAGTCCTACTGAATATAGCACTATAGGTAGCCGGAGCATCGACTATGATGAAATCTGCCAAGGCAGTGTACTGGCAATCTTTTTTACCCCAAGTGACTGGTAGGAAAATTATTTAATTAGTTTTCCTTAATTCTCTTGAAAATTTGTAAAGGGGTCCTATAGTATGGACAAGTTAAGAACCAAGTATATTTATCTTATTGAATACATCCTTAAAGATTATGTTCTTTGAACTTCCCGTATCTATTTGAATGCTACTGATCTAGTAGTTGGTGATTAGGGTGGTAATGACAATGGCTTCATTTAGGGAGTTTCTCTTAGTTGGCCCATCTCTATTACTGAAGGTAATTCACGTGTCAGCAACAGATTGCGAGTATGATGTAGCATTGACTTCATTGATTTGGGGCTTCTTTGGAAATGTAGAAGCATTTCTTCAACCGCCACTCATGATTGCGAGAACTTCCCATGCAATATGAATAGATTTTGAGTTGCATTCTCTTGAGTGGGGCCTTTCCTGGTCATCACTCTGGGTTAGCGATCATGAATTCTTCAAGCTTTCCTATTTTGATGAGTTCTTCAACTAGGCTTCACAGGTGTTGGCAATCTTTGCTTTTGTGACCATGATCCTTATGGAATGTGCAGTATTACGATGCATCTTGAGTGCAGTCGATCTTCATAGGCGTTAGACGTTTGAAGAATTCTTTATTTTTGATAGCCTCAATGAGCTCATCCATGGATACACTTAGCGGAGTATATGTCAGGTATTCTAGAGGTCGATGAGTAACCTTTCTACATACTTCTTTGGTTCTCAATACTGATGGTGTTTTGGTTCTTACAAATGCTAGATGTGGCATATAGATTGGGGTGCCTTCAATCACAGTGGAGACTTGACCCTTGGTCCTTTATTCCTGTGGCTAGATTCTTTCTTTGCATTTTTTGTTGGGGGAGATTTATCCTTGCAATGTGATCATGTTACAAGGTGATTGCGGATTATTTAGTCACTTGGTTGTATTCCTCAGCATTGGCATGGCTATTGGTGAGTTCCAATAGTTCTTCTAGTATTTTTTGTTGCTGCAGGCCTAGTGTGTATCGAAAAGGAAATTCACTCACCCTTTAGGCCAGGGATACATGAGAAACTACCAACTCAAGGTCTTTTATATTGAGCATTTCCATCTGGAACAACAATGTAAAGCTTCTCAGTGACTCAATTGGTTCTTGTTGCATCTTTAGTAGGACTTGTGAGCTTTTACTAGGCCTTTGGGCACTAATAAATTATGAAATAATAATTCTCTTAAAGCCAGTAAAGCAGGTGGTCATCCCACTAGGTAGGCGAGTGAACCACCTTAGCATCAAATCTTTTAGAGTAGTGAAGAAGAAAATACTCTAAAGGGCATCATCAATGTTACGGAGGGAGGTCATGGACTTGAAAGTTTTTGCAAGATCCATTTGGTTAGTTTTTCCTCAATAAGCTTCAAGGTGAGGTATCTTAAACTTGGGAGGTACTCTTGCTTCAAAGATGAGCATGGAGAAGGCGTTGGTAGGTACAGGTTCCATTTCTTTGGTATGTCTGGCTATTAAATTGGAGTTATCATCCCTCACCTAGGGGAAAGTGAGGTTTGCAGCTAGATCTAAGGTGTGAGCTTCTTCTGATGGCTCTTGGCGAGCATCGAGATTAGATGGTCTTTTGGGCACATTGCCCATTGACGACAGATGGTTAGCGACGATGCAGATGTCTTGAATGGAATTCAAGAGACACTCCTCCATTTCTTACAACTCACGTTGAGTGGTGTACTCAGGATTCATGGTATTCACTAAGTCTTGAGGCTGCCTGGTAGGTAATAATTTTATTGCCTTCGGCATCATCCATGCTCACCACATCTGAGAGGATCTTGGATCCTATTTTGATTAGTGGATGCTATCAGGCCTTACTTTGCTCTACTTGTAGGCTGAGAGAATGTGGGGAGAAGGTGATGAAGTCTAAGTGTGAGAGAAGGAGAGAAATATGAATTTAGACAAGATCTTTATTATTCAAGCTAGAGATACAAGAATAGTGAATGTATTTGCACTATGGAATTCGGGGCATGCAAGGAAAAAATATTACAATGCTTTGTGAATCTCTCATCCCTTTGGATTTTTATCTCTCTCTCTCTCTCTCTCTCTCTCTCTCTCTCTCTCTTTCTCTTTTGTCATAGTATGTGCTCTCACATACATTCTTCTAAGGGTTCCTCTCTCTCAAAAAAAATCTTTCTTTCCTCTTTTCTCCCCCCTTTTATAGGGTTTGGAAGAATGCAAGAGTTACATCCTAGTATGTAGCTACCATATCCATCTTTAGTTGTAATTTTTCGGTGCTGAGTTGGGCGAGTCGGGCAAGATTAGATAATAATAAGCAGTCCCCCCCCAGTTGCAATGTGAGGGGGTGAGTGCCGTTTAGATTATGTCTAGAAGATGGGCCTACGTGAGATGGGAAGTCGGTTTAGGTCACCCCATCAAGGTAAGAGGGACGAGTAGCATCTAAATGTTGACTTCAAGTGAATGTAAGAGGGAGACCTTCGAAGAGGCAATGTGTGTCGTTCTTTGCTTGGTGTATCTCACATGGGATTCTTGGCTCTGGCTTAGATGAATAAAAATTTGTCTGACTAAGAAAGGAACTTTTGAGGTCGCTTTTCCATCGGGGGGAGATGACTGCTTGGAGGATGTAACTTGTCTTGGTCTACTGTGCTCCAGTGTTAAGCTCCTTCCAACACCTGAGCAACTCCCTCGAACAAGCTGTTCTAAGAGATAACAACATCTGCATATACACTTTGACATCCTTTTGAACTATATCATGATAAATTAAATCCATTTCTCAATCACACAATTTCAGCAATTGGACTGCACATTATTCTTGTGATGGAAACATAAATTGATGCTCTTATCAAAAGATTCTAAGAACATAGTTCCATATAAAAAAAAAAAAAAACAAAAAACCATAACAATCAATTCATATGTTGATATACCCTTCGCTCATACTATAATTTATAAAACATTTACTGAGAACCAAGAACCAAGAACCAAGAACCAAGGCAACCCTCTTATGTATAGGATAACAGAAATTGCATGGCCGGCAGAACCTATTTCACTCCTTTACTCAGAGAATTAAGCAAGTTCTTTGCTTTCTCCTTTTTCTCCTTGGTTTTGGAGGGCACAAAACCACTTTGATTGCAGCATCAAAAACAGCCTTCACGTTCTGTAAAAATTAAAAGAATTAAAAAATATTAAAAATAACGTCACCACAAAATATTCCAAAGTTTATTGATCCATGGCTTTGGTGAAAGACTGAAGCAACTATTTAAGATTTCAAAATCAAAGCATTCAGATTCATAATATTTTTTACAAAGACATGTTCATTCATTCTGATGTAATATACACAAAATATTCATTCAGATTCATAATATTTCATTCATTCTAATATTTTTTACAGAAAGATCTATACCTGTTGAGTCTTAGAGCTACATTCAATATACACGGCAGCGCCAATCATCTTTTTCAGTTCTTCCCCCTGCCCCAAAAGAAAAATCGCATTATTTATGTTGTTTGTAAATAAGCCTTGGTTCCTTATTGTCAAAAGTACACTATAATTTGCCTGTGCAGTTGAGATAGTTGATGCACCAGGGTGGTCGATGAGGAATTGCCTGTTGTCGCGTAAATCTGTGCCAAGTGACAGATTAGTATTTACATAATATAAATTAAGACTTCTTTAATTATGCAGCTAGAATTAAGAGTCCATTGAAGGAGCATTTTTGGGGGTAGATCACCAGGGCCTAGGATATGTTGCAACCCAAAATTTGTTATAAATATTGATCACTAAGAGCTAGAGATGTGTGATAATACATAAGGAATTTAAAAAATTTTAATTTTTATTGACTGTTTATGAACATCTTACCAAGTTTTGTTCCCACCAATAAAATTGGAACATTTGGAGCATAATGCCTCAGCTCAGGAATCCACTAATAGCAGAAGAAGCAATTTCAGAGAAAAGAAAACTAATAGCAGAATCTAGGAGATCAGTTTATAATTACAAGCAAGAATATGAACCTTTTTGGATATGTTCTCATAGCTGGCCCGGCTGATCAGGGAGAAGGCTAGTAAGAATACATCAGCTCCTCTGTAACTAAGAGGTCTCAACCTATTGTAGTCTTCTTGACCTATATTTTAAACACAAATAAGGTTAAGTCATATTTCAATCTAGCACCTAATGTTTAACTAATAATAAAAAAAAGCATCCATTTTATAACATCCCTGCCATAAGGATCATCAGCTTTGTGGGTTTAATCAATAGCTTCAATATGGAGAAATTATAATGTAAAGCGGCTCGGCTCAGTGTTGTCATTTGTGAGATATTTGTAGCCCGTAACAAAGGGGATCTTACTAGTGAATGCTGCATATACGAGCATTTTTTTCTGTTTATTCTGTATTGGTTTGATATTATCACCATAAATTACAAAAACGGAATAGCATGATCGAGCATGATATCTCTTAAAGAGGCTGCGAAAAACCGAAATCACGTTATCCTTGCCTGGTAAAACTCTCTGATCCTAAACCTTTTTTCCATGATTTAATGTGCAACAATAGCAGAAATTACAAAGTTAAAAGAACCTAATTTCACTAATCTTCATAATAGTCTAGAGAGAGTGTGGTTATATATGCACATCTTTATACTTTCATGTACAAAGAAATTAGTTTCGTGAGTCAAAACTGATACTTCCAAAAGATACTAAAGAAAACAAAATCTTCAGCACACCGTCTAATATTTTATTATTTTCCAACATACATGATACTTTTGCTTCCAGGTATTGCTTCATTCAGCCAAAAATTGATATACCTTGAGAGGTATGGGTCTTTTTCTAGTTTAATTCAAGGATGGAAAGGAAACTAGAGGCCAATTTGCTTTATTTTATTCATTTCAAACTTGTTGGGACTCAGTTCCGCGAAAGTTAGTTTTGTTGAGCTGAATTTCACTGATGTTTGCTTTGCATATGTTTACATTTTTGGGAATTCAACTCGTCTTTATTTAGATTATAATGAATTTTACATTTTTTCCCTCCTCAAATTAAAAAAAAAACTTCATGCTAAGATAAGTTAAAGTAAATTAATAACACATCCTCCACATCATTTTATATTATTTATGGGCATTATTTTGTGCCAAACAAAGGAAAACTGGAGGTGTGTTCTAAAACATCACAATTAGAGCTCACTGATCACCTCTATCTCTATCACTCTATGAAAGTCCAAAATTACAAAAACATTCTCATCATACAAATTTCTTTCAAACAAATGCTAAATCTTAATATCAGAACTAAGATTAAACTTTTTCTGAGCAATAAAGCCTAAATACTTCTTGAGATTATATTAAGAGTTTGTTTGGGAAGATTTTTTTACTGCTTTCTAGAGTATTTTCTTAGTACATAAATTTCTAGAGAAATTTTTATACGAGAAAGGTGCTTTAGAGAGCAGAAAAAAAAAGTTGTTCCAAATGAGACCTTAAACTAATTCCCCACAAACTGGAATTCTCCTGTAGTCACTATGCGTAAAATTTATACTGGAAATTAATTCAAAATTTCAGAGCTATGATAAAACCCTTTCTAAGCAATAAAGCCTAACTGTTTTTGGTGATTACATTTAAACTAATTCCCAGCAAACTAGAATTCTCCTGTAGTCAATTTGGGTATTATTAAAGCTGGAAATAAATCCAAAACTTTCAAAAGGATATTTAAAAATTAATAGAAGAATCCTCACAATTTCTTGATCCAGTGCAGAATTTAGCTGGCAAGATTTACTGAGACAAATCTAAACCCCATCAACCATGACTTGCCCCTTTGATTCAACGGAACCATCATATTTTTGCTAATATCTTACTCCTTGATCTGACACTCTCCTCATCTTCCTCATTAACCAATTAAAGCCAACATTGACTTATATAAAACCCTCAGATTTAGTGCTGAACAGAGCACAAAAACAGCTATTTGGAGAATATATGCTCACCTGCTGTGTCCCAGAGACCAAGATTCACAGTACTTCCATCTACCACCACATTTGCACTGAAGTTATCAAATACAGTAGGCACATAATCCTATACAACACCAAGGGAAAAACATAACTGGAAGAATTGAATGAAAGATAGAATGATCGAAAGATTAAAAAAGGTAATTTTTTTCTTAAAGAGGATAGTTCTTCGTAATTAACTGCCATTTATTTGAATTTGGACTTAGTTTACCGTTGGAAAAGTGTTGCTGGTGTAGGAGATAAGCATGCAAGTTTTTCCGACAGCCCCATCCCCGACTGTTACACACTTGATAAACCTCGCAGTGCTCATCTTATGAGAAAACAAATTCTCTCTTCTTCTTCAAGGAGAAGTTTGAGGATGGTTGTTTCTTAGAGCTTTGATGACTGCAGATGGTCACTTATAAAGCATGAAACGTAAAGAGGGGGGGAGAAGCCAAAAAAAAAAAAGATAAAAGATTTGTAGTTTTCAAATTTGAACAGGAAAGGAGGGGGAAGGGGAGGATGGTTTTCTTTAATGAGCTGGGTGTAGCCCCACACACAGCTCAACGGATCATAATGATTTGGTTTTCTATCTTATATTGTGGAAATTGTAATATAATTCTTCATGACAGTTATAACAAGGATTTTAAATGAAGAGGGATGAAAATTTTTGTTCAAAATTTATGGAAGAAGATATATATATATATATATAAAAGTAAAATTTTTCCTCTTGAAAATATATCATCTCAAAATAATTTGATCATCATTTTTTTATTTAAATCAATTAAATTTAGAAAATTATCATCACCTTTTAGCAGTTTTTAGTAACTCATCAATTTTTTTTTTTTGAAGAGATGCAATAGCATTAATGAAGCAAAAAAGTTACAAGGAACTTAAAGCAACTCTATAGCATCACATTCCTTCTTCAATAAGGACATGAATGAAGTAGGAATGTTTATACTACTAAAGTACTCCCAAATAAAATCACCCTGTAAGCAAAATTCGCACAAAGGTGAGCTAGTTTATTACAACTTCTACCGGCAAAGTTAAAAGAAATTTGATTGAACTCAATAAGAAATGCTAGATCCTCCTCCACCAACTTATTGTTCTTGAATTCCTTCCAAGCTCTTTGAAGTAACTTTATAATATTGACAGTATCTCCCTCTATAATGAGCCCATTATACTCAAACATCCAATCTTGCATAACCTTCTTCAAAGCCCGAAAAGCCATTAGCTCCAATAGAGATATGTCCCAATGTGTACATTTGAATCCAAAAGCAAGTAAAAATCTTCTTTTGTTGTCGCTAAACACACCACCAATACCAGCACTATTATTGCTTAGCAATGCCACATCAATATTAACTTTAATCCAATCGGTGGGAGGAGGGTGCCAAGATAAAAACAGCTTACGCTGATTAACACCCCAGTTTTCCGAATTGGAATTGATATGTGCCGAAACAGCTGCCATAGATACTATGTTTTGAGCAATCACCACCACATTATCCTCTTTCTCACCATACACAAGCTTATTCCTACTCTTCCAACAAAGAAAAACTACTGTACAATAAATATTAACCATGAAAGGATTTGATTTTGAAAGTTTACTGAACCTCTCATTGCAGTTTTCGAAAGAAAGAAGAACCGGAGTATGATATCCCCATAAGCTGAGAATTTTGAAAACCTTATGTAATTTCTCACATCCAACAGTTATATGTGCATTATCCTCCACAACCTTGCAGCCTCTAGGACAATTAACAAGATCACTGATCCTTCTATTATTCAAAAAGAAATACGTAGGAATTGCATTATTCAGCATACGCCACCAGAAGAGCTCCACACGAGGATTAAGACGGACCCTCTTCATCCAGCTCCAATAAACACCATTCCCTGAGCTTTTCCAACCAGCTTCCATTGCCATTGCCGTAATTGACTTCCCCGTCTCTTTCATCAAGAGCTCCAATTTGTCATAACCAACATCAGGATACAATTTGATTTGCAAGATTAAAGCCACCAATTCTTTACCGAAAAACTTCTGCAACAAGTGGCTCTTCCAAGCTCCATTTTCAATGAAGGTGTTAAGGCCACACCCAACCTCCTCCACATCTGCTACGAATGTTGGCCATTTACTAATACTTCTATCCATAATCCAAACATCATGAAGAACATTAATTGAACACCCATCAGAAATTCTCCATCTCACCATGGGTCTAAGGAACTCCATACCATATAATAAAATCTTCCAAGTAGTAGAATTCCCCCTCTTAAAAGACATATTCCAGATTTCTGAGCCATATTTTGCATGTAAAACCATATTCAATAAAGAGTTGGGGTTATTAATGAAATTCCATGCAAATTTTACACGTAGAGGCCCTACTTTAGAAGTAGCCGAAGAAAGACCACGTCCACCCATTTCCTTCCTTTGGCTTACAAAGCAAGTCCCAAGCTACAAAATGCATACCTTGGCTCCCATCATTCTTCTTCCAAATAAAATCTCTACACATCTTGTCCAGCTGTTTCAAGACCCCCATTGGCACCAATGAGTGAGTAGATAAATAGATTCGTAGAGAAAGATAAGCTGCCTTCACCAACACCATCCTCCCTTCCAAAGAAATACACTTCTTCCCCCACGCATTCAACTTGTTCAAAGCAACTTCCAACAAATCCTGGAAATCAGAGGCTACAAGTCTTTTTAAAGCCATTTTTACTCCCAAATAACACAAGACTTTCACTATCCGAAATCTGAAAAAATTAGCCGCAGCTTTCCTGTCTATAAACCTAACCAACTTCCCAAACATCAAGGCTGATTTATTCACATTTATCTTTTGCCCAGACCACCTACAATAGTTCTCAATAATCTTCTTAACTCTTTTCAAGCTTTTGGAATTAGCTTTAGAGAATATTATGACATCATCTGCATAAAGTAGATGTGAAATTTTTGGAACACTGGGTGCAACTCTTATCCCCACGGTTTTACCCTTGTGAAAGAAAGCATTAGACAACAATTGGGAGCATAAGATGAAAAGGAAAGGAGACAAGGGGCATCCTTGCCTGAACCCACTCCTTGCCTCTATCCAATCCGACATATTCCCATTTATAAGTATAGCAAATCTTGGTTCCACCACCAAATTCAGAACCAGCTCCGAGAACTTAATAGGAAAATTTAAATAATGAAGCACTTGCCTTAAGGTAGACCACCCCATACTATCATAGGCTTGTTCCATATCTATCTTCAATGCCACTTGACCCTTTTTAGATTTTGAAATTCTCAGCTTATTCAAAATTTCTTGGACCAGTAAAAAATGATTAGAGATTGATCTCCCCTTCACAAAAGCAGCTTTCTCAACCGAAACTACTTATGGATTACACCCTTCAATCTATTAACCAAAATCTTGGCAACCAACTTATAAATGGACAAGCAAAGACTGATTGGACGGAAATTCGATGCCATCATAGGATTATTTACCTTGGGTAGGCACAATTAAAGTTTCTTTCCACGATGGAGAAGCAGCACCTTCTGAAAAAAATCTTCTTATAGCTTCCCAAACATCATCTTGAATGATCTTCCAATAGTTCTTAATGAATGAGAATGTGATCCCATCCACACCCGGAGCTACATTATTACCCAAGCTATCCACAACTGCCTGCAGCTCCATCCTGGTAAGCTCCGCATCCATGAAACTCCTGTCACAATCCTCCAGCACCCTGACTGGTCTAGGCCATCCTTGAAGCAAGCAGCGCCTATCTCGCCATTTGTCTCTAAAGAAGTCCATGATAATACCATCAATAGCACACTGATTTTCAGTCACCACACCATCACTATCCTTGAGTTGCTTGATCCAATTATTGTTCCTCCTGGCATTAGCAAAAGAGAAAAAAAAGTTAGTATTTGCATCCCCCTCTTCCATCCACCTTGCTTTCGCCCTTTGCTTCCACCAAGAAGACAACCGAGCAAGTGTTACATTTAATTCATGAACTTTGTTTCTTAACAATAACAGTTTATCATCATTCAAACCACTTTCAGCCTCTTCCAATTGCAATTCAAAGATTTCCTCCTTCAATGATTCCTTCAGCCTCTTGAAGTTATCAAGTTTTGTTCTACTCCAATGGACAAAGCTTTAAGAGACCTCTTGAATTTAGAATTAAGAACATTAGCTGCTGAATCTCCCCTAACACCCTTCCTCCAGGTCTCCCGAACAATCACAGCTGCAGCATGATATGAGGTCCAAACATCCTCATACCGAATCATCCTCTTATGAGGAACGGTAGGTTTAAATATTTTCAAAACAATCGGGCAGTGATCTGAAGCTATTCTAGACAGATGCTTAACCAACGCCAATTGAATAGTATTAATATCCTCGGAATTTAGTAGACACCTATCCAACCTCTCCAAGATTCTAGCACCCCCAGATTTATTGTTGCACCAAGTAAACTTAGGTCCCATATAAGCAACCTCATGAAAGTCAATATCATTCATAAACATTTGCATGTCCTTAGCCCCTTGTGAGAAGCAAAATTTCTTCCCACCCCTTTTTTCACCTTGGCCCAAAACACAATTAAAATCCCCCCCAATCACAGATGGAATATTAGTAGAAGAATTCGCCTCTAACCTACTCCATAATAACGTCCTACCATTCATGTCCCTACTACCATAAACTGTAGTAACAGACCAAATACCTCTATTCACCACATTCAGTTCCCCCATAATAAATTGAGATGAAGCTTCAATGACCGAGAAATTTGCCAGATCTGATCTCCACAACACCATGATCCCAGCAGATAAACCATCTGAAGGAAAAACAAAGAAATCGCAATCAGTACCCAAAAACTTATTGATTTGCATTCTATCCACAAAAGTAACCTTAGTCTCCACCAATCCCACAAAAAACACATCATGTTCTCTAACAAACTCTTTCAAATATAGAGAGGCCTCTTTTTTCTTTGCCCCTCTACAGTTCCAAAAAGCCAATGAAGTCATTAAGAAATAACAGGGGGAGGGCCCCCGCCACCTCTCTGAACTCCTGTTTCATTCAACCTCCTACGGCCAATGATATTATTAGCACCCGGGGATTTCGGTTCTTTAAGAAGTTTCTTACTTCCAGAAGACCGCGAATCTCCTCCTACAACTCCATTATTCTTCTCAACAATACCATGCTTTCCCTTCGATTGAACCACTTCCTCCAACACCTTACCCAAAACAGCTCCCTCTTCACCAGGTAAGTTCAAAGGAGGAGATCCTACTAACCTCTCCTCAACACTATTCAATTGAGGCTCCAACTGAATACCCAAAGAACCATTTCCTTGATCCATATTATAAAGAATCTCATACTTATTCCCCGTGACTACCGCAGCTGCAGGGCACCCTCCATCATGCCTATCCTTTCCAGAATTCCGTGCTGCATCCACAGGAACATCATTCAGCTCAGTATTGGTTTCAACGTTCAACTTGTTCTCTACACCCTTCACCAACTGATCAGGCCCCACCGAAGTTGAGCCCGCAATGCCTTTATTGACCACTGCAGTTTTCTTTTCTCCATATACCGATTTCTTGCTACCAAAGGAAACACCATTCATTTTCACAACATTATTCTTAACATTTTTCCTTCCATAATTGACATGTAACCATGGTCCATAGCCCATATCAACATCAGCATTCCCCTTTACCTCCAAAGACTTCCCCACACTAATACTTTCCCCCAAAGCATCCTCCTCAAGATTCCTGACATCTTTAATGAAATGAGGACATTCACTCTTCAGGTGCCCAATTTTACCACATTCAAAACATAGTTTCGATATCCCTTCATATTCTATATTTTGAAAAAACCTTCCATGGCAACCTTCCACCCAAACACCAAATGGGAGTTGACTATCTAAAAGCAATCGAACACAGACTCTTGCGAATTCTCTCTTCCCCCATTGAAACATATTCCCATCCAACAACAAAGGCTTACCAACTTTAGAAGCAATCCTTCCTATATTGACTTCATCCCAACAGTGTAACGGTAGATTAGGCAACCTAATCCACACTGGAGCAGTGAGACCCTTTAGAGAAGCTGGAGAGAACATAGGAGACCATTTATCAATACCAATAATACTACCCTTTACATACCACGGCCCTTCCATCATAATAGACTCCAAGGTAGAGGTTTGTTCACAAGAACATAGCACCCATCCAACTCCCAGAACAGTGATATGAAATTTCCCAAATCGTGTCCATTGTCGTCTTAATTCATGAGAAACCACATGGAATGGTATGTTATCAACAAAAACTTTCACCACCAGTGCATTTTTAAGCTTTTCCGTATTTTCCTTCTCCTTAACACAATCCAGCCTCACCGCTATGCCATCATTAGTCATACAAGAACCAAAATCAATCTCATCAATCCTAATATTCTTCTTCCTGGTCCAAGCATTCACCAACGTATCCCCATCAACATCACGTCTGTTTATTGTTTGTTGACCTTCATCCACATGATCCAAAACCTTGGCCCCATCAACAGAATTCCTACGCACTTTCTCTCGGTCATCAGATTCTATTAAATTACCTTCCTTTGGCAAAACCTCAGGAACCTTAACTTCAACCAGATTAATAACTTTGCTATTAAAAACCAATTCTGGCGACACCGAAGTTCCAGCATCCAACTTAGCTATTGAAACAATTGTTTCATCCTCAGATGGTATCCTCTCACAACCATGAATTTCATTGTTAACATTATTTAGGAGCTTCGCATTTATCCCTGGCCAGATGTCAGGGATTGCATTTGAAACTCCAAATTTATTAACATTGATTTTCATGTTAGACGAAGTAGCCTCATTATCATTTAATGACGAAACAAGAACAGATTTCAAAGGCTTAGGAGTGGAAAACGCTGGACCGGAAACAATTCCCTTACCTTTTCCTTCAACAAAGTTTGTCTTCTTCAAACCAGATTCATATACATCCTTGATAACTAAAGGCCTATTCATCCTCTTCCAATGTTCATCATCTACCGGAAATCCATGTTTGCCTGGCCGAAATTGATCCTCCTTCCTTCGTCCAGTTTCACCAATAGGTTGAAAAACAGATGTTGCCGGAGTTGCAGATGGTCGGCGGCCATCTCCCGCCATCACTGTGCGTGGCGATGAAGGCGGAATGCACCCGGGAAATCGAAATTTTGAAAACAAAAAATTTCTCTCTCCAAACCGGAGTTGCAGATGAAGAGTTTAGATAGTAACTCATCAATATATTATATAACAAAAATGTTTATATCATGTTTTAACATAGATATCGCTAACATCGTTGAAGAGATGGAATAGGCTTTCTGCTATAGCTGCGTTAATCATGGTCTTGAATTAATTTAGGAGATGTTTGTGCATTATAGTGCTTTCCATCCCACGATGTAAAATTATTAAGTAAATTAATTGTTATACTTTCCAAATAAATTGATTGAAATTGCTGCCACAATTGTTAAAGTGAACCATTCTAAGACTTTGTTTAGGACAGTTTTTTTATTGCTTCTTAAAATGAAATTTTTGTAATAAAACACCATTTTAAGAAGCAATAAAAAAGCCGTCCCAAATGAAACTTAAATAGCACAGCTTTGAAACCTTAGCTCACCTATGCGGGTGTGTGGATAAGAAGCATTTCCTAAGATCGCCAGCTGCGGCCAACCCTGATTATGGCTAAACATTATTTTTTAACATAAATAAATTATTTCAAATAATAAGAAAATAACTTTTGGCTAAAATGATTAAAATTTTGAGAAATTAGAAGGAAATGATAAAAATCACTTGATGTAATAAAGCATGATAAAATTATTAAAAAAAATATTGTACTTAATCTCTTGACTGATAATATATTCTAAGTGTAGTTTATTTTATTATTTTTTAAGAATCGGCCCACAAGCTAACGAGTTGAGTAGGAATTGGTTCAACTTTAACTTTTTAGCTCATCCAGCTCATTTCATCGGCAAGGGTGGAACCACATTGGGCCGAGAGTGGGCAACTGGCCACACTCAAAGCTGAGTTTTACTAATAAGGGAGGGTAATTTTGAAAAATTGTCCATCCTAAAACAATCTTTTTGACCTATTTTAAAGAGTTTTGCTTACATCAAATCCTGATCTAATTAATGCAGGTCCACCCACTCTCAGTTTCTCTTGTGCACCGTTTCTCTTAACTTGTTCATACTTATTGGATTACTGCTTGGACTCCATCTAACCTGCGACCCACTTAAAGCCTCCTCCACCTATGCTTCTTTGAATGCGAGCTTCTGCCTTCGTCCACCATAAGAAAATAAAGCTGATTCCGCCTTTGTAAATCACAACTACTTCTCGAGCCGAGAGTGAATTAGCTCATAAGTCGACCTAACCCGCTTACAGCCCTAATTGAAATATCAGACATCGCTTCTATTTTTTTTTTTTTTTTTGAGAAGATGCATGGAGCAGATTTATTAATAAAAGCCTAGATACAAAAACTAAGCGCACACAACTCTATCACATTCCACCTTAATCAAAGACAAAAAATGAGGAGGAATTTTATTACAACCTATACTTTCTCAAATGAAATTAGTAAACCGAGCATAGTTAGCACAACAATCTGCTAACTTATTACAGTCCCTATTCACAATTGAATGACCACTTGGTTGAAATCTTCAAGAAAGAAGAAATCGTATTCATTGTGGCTGTCCACTATAGCAGCATCTTTCTTCAACATAGTTTGAATATACTTCATCACATTCAAGTTATCTCCCTCAATGATGAAACCTTTATACTCATACATCCACTCTTGAAGAACCATCCTCAGTGAAAGGAGCGCTTGCACCTCTAATTCCGAACTGTCCCAATGCAAACATTGAAATCCAAAGGCAAACAAGAATCTACCCTTGCAATCTCTTATAACGCCCCCAACACCCGCCTTATACAAAGAATCAAGCGAAGCATCAACATTCAGCTTAATCCAATCGGGGGGAGGGGGATGCCAAGAGGAAGATAGCTTATGCTGATTGGAATCCCAGTGGTCCCAGATCAGATTGAAACGGAATGAAGCAACAACAGAACTCAACGAATTAGTTGCTATGACAGCAATGCAATCATCAGCTCCCTTATAAATGAGCTTACATCTGCTATTCCAAGTAAAAAAAGCAGCAAAGCAATATAAATTCCCCAAGAATGGATCTGATTTAAACAGATCATCGAAATCCCAACATCTTTCTCTCATGACTGAGAGACCTGGTACTTTGTAACCCCATCTGTTGAGCAACTCAAGAACTTGTAGTAGATACTTACAACCAGCCATAATATGCTCAGCATTCTCAGTTGCATCACAGCCTCTCCGACAACCACTAAAGTTTTGTAATCTTCTATAAACCAAGAAGTCATTAGAGGGAATAGCATTGAGAATCAATCTCCACCAAAGCAATTCAACCCGAGGACGTAGCTTTAAGATTTTCATCCATTTCCATTTCCGTTCTTCAACATCCTTCTCATATTGATGTTCAGCAATCAATGCAGAGATAGACTTGCCAGAATATTTAGATATTAGCTCCAAACAATCATTATGCAAATCAGAATATAACGGAACTGAGGAAATAAGATTCACCAGGTCTTGGCCAAAGACATCGCTTCTAATTACAAGTTTCAGTTAAGTTTTTTTTTAAGGTAAGTAATTCTTTTTCTTTGAAATACCTTTGGTGAATGAAATTTCTTATATTAAGACGAAATCTCTTAAATTCAATATATATTAATGTACAATAGAACACAAATCAGACATAGCGTCTTATAATTTGTGCATTAAATTATCAATAAAAAAAATTAAAAAAATGCAAAAAAATAACATGCGCAAACAAAAGCTAAGAGAAGTAATGATTGGCGCCGTGGCTGGTGCTTGTACCCGGCAATTACTTTTGCTTTGCTTTGAGCAGAAGGCCAAGCCCCAATCATTCAAACCAATTAGCCCTGATTTTAGTGCGGGTTGGTTGGTAGTTAAGTATGAAGGAAGAAATTGATGTGGGAATGATGGGATCATAGCAAGAGGGAAAAAAAGTTCTCTATTCAAGCAATCACAATGATAACTTCCATAATGCAGCTATGTCTCAGTGTTTTTGAATGGCGAGTACGGGGATTTTCTAACTATATATTTAAAAATTTTGTTTTTTGAGTGGATTAAATATGGAGAATAACATAATATTATTAAAATTAAAAATATTATTCTATGATACAGTGATAAAAATAAAATTTTAGAATATTTTCAATATTTTTGGATATCTTCCCCCCTACGATAAGTAAGATAGTATTTATATTATTAGGGGATATACATTTTTCATAAAAACATGCTGTTATGACTAATTATATCTTGAAAATACTCTCAAATTAAATTGTGAAACATACTTTTTTGATTTTAAAGTGAAGGAGACAATGTGATTTTTAGAATTAATAAAAGATTTATTCAATTTATAAATATTTCTTTTCAAGTGGCTAAAGGAAAAGAAGTAAGGGCACTAGACTCTTAAGAAATTTAGAAATGCTCCAAATAATACTAATATTTAAATTTAATATTTATGTTGATTGCCTTATTAAAAATGATACAATCCGAAAGCCCGATCTCGTGATTTGATGATTACAAACATTATTAGATGTTTATTTTACTCATTCCTGCATTACATATTGTATATCTTTTCTTGTGCGTCACTAATTTTTCAGGTACCATATAAACTAAGTAAAAATAAAGAATCAAAATTCAAGATAGTGTGCGTTAATGTATAAGTTAGTTCATGTCTGAAAAGAGTGTATTTTTCATTTTTTTAGTCAATTTTTATGATAGATGTATGTTGGTTTAGCGATCGCACACACACATAAACAAGGATTTAAGTTGAATATTTTAATTTTTTTTGTTAATCATACTATACAATTTGTTCAAATTGAAATTAATTAAAATATTTAATATAATGAGATTAATTAAAATTGGATTATAACTAATCATATTGTACGATTGTCACATCATATAGGACGATCAACTATTTTGAGAAACCCCGATGTCGAATCTTGGTCACTTAAATAAGGCAAATTCGAAATTCAAAAATTAAACAGGTTGCTTTTTACGAACCATTTGGTACTATACAAAATTTTATTTAAATTGTCTAATTTAATATCTAGAATTAATAAATCAAATTAGATCAAATTATGAGTTAATATCGTACTTTATGATTATAAATCGTACTGGATTATTCACTAGAGAACTCACAAGGATGGACTTGGTTCATCCTGAATGATCTATGATTCAACTGAACTAATCGTAATGTATGATCTATGCATCTTACTGTACGATCAGAAGACTCAAAATTAAAATTAGGGTTTTTCATAGCCCTCCTTATAAACTCTTATTATATCCTATAGCAGTGGTCTTTGGGCAATCAAAGTCATTTTTTTTCTTGGGAGAGAGCATAGGAGAGTCCACTTCACAAGGGCGAGAGAGGAAGTGACATTGAGAGAGGGAGTGTGCCTTGAGAGAGTCAAGGGGTGAGAGAGGGGCTATATGGTTGCTCGACTAGCCATCAGCTTATGTCCTCCAGTTGTATCTTGGTAGAGCTTTGGGAAGAAATGTCTTTGAGGCCAAAAAACTTACTAGTCAAGGAGGTTTGTGTTTCGGAATTTCCGCTAGGTCTTGAGGCGAAAGGAGGGAGCAACACATCAGCTAGGCCAAGGAGACGACAGGAGGGATCGACATTTCCACTAGGATGATGAAATGAAAGGAAGGACGACATCTCCGTCGGGTCCCTTAGGAGGCCGTAAGTGGGAGATTGTTCATTGTTTGAAGAGTCTATAAAGGTGATTCTCCACCTAGTAAAGGTAGAAGGACTTCTTCGCCTAGTTGTGTGCTGAAGGAGAGATATGTTTACGGCAATACCCAAAGAGGATGATCTTTTTGGAGTGGACGTAGGTTGATTCAACCAAACCGCTATAAACTTGGTTTGCATGTTCTTACTTTTTGCACTTTACTTTTCTTACAAATTTATTTTATTGTACTCTGATTTTATTTTGATTATCTTTGTGAAAGAGGTTTTCAGTGATTGATCTTTAGTTAAACATAAATTTAAAAATTAGAAAATAAAAAAATAATAATAAATATATTTTCTTCCTAAAAATTTTCATAAATAAAAAATTTTATTTGATTGAATACAAACTCTTTCGCATGTAGCCTAGTGAATCAATTTTTTATATGTTTAAGAGGTTTACAAAAACATTATCACATCATTGTATGCATTAGGTAGAGATATTTCAAATTCTAAAAAAGTTAATAAGTTTTTATACTACCTGCCTGAAAGTTGGGATGCAAATGTAACTGTTATATCTTAATCTAAAAGCTTAAATTCCTACTCTTTTTATAATCTACTTAGCTCTCTAATTGCCTACGAGCAAAAGGAGAGTCAAAGACATGCAGATGCAGTTGAAAGAAAAAGGAATGAACAATAGCACTAAAGGTTGACAATACAAAAAGTTGTGATTCAAGAGCAGACGGAAATGATGATATTACACTGATGACCCAACAGTTCAAAATATTTCTAAAATGCAAGTAAAAGTACCACTTTATCAAGCATAAAGGTAAATTTGTAAAATTAAATAAGTTTTCTACTGAAGTGATTTATTTTAAGTGTAAGAAGCCATAATATATTTGATCTGACTGCCCAAACTACAAGAGCCACCTAGCTAAGGACAAGGGTGAGGACAAAAGCAATACAAAGAAGGGAAAATAGAAGTTTCAAAATACTTTTTAGGCAAACTCAAATTCAGAATCATCAGAAATTGAGCGAGAAGATGAGGTAACTAACTTGTGCGTAATGGTTAAAGATAACATTGGTGAATGGGATAGTGATTAGGTACGTGACTAATTGTATGACAAATTATTCTCTTTATTAGAACAACTACATGATTCAAATAAAAAATTGAAAAAAGTGACACTCACAACTTAAAAAAAAATATTTCACCTTGAATGATGAGCATACCAATTTAATTGGTAATTATTCAAACTTAAGAACTCGTCACATTACATTATATAAAAATTATAATCATTAAGTGAAATGTATATTGCATTAGGAAAAGAGCATGATTCTTTAAATGAAAAATACACTGTATTAACATAAAAGCCTGAATCCTTGAACAAAGAGCATCTTGAGCTAGATGAAGCATTAAAGAGCTAAAAGTATTAGCTGTAGAAGTGGATAGCAACATGCATGCATTAAAAGTGGAAATAGGCATGAATAAAAGTGTAAATAAAATTTTAATTAAAAAGATCACAACACTTAAAGGACGTACATTTGGGCCTACACACAAAGAGAAGACACACTCAAAAACATAGCATAAATCATCACTCATAAAAGAAGACATTATCCTTCATAGAGATTACTAAATCAATTTTAAGGAATCAGGTATTATTCTTATGGGATACTAGGGAACATTGCATGCATTTGCACACACCAAATCCACCATAAAACACAAATGGTTTGGAGTCCAAGGACATCATCAATACAGTATAACATACATTCATTTTCGCATAAGGCAAGACTCAAACCCACTTGAGTTCCTAAAATTAATGTTTGAATGATGTTGTAGGTGTGCTCTCATAAGAGATTTAGTCAGAGCATGTGGTACCTGGACAGCGGATGCTCTTGACACATGTCTCGAGATCTGAAACAATTCATCACGTTTGAGGCTAGGATTAAAGGAAAAGTTACTCTGGGAGACAACACTACCAAAATAGTAGTGGGTGTAGATACTATAGGTAAAACTAATGGCTTTATAGTTGAAAATATTTTATTAGTAAAAGATTTATAATTTAATTTATTAAGCATTAGTTTGCTTTGTGACAAAGGTTTTAATATAAAATTTCTTTCTACCAAATGCTTAATCATTGCTAACCTTATATTTTACTTGCAAATTCACCTCATCGATTGTTCTTTAAAATCAAACTTGAGTCGTCTTTGGGCTAATTGAAGTCAATTTGATCAAAAAAATTAAATTTTATGATGTCAAACTGACTTGACTCAATTTGAGCCCGATTCAACCTTGACGCGATCATCGATTGTGAAATTGAGTCAATCGATCATTTAATCTAGTTAAATAAAGCTTGAATTAGCCAAAACTATTATAATTTTAATCGAATAAGTTCAATTGAGCGATATTGAGTCAATTCTACTCGACTCGAGCCTAAATTTATTGAAAACTAATTTTATTTTTATTAAATAAATTCGATCAAGAAATAGCAAGTCTATTTAACTCGATTCGTATGCAATTTGGAGCAAAAAGACCTTGATCGACTCAATTTAACACATCTCTCCCTAATCTAAGTTAAATCAACATCAATTAGCACAAGTTAATTTAATCGATTAGTTTGTTTTAAAATTTAATGAATTTGGCTTGCTTAGGTTAGTTTTCTCTAACCTTTTGTCCTTCAAGTAACTTGAATGCAGCCAAATTATCTCAGATTTTTTATTAAATCAACAAATTGAGGGGTAGGATAGTCATTAATCTTCATTTAAAAGCTAATAGGTTATAAGATAGGGAAAAGGGCCTGTTAAGATCTAGTATACGACTCTGACTCACTCAGTTGACCGAACGCATCCAAAATCCCTCTCTCACTCAAATTTTTATTAGGTGCGGACTCCAGACACAGCTCTACGTCCAGAGTCAAATAAAATTAAGACACATGGACCAGGCGACCCGACCCAACCCACTTATAAAAAATTTAAATTCGCGCCAGCTCACTCATTTTTTATATTTTTGAAAAATTGAACCGCGGAAGCTTTTAAATATTTAGGATTTGCTGAATAGAAATTTTGGTGCTTGTTGAGAAAGAAGAAAGAGAAGAAGACGATGAAGATGAAGATTGGTTTGGAGGACTTCGCATTCTCTGTAGAGCCATCGAAGAAGAAGATAAAGCTTAATAGTAAGATGTATTTTATTTACATTCTAATTTCTTTTCAATGAATATAATGAGACAATATATATTGTACTGAGCTTATTTTTTCTACAGAGAAATCTGTTGTAAATGCAAATACAACCAAAAGGTGTTCACCTTCAAGGCATATCAGTTCTCAAACAAGCTCAAATACTTCAATGAAGAATTTATAAACTAGAAAACAATAGTTTATGTATTTTTTGTGATGTTTAATACATATTCACTTTGAATATATTCTTAAAAATTTGTATCGGTGTATTTATTCATTTTAAAATTATTTGTGCTTTTACACAACTATATCTTAGAAAAATTATATTGAAAAATATAATTTTTTTTATTAAAATGCATTATATATTGCTAAGTACTGATGTGTATCACTGCTAGGTATCGCTAGGTACTACGGTGTATTAAAAATTTTAAAACTTTTTGTGCTTTTACACAACTGTATATTAGAAGATTTATATTAAAAATTTTAATTTTTTTCATTAAAATACATTATATATTGCTAGATACTACTGTGTATCGCTGCTAGGTACCAGTACCAATAGGTACCGCTACTATTTATTCATTTTAAAAACTTTTTTTTTGCTTTTACACAATACCGTTGCTAGGTAATGCTGCTAGGTAACACTAGGTATCACTGTATGAAGATGTTGGAGTGTCGAGCTTGTGAAAAATTTTATTTTTTTCATTAAAATTCATTATATATTGGTAGGTATCGTTAAGTACCGCTGTTAGGTACTGCTAGGTACCGTTGTTAGGTACTGCTAGGTACCGCTGCTAAGTACCTTTTAAAAAAAACAACAAGGAGCTCTTTAATGACTGGATATAGATAATAATTATTTTCTCTTTTTTCTATTTTTAATTTTGATTGTTGTAAGATTATAGTTAAATGAATCTAATTATTATACTTATTAGAAATATATGAAATTCATTTACTACTGTCAATTGGGATGATCAGTTTTTTTTAAAAAAATTTCATGAGTGTTTATGGAGAGCTTTGAAGCTAGGACAGGGTTGTAATTAACGTGTTATAATTGATTTATTCTTGAGCAATCTAAAGTATTTAATGTCTTCATTAATTTTTTTATATTTTTTCTAAAAACTATTTTTTTGTTCAAGTATAAAATTTCAAGGGTTGGCTTTAAGAATGATCATATTCTATAAACTAAATTGTATAAAATTTCACGTCGCAATCATCATTTTAATTATTTTGAAAAACTTAATATTTATGCTCTTCCAATCAAATTAGACTTTTTAATTTTTTTAATGAAAAAAGTATTTTATTTCAGTTTTAATCACATTATACCAAAAATCTCTTTCAATTAAAAATTTTAAGTATTGTGCATTTTAGCTAAAAAAAATTATATTTTTTAATATAAATTATACAGTTGTGTAAAAGCACAAAAAGTTTTAAAATGAATAAATAGCAGCGGTACCTAGTGGTACTGAGTGATACCTAGTAGTACCTAGCAGCGATACCTAGTGGTACTTAGCAGCGGTACCTACCAATATATAATGCATTTTAATGAAAAAATTAAATTTTTCACAAGCTCGACACTCCAACATCTTCATACAGCGATACCTAGTGGTACCTAGCAGCGGTACATAGTGGTACCTAGCAGTGGTACTAAGCAGTACCGAGCGGCACTCCAACATCTTCATACAGTTGTACCTAGCAGTACCTAGCGGTACCAAGTGGTACCTAGTATTACACAACGATACACAGCAGTACCTAGCATACTGAGTGGTAACGAGCGATACCTAGCAGCAATACATAGCAGTACCTAGTAATATATAGCACATTTTAATGAAAAAATTATATTTTTCAATATAATTTTTCTAAGATATAGTTGTGTAAAAGTACAAATAATTTTAAAATGAATAAATACACAGATACAAATTTTTAAGAATACATTCAAAGTGAATAAGTATGAAACATCACAAAAAATATATAAACTATTGTTTTCCAGTTTATAAATTCTTTGTTGAAGTATTTAAGCTTGTTTGAGAACTGATATGCCTTGAAGGTGAACACCTTTTGGTTGTATTTGCCTTTACAACAAATTTTTTTGTAGAAAAAGTAAGCTCAGTAAAACATATATTGTCTCATTATATTCATTGAAAAGAAATTAGAATGTAAATAAAATACACCTTACTATTAAGCTTTATCTTCTTCTTCGATGGCTTTGTAGAGAATGCGAAATCCTCCAAAACAATCTTCATCTTCGTCGTCTTCTTCTCTTTCTTCTTTCTCAGCAGACACCAAAATTTCTATTCAGCAAACCCTAAATATTTGAAAGCTTTTGGGGTTCAATATTTTAAGAATATAAAAAATGAGTGAGCTGGTGCGAATTTAAAATTTTCATAAGTGGGCTGGGTCGGGTCACCGGGTCCATGTGTCTTAATTTTATTCGACTTCAAACGTAGAGCTGCATCCAGAGTCTGCACCTAATAAAAGTTCCACTCACTCAGCCGAACACTCTCCTTACACACAAGCAAGAAACCAGATGCATCGCTCTTGATCTCTCTCGAATGGAGGCTCATGCACGGGCATTCCTGAAGCCTTCTCTCAGGATCTCTCTCATTCAAATAGGTGACACACACAATAAGCAAGCAGACGCCCTTCCCTCTCTGATCAGTATGACTTCTCTCTCTATGCTGCATGCAAGAACCATGCATGAAGGCTCCCTTCAAATACCTCTGTCGCATGCACTTGCTCTATCTAAACCAGAGATATAGACCAGGGGGCAGACGGGCAAGTCCTGCGTGTGGTTTTGATCGAGCTACTCATGTGATAACTAGTGAGAGGGAGAAAGTTTCTTACAAGCAATTGGGCTGGAAGAAATTAGAGAGATAAAGGTGTTGAAGAACTCTAAAGAAATTGAAATAGTAATAAAAAAAGTCCTGTGTGATTCTTCCTTCAAACATCTGGGAGGTAAGTTTCTTTTCCTTCTTTTCCTCTGTAGAAGAAAATCAATATTATGTCCAATCATTTTGACTATGCCTGTTAGCTTCGCTTACTGTTGGTTCACCCTTTGCATTCGTGAAAAAAAGAGCATGGCATCTCCAACCATCCAATTATTTTGCTGATCGAATCCTCTAAATCTTTCCAATAAAAGATGAAAGTACCAGATACGCCAAGAGGGGGGGTGAATTGGTATTTTAAAAAATTCAACCCTACACAAGAGTTCTAATTTTTTTGTATTTTTAAAATATAACTCAACGAATAATGTGCGGAAGCAAATACAACGTTCACAATAATAATATTGATGATTCAATTTTAAATTTTACAACACAAGATTTAAATCATGATTTTTCACCAAGCAATTTAACATACTAATTAAAAGCACGAAAAGTAAAGTACGGTAAACAGGAAAAAACATACCAGAGATTTTTATAGTGGTTCGGTCACTTGACCTACATCCACTCCCCGGAGTCCTCTACTCCGGGATTTGCACTAGTAAAAGTTGACTCTCCTTTTGCCCCCACAGCAAGGCGGAGAAGCCTTTACAATACTCACTTTCACCTCCCTCGGTGCGGCGGAATACCAAACGCTATGTCACCCTCCTGGTGACGGCAGCGGACCTTCTCCTTTTTCTCCCTCCTGGAGAAGGCAGAGTACCTTGGCGATGT
Organism: Dendrobium chrysotoxum; assembly: GCA_019925795.1. NCBI lineage: Eukaryota > Viridiplantae > Streptophyta > Magnoliopsida > Asparagales > Orchidaceae > Dendrobium > Dendrobium chrysotoxum. The sequence continues at coordinate 52,541,703 of CM034314.1, read as the reverse complement.
TGATCTTGAAGTGACTCTTCCCTCGAGAACTTTCTTGAAGCTTCCCAAAGCCACAAGAGGAGCAAAGCATGTAGCTAGCTTGGAGCCACCATGTGATCCCCTCACACTACTTCTCCCTCACGCTCAAGCTCACCTTCACCTTCCTCTCTCAAGCCCTGGATCTCTCCAAAAACTTCTCTCTAACAAATCCCCTTCTTTCCTCAAAGCCTCTCACAGCAAGAGGATAGATCAACAACTCCCTAAAGAAGATTTTAAGTTGTTTTCATATCAGGCTTCAGAAAACCCTAAAAGTTTCAACTTTTGCATTTCTGTTCGTACAGTACGATCCGTTCAATTATGGCTCCGTCCAATACGAGTACAGACGAACAGTTATAGAATTTTATACATATCGTACTGTACGATAAGTATATCGTACAGGACGATACTGTTGATTCGTACTGTTCGTACAGGAAGAACTGTGGGATGATCCTTGGGATGAAAGAATTCGTCTCTATCAGTCGTCCAGCACTCCTTAAGTCGTATAGTACGATTAGTGTTTTTCAGGATATCATCCTGTACGATACGAATATCATCCAGGATGAATAGAACAAAAATTCTTGGTATCGTCTGGTACGAACGCTGGGATGAAGGAAATCGTCTATGTCGGTCGTCCAACACTCCACTAGTTGTACATTACGATTAGTTCATTTCTTGATATCATCCTGTACGATATGAATATCATCCAGGACGAACAGAACAAAAAATCTTAGTTTCATCTGGTACGATCTCTGGGACGAATGAAATCATCTCTGTCAGTCGTACAATACGATAAAGGATCGTATAGTACGATCGACATTTAAATTAGAAACCAACGTTTATTTCCTGATTAGGGAGATAATTCTGGTAAGTCTTAATTAATCGTACAGTACGATAAGCATCGTACCGTACGATCAGTATAGAAAATCAAAATTAAAAACTTACCAAACTTATTCTGGCGGCTAGGGTTTCTCAATTATATCTTATCGTACAGTACGATATGTATCGTACAGTACGATTAGTTTATAAACTTAATCATTCAAAAATTAGTCGTTAGCCTGAGTATTTTTAATTAATCGTACAGTATGATACGAAATCGTACAGTATGATTTTCTTTAAAAAAAATTTTAAATCATTAAAAACAATTCTCCCCCTGTGTGTGTGCATGGTTGCTCCTTTCACATGCATGCTTCTATGGCAGACTCAAGAAAATAAAAATAAAGAAATAAAAATTACAGACTTTTCAATATCCTATTCTACCCGGTTTGAGTCTCCAGTAATCTTGAGCAGTGTGCATCTGACCTGAAATGTTAGTGCTCATATACAAGGATTAAGCATTTATAATCTAAAGGAAGTCTATATGGATTCAGTAAGTATTAGTTGTCACCATCAAAATTAAGTGCTCGAGATCCTGGATTTCAACAATCTCCCCCTTTTTGATGGTGTCAAATAATATTTTCTGATGGACAGATGTTTTGACTTCTTTAGCTCCCCCCCTCAGAAGAGTAGCTTATTAATTTTTAAATAGGAGGAGAAGAAACAGTTTTTTTTATTTATTTATTATAACATATAAAAAAACAAGATAGAAAAAAAATGTAGTGAAAATATAAACAACCAATATCATTTAATAGTAAGCAAAAACAGAACAATACAGAACACTCAGAAATGTCTCCCCCTTTTGACAGCACCAAAAAGGGAAGAAAAAGGAAACAACTACAATGACAACAAACAGAAAATATAAATAACTACAATAACTCAAAAATCTGGATCCTGATCCGAAGGTGGTGGCGGAGGTTGTGGAAACAGCTGGTGGTACTGATGGAGGGATGCAAACTGGTGATCGATCGAGGTGAAGCGCTCCCTAAACCATCTCATATCAGTTTCATGCTCCTGATGTTGCTGAGCAATGTGGGCATCCAACCTAGTCTCCAGGCGATCAAGGCGTTGAATAATGTCGTCGTGAGGGTAGTCGGGAGGAGCAAGGCCAGGTGGGTGGATTGGTGGTGGTGGAGGTGCGTCAGCAGGAGTAGCAGCCTCTTCGTCATCAAACTCAGGATCAGCGGAAGCGGCCCCCCGATGGAACAAGATACGAAAGGAGGCATCCGAGTAGAAGATAGGAAGGTGATATAGAGGTAGCAGATAATGAAGTCGGTATTTGGCATCTAGGATGTATCCTATGACATGCCCTAAAGCAAGGTTCAGTTTGCGGCGGGCACCGGGATATCGAAAGGCAGACAGGGTATGAATATAGTCAAAAACCATTTGGGCTTCATTGTATTTTGTGCCAGACATGATTAGATATGTAACGATAGAAAGTAGTGGAGTAATATGGATGCGGTCTCCAGCTTTGGGTATAATGGATGTGCGAAGGACATGCTGGATAACGCGGGCATTCTGATTTAGGATTTGGACCAGGGGTCGGTGTTGATTGGAGGGGACACCCCTAAGGGTCATATTTACTGATGTCCAATCATAGTCGTGGGAGATCATGGATTGGGGACGAGGGCCGTCAGTGGACAGCCCTATGTGTGCAGCAATGTCATTGACGGTGATAACGACATTCTATTTACAGACATAAGACGTGAAAGTGGTGTTTTCTAGGTCGATTCGGATATTGGCCAGAAACACAAACAGGGAGTTCAGAGCGAAAAGGAAAGGCAAGAGTCAAAAGGAATTGAAGGGTAGTGGATGCGAACAGATTCATCACCTCGAAATTTAGGGCGGCTTGATTTAGCATGTGGGAGGGAGTGATTTTGGCTTCCTTGATTTTAATATACGCTTTCTCATCCGCAGCGGAGAGAAAATGATCATCGAAATGCCGAGAGGAGGAAGAGCTCCCGACGACCATTTGACCGTGCTTACTGGACCCAGACATGGTGGAAGAAAGGATTGGAGAAAGGCGGAAATTCGGAGTGATTGAGAGTGAGTGAGAATGTGCAAAGAATCCCTCCCTTTTTATAGAATTTGTGAACTATCATACAGTACGATTGAGTATCGTACAATACGATATGCGCAATAATGTCGTCTGGATGACCGTGCAAAAAGGTGAGTCAAATCGTACAGTACGATCAGAATCGTACTGTACGAACGTGAGTGTGAGGCATTCATCCTAAGGAGTCGTTTGAACGACTTTTGACAAAAATGTTCATACAGTATGAACAGGTGTTCATACAGTACGAAAGGAAATAATGTTCGTACCGGCCGAGTTTAAATTCATCCTAATCCATTTGACACGTGGATCGTACAGTATGATTGGTAATTCGTACAGTACGATGTCCAATAATTAGTATCGTACGGTACGAGTGGTGAATCGTACAATATGATAGGTATAAGACATGAAAGATCTGGACCGTGAATGGGAATGGATGGTTGAGATTGGAGTGATTTGAACCTTATCGTACAGTACGATATTGTATAGTACAGTACGATTGTCAGAGAATATCAAGGTTTGTGAGCAGCATGGTAAGAGGATCAGGAATCCATTTTTTTTCTCGTTTTTTTTTTGTTTTTTTTTTGTTTTGTTTTTTTTTTTTAACAACACAAATCATAACAAACACAAATTTTTTTTTTGTTTTTTTATTTTATTTTAGGCTTGAATGTCTATGACACCTAATTTGGTTCTTAAAGTGCTAAATGTGTCATAACCTAATGGTTTTATGAAAATGTCAGCCAATTGATCTTCAGTAGCAACGTGGTGCAGTTCAATATCTCCTTTGGCTACATGATCTCTAATGAAATGATGTCTAATGTCTATATGTTTAGTTTGTGAATATTGAATTGGATTTTTGGATATGCAAATAGCACTAGTGTTGTCACACATGATCAGAATGGTTCCTACAGGTAGTCCTAAATCTACAAGCTGTTGTTTTAACCATAAAACTTGTGCAACACAGCTACCTACCGCTATATATTCTGCTTCGGTTGTTGATAGGGCTACTGAATTTTGTTTCCTACTGGACCATGAAACTAACGATTGTCCAATGAATTGATAAGTGCCAGAAGTGCTTTTTCTATCTACCCTACATCCTGCAAAGTCTGAATCTGAGTATCCTAAGATTTCAAAAGAAGTGCTGTGTCTAGGATACCAAATTCCTAAGTTCGGGTTGCCTAGTAGATATCTAAGAATCCTTTTGACAGCAGTCATGTGAGATTCTTTCGGGTCAGCTTGAAAGCGGGCACAGAGACACACACTAAACATTATGTCTGGTCTACTGGCAGTCAGATAGAGAAGTAATCCAATTATTCCCCTATACCTCTTTTGATCTACAGACTTCCCACTGGGATCTTTATCCAATTGAATGTTAGAGCTCATGGGTGTATTCATAGCCTTAGCATTATCCATTTCATATATTTTCAAAATATCGTTGATGCATTTAGACTGGCTAAGAAACGTTCCACCTTCCGTTTGTTTTACACTAAATCCAAGGAAGTAACTAAGTTCTCCCATCATACTCATTTCAAACTCATCACTCATTATTTTTAAAAATTCATTACATAAGTTTTTTTCTGTCGATCCGAACAAGATGTCATCTACATAAATCTGAACAATGAGTACTTCAATTCCTACCTTCTTCAAAAATAAGGTGGTGTCCACACTACCCTTAACAAAACCTCTATCTAGTAGGAATGTACTATATCTTTCATACCAGGCTCTAGGTGCTTGTTTTAACCCGTATAGTGCCTTTTTCAGTTTGAACACGTGGTTTGGAAATTGTGAGTTTTCAAACCCCGGAGGTTGCTCCACATAAACATCTTCCTTGATTACCCCGTTCAGGAAGGCACTCTTGACATCCATTTGATACAGCTTAAAATCCCTAAAACAAGCAAAAGCTAACAGTACCCTGATGGCTTCTAGTCTAGCTACCGGAGCAAAGGTTTCTTCAAATTCTATTCCTTCAATTTGGTTATACCCCTTTGCTACTAACCTAGCCTTGTTTCTCACTACTACCCAAAGTCATTCATTTTGTTTTTAAAGACCCATTTAGTTCCAACCACACTTTGTTCTTTAGGTCTTTTGACTAATTCCCATACATCATTCCTAATGAATTGATTCAACTCTTCTTGCATTGCTAGGATCCAAAATTCATCTCCTAAGGCTTGATCTATACTCATGGGCTCAATCATAGATATGAATGTAGAATGACTAACCTCTTTCCTAAGTCCATGCCTAGTTTTTACCCCTTCTGATGGGTCCCCTAAGATCAGTTCTCTAGGATGACTAGAAGAGAATTTCCAATCTCTAGCAGATGTTCCTGAGGTTCCGCTCTAGTCTCTATGGTAATGGTTTCTACTCCCCGTATAACCTCAACTTCTTCTTCTTCATGATTAGGTTCAGAGGTCTTATTGGATTCATCAAAAACCATATGGGTGGACTCTTCTACTACTAGGGTTCTCTTATTGAATATTCTATAGGCTTTACCTACCAATGAGTAGCCTAGGAAAACCCCTTCATCAGATTTAGGATCGAACTTTCCTAAGGGTGACTTGCCATTGATTAGGATGAAGCATTTGCAACTGAAAATGTGTAAGTGGGAAAGATTGGGTGTCCTACCCTTAAGCAACTCATAGGGTATCATATTAAGTTTATATCTAACATTTACCCTATTTAACACATAGCATGCGGTATTTACTGCTTCTGCCCAAAAGTATCTAGGGAGAGTGTATTCAGCTAACATAGCCCTAGCAGCTTCAACTAAAGTTCTATTCTTTCTTTCTGCTATTCCATTTTGCTGAGGAGTTCTAGGAGCAGAGAAATTATGTTCTATTCCAACCTTTTTACAAAATGATTCAAATTTATCATTCTCAAATTCCCCACCGTGATCACTATGAATTGTTGAAATTACACATCCTAATTTCCTTTGAATCCAAGTGGAGAAAATTCTAAACTCTTCAAATGACTCACTCTTATGAGCTAGGAATTTCACCCAAGTAAACCTAGAGTAGTCATCTACTATTACAAACCCATACAACTTCCGTCCTAGGCTGGCTGTACTAACAGGTCCGAACAGGTCCATGTGGAGAGTTTCTAGTGGCCTAGTGGAGTTGACATCTTTGATTGCATGAAATGGAGATTTAACTTATTTTCCTAATTGGCAAGCATCTTAGAGATGATCCTTAGTAAAGTCTAACTTTGGTATGCCTCTAACTAAGTCTTTCTGAGTGATGTTCCTAAGTGTTTTCATACTAGCATGGCATAGTCTCCTATGCCATAGCCAAGAGTCATCCGCTATTGTTTTCAGACACAAAGAGTTTGAGGTTTCAATGCAGTTCAAATCTAACATGTAAACATTGTTTATACATTTTTCTTCTAACACAAGTGAATCATTTAAGCTAATCATGCATTTATTAGATAGAAATTTTATGTCAAAGCCCTTGTCACATAGTTGACTTATACTTAAAAGATTGTGCTTTAAACCATCCACTAAAAGTACATTCTCAATAATTAAATTTTTAGTGTTTCCAATGATACCTGAGCCCACCACTTTCCTGGTGGTGTTGTCTCCCAAAGTTACCTTGCCTCCTGACCTAGCCTCCAGTGTCACGAACTGCTTCATGTCTCCAGTCATGTGTCTCGAGCAGCCACTGTCCAAGTACCACATGCTCTCACTAGGTCTTTTGTGAGAGCATCCCTATAATGTCAATCACGGATTAGCTTTATGAACCCAAGTGAGTTTGGGTTCCACCCTATTCTTATATGTATGAAATGTATGCATGTTATGCTGTGATGAATGCGATTTAGGTCTCCACACTAGATGTGTCCTATAGTGAATTGAGCACGTGCGGGCTATGTGACCTAGTATGCCACAAGAATAACATCTAACACCTGGAAATGGGTTCACTAATCTACGAGGGTGGTAGTGCCTATTTCTGGGTTTGGATGATGCATGCCGTGTTGGTTTTGAATGAGATGATTCACATGGTGGAGGCTGAAAAAACTCAGCAAACGTGGGAGGTTTTTTATTATTCTCGAATGCATGAAGTTTTTCATTTAAAAATTTGTTCTCTTGGTTAAGACTAGCATATTCGAATCTCAATGCATGCTCACTACTACTAAGTTCCCCTGCTAGTTCTTCTAGTTCCTTAAATGCATTCTCTAATTCAACATGTGATGATTTCAAGGTATTGTGTGTAGTGGTTAACTCAATATGCTTCTTGTTTAATGCATCGTATCATCAAGCAAAGACATATGATCTTTATCTAAGTCAAAAAAATTCTTTACTATACTAGCATGCTCCTTTTGTAAAGTACTAAACTCAGTATTAAGACTAACATGCTTTTTCTTCAACTTTCTATACGAGTCATGGATTTTTTCAGAAATAACAAGCAGTTCATTGTAAGACAGTTGACATACCTCATCTTGATCTGATTGATCAAGATTATCATTAGTCATAAGATACAGGTTCGTTACCTCCTCCTCTGCTTCTTCTTCTGATGATTCTGAGGCAGAGTCGGCCCAAAATGCTTTTTGAGTCTTAAATTTTCCCTTCTTGAACTTTGATCTTTCCTCACCCTTTTTCTTGGTTTGATGAGTCTTGATGTTGGGGAAATCAGCTCCGAGATGACCGGGTTTCCTGCACTCAAAGCAAATTGTTTGAGATGCAACCTTAGTATGCTTTGAGTTCTTACCTTTGTTCTAATTGCTTTGATGATGGCGCTGCTTTCTTTTCAGAAAATTTTTGAACTGACGAGTCATCAAGGCGATGTCGTCATCTTCCTCCGCTGTTGAGCTGTCACTTTCAGAATTGTTTGCTTTTAAAGCCACCGCTCCCTCCTTCTTCTTTTCACCTGCATCACTTTGTTGTTGACTCACTTCTTGCTCGTAGGCAATGAGTGACCCAAGCAAATTATCAATAGAATAAACATTCAGGTCTTTTGACTCAGTTATTGCAGTGATTTTAGCATCATATGAGCTAGGCAAACATCGCAGTATTTTGTTTACTTTTTCCGAGTTAGACAACTCTCTTCCTAAAATATACAGAGATGTTACAATCTGGGTGAATCGAGTGTACATGTCAGATATAGTTTCACTAGGTTTCATGCGGAATAGTTCGTAATCATGTAGCAGTATGTTCAACCTAGATTGTTTGACCTCACTAGTTCCTTCGTACGTGATACACAGTTTGTCCCAAATTTGTTTACCAGTAGTACAAGTTGATACTCGCATATAGTCTTCTAATTTTAATGCACAAAAGAAACAATTTAGACATTTAGCATTTAGTTGTGCAAGTTCTCTATCCTCAATGCTCCATTCATTAAATGATAGTTTAGTTTTAATTCCATTCAACATACGAAATGGTGCAGAATAACCTTCTTGGACTAGCATCCACATGCGATAGTCTATAGACTATAAAAATGTAGACATGCGTATTTTCCAGAAATCAAACGGTATGTTGTCAAATAACGATGGACGAGTTATAGAATAACCCTCCGCAGTGTTACGGTTACCAAATTGAGCCATGGATCTTATGTTTCTAGGTTTTCTAAAACACTATTTTGAAACCCCGCTCTGATACCACTTGAAAGTACGAGATGCGCCAAGAGGGGGGGTGAATTGGTATTTTAAAAAATTTAACCCTACACAAGTGTTCTAATTTTTTTGTATTTTTAAAATATAACTCAACGAATAATGTGCGGAAGCAAATACAACGTTCACAACGATGATATTGATGATTCAATTTTAGATTTTACAACACAAGATTTAAATCATAAATTTTCACCAAGCAATTTAACATACTAATTAAAAGCATGAAAAGTAAAGTATGGTAAACAGGAAAAAACACACCATAGATTTTTATAGTGGTTCGGTCACTTGACCTACGTCCACTCCTCGGAGTCCTCTACTCCGGGATTTGCACTAGTAAAAGTTGACTCTCCTTTTGCCCCCACAGCAAGGCGGAGAAGCCTTTACAATACTCACTTCCACCTCCCTCGGTGCGGCGGAATACCAAACGCTATGTCACCCTCCTAGTGACGGCAATGGACCTTCTCCTTTTTCTCCCTCCTGGAGATGGCAGAGTACCTTGGCGATGTTGATCTTGAAGTGACTCTTCCCTCGAGAACTTTCTTGAAGCTTCCCAAAGCCACAAGAGGAGCAAAGCATGCAGCTAGCTTGGAGCCACCGTGTGATCCCCTCACATTACTTCTCCCTCATGCTCAAGCTCACCATCACCTTCCTCTCTCAAGCCCTGGATCTCTCCAAAAACTTCTCTCTAACGAATCCCCTTCTTTCCTCAAAGCCTCTCACAGCAAGAGGATAGATTAACAACTCCCTAAAGAAGATTTTAAGTTGTTTTTATATCAGGCTTCAGAAAACCCTAAAAGTTTCAACTTTTGCGTTTCTGTTCGTACAGTACGATTTATAATCATACAGTACGATCTGTTCAATTACAGCTCCGTCCAGTACGAGTACAGACGAACAGTTATAAAATTTTATACATATCATACTATACGATAAGTATATCGTATAGGACGATACTGTTGATTCGTACTGTTCATACAGGATGAACTGTGGGACGATCCTTGGGATGAAAGAATTCGTCTCTGTCAGTCGTCCAGCACTCCTTCAGTCGTACAGTACAATTAGTGTTTTTCAGGATATCGTCCTGTACGATACGAATATCATCCAGGATGAATAGAACAAAAATTCTTGGTATTATCTGGTACGATCGCTGGGATGAAGGAAATCATCTCTATCGGTCGTCCAGCACTCCACTAGTTGTACAGTACGATTAGTTCATTTCTTGATATCGTCCTGTACGATATGAATATCATCCAGGACGAATAGAACAAAAAACCTTGGTTTCGTCTGGTACGATCTCTGGGACGAATGAAATCGTCTCTGTCAATCGTACAGTACGATAATGGATCGTACAGTATGATCGACATCTAAATTAGAAACCAATGTTTATTTCCTGATTAGGGAGATAATTCTGGTAAGTCTTAATTAATTGTACAGTACGATAACCATCGTACCGTACGATCAGTACAGAAAATCAAAATTAAAAATTTACCAAACTTATTCTGGCGGCTAGGGTTTCTCAATTATATCCTATCGTATAGTACAATATGTATCATACAGTACGATTAGTTTATAAACTTAATCATTCGAAAATTAGCTCCTAGCCTGAGTATTTTTAATTAATCGTACAATACGATGTGAAATCGTACAGTACGATTTTCTTTAAAAAAAATTTAAATCATTAAAAACAATTCTCCCCCTGTGTGTGTGCATGGTTGCTCCTTTCACATGCATGCTTCTATGGTAGACTCAAAAAAATAAAAATAAAGAAATAAAAATTACAGACTTTTCAACATCCTATTCTACCTGGTTTGAGTCTCCAGTAATCTTGAGCAGTGTGCATCTGACCTGAATTGTTAGTGCTTATATACAAGGATTAAGCATTTGTAATCTAAAGGAAGTCTATATGGATTCAGTAAGTATTAGTTGTCACCATCAAAATTAAGTACTCGGGATCCTGGATTTCAACAAAAGAAGCATTAGCTTGGTTGGTCTATTAGATTTGTGAAGACACCCCTTTAAGTATCATTTTCTAAGTTCTAATATTTTTTGAAGGATCTTGCCAAGTACAATGCTAAATATTAGGATTAAAGAAGGAATGCAAGTAGCTCTAGTGAACCAATTAACTTCTTAGAGAGTAGTCACTATTATTGTTGATTTCTTGGAAACATGGAGTGCTTCTAATCTTTCAAGATTAAGAGGAAGTTGAATGGAAATTTCTTAAATCCTAAGATAATTTGTCTTCCAGTTGTCAGATAAAAAATTCAAAGTAATCTTCCTAGAATGAGTGCAATTTCCATTCTAATGAACATGAAGATCACATGTTTTCTATTTGTTTAACTAAATTCTTAGGGATACAAATAGAGACTGAGCTTATAAACAAAAGTTGCAAATGAAATAAGTTTCCAATTTTAACTCTTTTGGCAACGTATTTAATAAAGAAGATGGTTTAGATATTGATGTCGGTGAGAGTTTCAAAAGTTTTCTCTTTCTATATACATATATTATTACTAGAGAGCTTATTTGATACAAATTCTATGTGAATTGAAATAATTCCTTTTAAATTATCAAAACGAATATTATCAGATGAGTGTGAATTTGAGTTTCCAAGGAATTAAAAAAGTGAGTTAAAAAAAGTTGGTGAAGAAGCCCGAAAAAAGGTAAGTTTTAATCATTTCAAATTTAATTGCATTTCTTTTATTTAATATCTACTCTAACCACTATTTATCCTTTTTGTTTGCTATGTTTTATGAGGGATCATGGTAAGTATCTGGACAATGAGCTAGATGAGCATCTGGATGAGGGACATGGACAACGAGCGCAAGAAATTCAGTTGCCATCATTTCTACCAAATGAGAGTGCTACGACATAAAACCACCAGACTAACTCTGGTAAGGAAAGTATTCCTAAACTTAGAAAGCCCTAGGTTTTATAAGCCATTTAATGTACCTGTACGCTCTTCCAGCCTTAGGTTCCTGGAAAACCTTGCCTTTAATTTATTTATTATTATTTTTTTAAACCCATCATTTGCATGTTGGCATCAACATTAGCTTTAGGAGAGCTATAATTGATTAATTAACCTTAATTTGTCCCATATAGATTATTAGGATCTTAATCATTCAGGATTTTATTTTTTTGGTAATTAAAATTATAATTCCAACAAATTATAAAATATATATACAAACTAAAATTAATTTGAGTAACAAATAAATTCACCTAATCGAATTATATATATATATATATATATATATATATATATATATATATATATATATATATATATATAACATTCAAATTGAATTTATAAATAAAATAAAATACATGAAGTAAATACTAAATTCAAATAAAATAATAATAATAACCTAATACTTTTTTAACATAGATTTTAATTAACCATATCCATAAAAAATAATAATAATAATTAAATCTAAACAATAATAAATATAATGAATAAAATGATAAAAATATATGGATAAAAAATTAAATATACAAATAACATTCAAAAATCAAATAAAATTAAAAAAAATCAAAGCAAACATACCTAACAAGTAATAATTAAATAACAAAAGAAAATACATTCAGTCACCAAAAAATTCAGTAATCAACATATTTAATGAACACTAATAAAGAATGATCAAACATAATGAACAAGGCAATTACCACTCTCATTAAAGTTTATAGGTTGGAAACCTTGGGTTACAGGACTACATGTGCTGAGGATACTTTGGTGCTCTTGCTCGTTGTGATAAAGGCACTAATGAATTGATAGGGTGATAAATTACAAATATGATAAATCAATAATAAAAAATGCTTAGACATTTGAAGCATTCCTACTCTTGTGCTTAACTCCTTTTAGGAAGAAAAATATGTATTGGATTGAAAGTTCTAATGGCTAGTCAAGAGAATCTAAACAACCAATCATTATTCAAACTCAATAATCAAAATCTATCCTAAAATAAATCTCAAAACATCTAAAATACTAAACCTTATATTTAAACTTAAGTTCCATTGACTTTCAACAAACTAAGTTCAACTTATAAAAAACATCAAGTAATAACAAACTCATGATATCCCCAAATCACACAACCAATTACATACAGTTTAATTTATTTGTTAGGGCACAGACTATAACTTTAGGTTAGGCTAGTGTCATTTTATCTATATTTTTTGAAATATAAAAAATGATTGGTGTGTGCGAATGAGTACTAGTTGTTATAGTTTACTATAATTGATTTTGTAATGCTTATTTTTTGATGTTTTCTCTATAATATGTGGTAGGCATTTAGATTTCTCTAGGTTAGTAGTGATTTAGATGTTTACTGCTAATCAGAATTTTTTATAGGTGATCATGCTTATGCAGGGCTATTATTAAAGTAGGGCTAAATTATTCATAATTTAAAGCTAATAAAACTTTTTTACAGGTGCTTTCATTGCTCAACCCTCTTAATTGAGAAAAAAGTATGACCAAGCTTGCGGATTGCTAAAAAAATGAGGCAAAATAATTATGTGTTATTATATGATTTAAGATTAAATAAATTGCTTACTAGCATATAAGAATTTTAGAGTCTTTATTCAATTTAAAATATAATTCATTACATAAAAGAGTTGTGAAAGATTATAAAATAAGACATTTTTCCAAAAAGATATGCATCGAAAGAGAAAAGAAATATTCTTCATTAGAGTTTTTTTCATTTGGATATCAAATTGGATGAATCACAAGGATCTTGAAGAAAAGAACCAAGATGGAAAATAAGAATGCAAGATTAAAAAATATTTTATTTTAAGACTTGCTTCATTTTATAGGAGTAGAATCCAGATAGTTATCGATGGGACCTGGTCACCTTTACTTTCAGCAAACCCTAGGTTATATATTAAGTGGCACTTGCCAAATAGACTTTTGACATTATACATTAGTTGATGATTTAATTTAATTGATTTGTTTATATTGATTGTGTAATGGAAACTTTCTTCCTTTTATAAGTTTCTTTCTTTGCCAACTAGACTTTTGACATTATACATTAGTTGATGATTTAATTTAATTGATTTGTTTATATTGATTGTGTAATGGAAACTTTCTTCCTTTTATAAGTTTCTTTCTTGCATGTGCTTGTGCCTAAAATATTAGCTAGGTATCACAAAATAAAAATTCTTGTACTCATAACCAAATAAAAATTTAGAAATAAATAAGATAGAAATATAAACATTTTAAGAAAGTAAATCAGAGATCATCTGGGGTCACATTAAAATTTTTCTTTTCTTCCTTATTTAGGCACTCCCCTCCAGCTGGTTAAATTCAAACCAGCCGGGATATGAGGGTGCTATTTTGTGTTAGGGGAGGCCTACTACTTTGGGAAAAATCTATTTTTATGCCTCTTTCAAAAATTTTAAATCATTCCAATTACATATACATTCAGCTAGCATGCATTGCATTATAAATAAATAAAAAATAAAATTTAATTATATTTAGCTTTAGGAGCATAAATACAACTTATAAGTCTAGGGCCACATAGGATTTTTTAAGATGATAGCCCTAAATTCCCAAAACTTAATAAATAATAGCTTACCCATCTTTCATAAGAATGAATAGCTTTGTTTTGAAGTGATTAGGTAGTAGTTGGCTTTCTATTCCATGCAAGATGTAAGTCCAGATTGCACTTCATTAAATAGTTATGGGTTACTAATTTGTAGTGCCCAACTTTGATCTAGGTTATGAGGTGACCTCAAATTATAAGTCCATACCCTTCAAAAATATATTCCAAAATTTTTAAAAAAAGGTCAGATCAAATATAAATATTTTTTCTCTAAATTATTAAAGCTCAATATAGGATAAATTGGCGTGCTTCTAGGTGGTCCCAAAATCATAGTGCTTTGTACCTTTGATCCATTGACTACTTAAAAGAACTTTTTGAAATTGAACCAATCCCCTTTAAAAATTCCAAAATCTCTCATACTTGTCTCCATCTTTAAAATATAAGAAAATATTTGTCACTACTTTAATTGAGAATACTTAGGAGGTTTATCTCTCCTAAGTTGTAATTAACCTATAACTTTGGATTAAAATATACCCTTTCTTATTTTTATAAGATAGGGAAAAAATCTTTGAGAAAGTGGACAAACATTCAAAAAACCATTTCTGTATTCAATATACCTCTGTAAAATGTTAAATCGCCATTTGGGGTTCTGATATTTTCTTTATTGTGGTTGCCTGCAGAACTGATGATTTTTTAAAAATCTATTTTTGCATATGAATACCTTTGTAAATGTCACCTTTACGCTTTTAGGTGTATGGTATTCTCTATATTTATTTATTTACAAAAATAATAAGTTTCTAAATAAAACTCATTTTTATTTTAAACAACTATATTAAAATATTAAGTCTTATTTTTGAGGCTGTATGTTATTCTTTTTATTATATTTAATTATAAAAATAAAATTTTTATAAAACTTTATTTTTTATTTTTAAACCTGTTGCAGAATAATGTGTCCTTCTTTCGAGATGGTATAATATTCTCAATGCCGTGTTTGATTACAAAAGTAGGAGCACCCTGATTTTGCGTGATCATTTTATTTTCCCATAATCATATTAAATGGAAAAATTATTTTAGAAGGAATGAGAATAAGTAATATCTATATGATTAATTTAAAGTATATTTTAAAAAAATATGTGATAATTATTATTTGAAAATAACTTTTGATGAGTTATGTTTATGGCATAAGAGACTATATTAGACTAGTATTATTAAGTGTAAATTATATACTATTTATTATATTTAAAATCTATGAAAAATGTATTATTTTAGTTATGTTTATGTAGAACACTTTTAGGAGAAGGAAAAATTCACAAGTGTTGAACAACATCACAGAGCCCACATATACAATGCCGTAACATGGACATCTACAGCACCCCAGTGTCTAATTCAAACATTACAACATTGATCACTCTGTAATTTTGAGAAAATACGCACCAAAGTTTAGCCAAGCTCAACGACTTAGAGCCTCATATAATCATTGCAACAAAAATCAGCACCACAGCACTTGAGTCTTGGAAATTTAAACTACAGAGTGCCAATCATCAGAAAGCTAGTGTTAAATTATATTTTTAAGCATCGAAGTGCTCAATTTTTATAGTGCCACAGCAAAGTATTTGCCAAAATAAGGAGCTACACTGATTTAGCTAAAAGACACACTAGTTCACCTAGTAATCATACTTAGTCAGCCCAGCATTATAGAGGAGCATATATTATTGCACTAAGGCACTAGTTTAATTTACACCGCCACAATGCTAACTTATCGAGTGCCATAGCTACTGAACCCATATCTATACATGCATAAATAGTTTCTTAGTTATTTTTTTAAAGGGCTCTACCATTTTAGTGGATTCTTATACTTTTAGTGTCTTCCTCTAGTTCCCCCTAAGAGTCAATTCTAAGGGAGGCTAGAGCAGTACAAGGTACTTTTCTTTTGGGAGATTTTAGCCTCTATTGTGTAAGTAACACTATTGTGGGAAGGAGTTTGAAGAAAATTAATCCTTCTAGGTGACATTTATCATATTCATTCACCTAAATCTTTTTCATATGAATGAAATGAATATGAGTTTACTTATTTTTGTTAGTCATGTCTGGTGAATTTTTTAAGTTTTGGGCTAGTGATCTAAACTCGTAGTAAGTACTAACATAGACTCTTGTGTTTTAAATTATTTCATAAATATATTTAATATCTCCTGATCTTCATTTAGTGCATATAATGACCATGTATGTACTTAATATCTATTGTGATATATAGCATCGATGGAGAAATATTTGAACAATTAGGAGTATTAAAATGGAATTTTGGCATACCTAGACATAGGATGTTAAAATTCTAGGTTCTACGAAGATAATGTAGTTATTGGAATTCCTTAAACCATATTTTTCACCCCTACAAGCTCGACAGAGATCTAGGATGCATATGCTCTGATCCACATCTAAAATAAGAGTATCATTAAGAAAATTATGTTATATTGTATTCATTAGTATAAAATATTTAATTCTATTAGTATCAAATCTTCTTGCAATTCTCCGTTAAGTGGAAAAAATGTGGAAAAAACTCAAAAAGAACCATTTTACTTTCAATAGAATAAATTGTGAAATCAGATTAAATAGTAGTAGTTTAATTGTAATTAAGTAGAACACTTTCTCGTGGGTTCGACCCTCTTCTCTTTCACTTTAATACTTGATTCAACATGTATAGTTATGTATTTAGTGGGCTTTCATAAATTTTATATCAAAGAAAACCTAATCATATTTTAGATCAATTCAAAGCCACGCAAAGCCCCATCATTCTTTTAGGCCATTGATAAGGAAATAACGCGTGTATTACAATTTTAACTATATTGTTGAAACAAGTGCATATTTAGACATACTTATATCATGTATCTTTACTTTTTCTCTACTTGATAAAATTTTAAAAAAGCCAAAAAGTATTTTATTGATTATTTAGTTATGAATTTTTTTAGTTGTTTCATTATTATTACATGTGTAGTTGATCTAGAAAGGATCCCTTATTATTTGATATTGAAGTATAAAAGACCCTTATAAAAATTTAAAAATATATAATTTTTTTAGAGATGTCTGACCTAGTATAAAATCATGATCATTTTATACCTCTTCGAGAGTATGCTAACTCTTTAGTGGAAGGAGTCTATTAGAGTACTCGTAGACCTACTATCCATGCCAATTGGATTGAAACTTTTCATAATTCAGATGGTTCAAAATTTCTTATTTGGAGGAACTCCTATTGAAGATCCCAACTTACACTTAGCTAGTTTGTTAGAAATTTATATAATATTATGTATAATGGTATCAGTGATGATGCTATTAGATTTAGATTATTCCTATTTTCTCTATGGGACAAGGCTAAGATGTGTTGGATTTTTTCCCCCAAGCTCCATAACCACCTAGAATGAGTTGGCACACAAATTCCTAGCTAAATATTTTCCACCTTCAAAAACTGCTAAACTTAGAAATGATATCACATCTTTTACCTAGTTTAAGGGAGAATCAATTTTTGAAAATTGGAAGTGATTTAAAGAAATGCTTACGAAATACCCTCACCATGCTTTATTCGATTAGTTGGTTTTTAAAACTTTTTATAATGGATTTATAGGATCCCATAGGTCAATCATAAATATACCAATTTGAGGATCTTTAATGTCTAAGCTATTTAAGGAAGCATATAAATTAATAAAGGAAATGACTATAAATAATTTCTAATAGCCTTCTAATAGGGTGAATCCTAAGAGAGTAGCTGGTGTATAAGAATGAGATGCTTTATCTATTTTAACTAGTATAGGTAGCTATAATTTTAAGGAAATTAGACGTTATTGGAGTTAAAACTAGATCACATAGGCATAATATTTATTCTAGCTCTATTATAAACCTTTATCTTGTTAGTGTTGCAGCACCCTTAATTAGAACACTGTAGCATTACCCCTTAGGCTTTGATCAAAATAATCAATTTGAGAATAGGGAGACACACTTGGAAGATATAGTAATATAAATGGGAATTCAATTACTAGATTAATCTTCAGCCATTAGAAAAATAAAAAACTAGAAAGGGCAACTTGCAAGTTCGACTAGAAATCAAAAATTGGAAGAGCAATGCAATAATATCCATCTTAGGAATGGGAAAGATTTATGAGACCCTTACAAAGGTACATATCAGCCTTAAAAGGATAGTAGTGTTGAAGAAATAATAGAAGTTAAACCTCCTACGTAACAATATGAACCTATACAAGAAACTAGTATATGTATTAAAAAGGTTGATCACCACCACTATTTCCCAAAAGGTTGATTAATAAAAACTTAAATTAGAAATTCTCTAGTTTCTTATTTAGAAAATTAACCATCAATATACCCTTCTGTAAAGCATTATAGTAGATGCACACTTATGCTGAGTTCATAAAATAATTTTTGAATAATAAATGAAGTTAGGATAGTTTGAAACTATGGCTATAATTGAGAACTGTTGTGCTATTATTTAAAATAAACTTCATGAGAAATTGAAAAACCCTAGTAGCTTTGCTATTTCCATGAAAATAAGTGATAAATTTTGTGGTAGAGCTCTGTGTGATTTAGGATCTAGCATAAATCTTGTGCCCCTATCAATTTTTGAAAGATTAGATATGGAAGAGATTCAACCAACTACTGTTACCCTTTAACTGCTGATAGGTCTTTCACTTATCCTAAAGGGGTGGTAGAAGATATCCTTGTTAATGTTGATAAGTTTTTTTCCTACTAATTTTATTATTTTAGACATGGGAGAGGATAAGGAGATACTAATTATCTTGGAAAAACCTTTCCTAGCATAAGGTAAAGCTATGATTAATATTAACAAAGGAGAATTGACTATGATGGTTCAAGATCAAGAGGTGACCATTGATGTTCTTAAAACTATGAAATTACCTCAAGAAAAGAATATAGATTATTTTAGGGTTGTTTTGGAAGAAACTCTAGTAGAGAGCATTAAGGAAGAATTGTTAGGGAAAAACTCTTTAGATGAAGATTTTGAGGAAAATGGTGAGAACATTGGAGGACCTATTCAATAAATTAGTGATACTATTTAAATGTTTAGAGGGAAGTTTGAAACCTTAGATACTCCATCTATGGGAAGAACCCTAAGGCCATCTTTAGAGGAAACCCCTGTTTTAGAACTTAAGGTTTTGCCCAACCATCTTAAGTATACCTTTTTAGGAAAAGATTCAACATTGTCTGTGATAATTTTAGCAAGATTTGAAAAAGAATAAGAGGGCAAGTTGATTTGGGTTTAGAAAATTTTAAGAAGGCTTTTGGTTAGTCTATTGGTTATATGAAAAGGATTATCCCTACATTATATATGCATTTAATTTTAATGGAGGCTAATTCTATGCCAAATAATGATCCTTACAGAGGACTTAACCCATTTATGAAAGAGGTTATTAAAAAGGAAATACTTAAATGGCTAGATGTTGGAATTGCCTATCCTATTTCAGATAGTGCTTGGTAAGTCCTATTCATTCTATTCTTAAAAAGGGTGGAATGATTATAGTATCCAATGAATTCACTGAGCTTATTCCCACTAGGACAGTCACTAGTTGGAGAATTTGTATAGACTATATGAAGCTGAACAAAGCTACTATGAAATATCATTTTCCTTTGCATTTCCTTTATTTGATGCTTGATGGGTTGGCAGGATATTCTTTTTATTATTTTCTAGATTGACATTTAGGGTACCACCAGATTCCTATAGCACCTAAGGACCAGGACAAAACTACTTTTACAAGTCCTTATGGGACTTTTGCTTTTAGAAGCATGTCTTTTGATCTTTGCAATGCCTTTGCTACTTTTCAGAGATGTTTAATATCTATCTTTTTTGATTTAATTGAGCAGGGTATTGAAATTTTTATGGATTATTTTTTTATATTTGGTAATCCATTTGATCCCTATCTTGATCATTTAAAATCTATACTTTAAAAGATGTGTGGAAATAAATTTAGTACTAAGTTGAGAAAAATGTCAGTTTACGGTAATTGAAGTCATTATTTTAGGGCATAAGATCTCTAAGGAAGGATTAGAAGTGGATAAGGCAAATGTTGAAGTCATAGAGAAATTATCTCCACCCACTTCAGTTAAAGGAATTAGGAGCTTCCTTGGACATGCAAGATTTTATAGACGATTTATAATGGACTTATCAAAAACATCTAAACCATTATGCCATTTGTTGGAAAAATATGTTCTTTTTATTTTTGATACTACATGTTTTGAAGCTTTTAAAACCTTGAAACAATATTTAATTTTTGCACCTATTATTATTGCTCCTGATTGGTCCTCACCTTTTATTGCCATGTGTCATGCAAGTGATTTTACTATTGGTGTAGTTCCTAGTCAAAAGTAGGATAAAAAATTTCATGTTATTTTCTGTGCTAGTAGAACTTTGGATACTGTACAACATAAATACACCACCACTGAAAAAGAACTACTAGTCATTATCTTTCTTTTTGATAAATTTCATTCTTATTTGATTGACATAAAAATAATAGTATACACTAATCATTCTGCAATCAAATATGTTATGACAAAAAAAGACACTAAATCTAGATTGGTGAGGTGGATTCTTTTGTTACAAGAATTTGATATGGAAATATTAAATAGAAAAGTAACTAAAAATAAAATTCCTGATCTGTTATTTAGACTGATAGTTGAAGAATATGCATCTAATGTACTTGTTAATTCCATTATTAGTGGTGTGCTTCAAATAAATTTTTTTCTGCTCAAAAAAGGAAATTTTTGCATGATGCTAGATGTTATTATTGGGATGAACTTCTTTTATTCAAAGCTTATAATGACCAAATCATTAGGAGATGTGTCATTGAAGAAAAAAAATTCCATAATTAGGGAATGCCATGATTATCATTATTGAAAACATTTTGAAGAATTTAGAATTGATTCTATTGCACTCAAACCATAATTTTATTGGCCTAATTTAAGAATTAATGAATATGTTAGGAATATTGCAACTTAGAAATCAAGATTGGGCTGTGTTATGTGATTTTCTGATGATAACAAAATATTATTGTTCTGATAATTATTGTTTCTCCTAATATACATTGGATATATTTCTATTTATTTTTATGTGTACTAATATTTCATGGAATCATACTCCAGACTTCTAAAGACTTTAAGACATAGTA
Organism: Dendrobium chrysotoxum; assembly: GCA_019925795.1. Classification (NCBI taxonomy): domain Eukaryota; kingdom Viridiplantae; phylum Streptophyta; class Magnoliopsida; order Asparagales; family Orchidaceae; genus Dendrobium; species Dendrobium chrysotoxum. The sequence continues at coordinate 52,520,464 of CM034314.1, read as the reverse complement.
GAATAGGATTTCATGTAATAAAGTTTGTAAATTTCTATTTTCTTGAGTTTGAGAGAGTGTGATTGTAATTGGGTAAATGTGCACACACATACAGGGGGAGAGAGTTAAAAATTAATATTGAATTTTTTTACCCTATTTGTACTATACGATGTCAGTTTGTACAGATGACTGATAGTGTATGAAATCTAGTTCATACAAGATCATCCAGATAAACTTGAGATGTTCATCCAGATGAACTAAAATTGTACAAACAACTAACAGTATACAAAATCTGATTTGTGCAAGATCGTCCAGACAAACTCGAACTATTAATCCAGATAAACTAAAATCATACAGATGACTGACAGTGTACGAAATATGTATCATACTAGATCATCCAGATGAACTTGAACTATTCATACAGACGATCTAAAATCATATAGATGACTGATAGTGTATGAAATAAAGTTGTACCAGTCCATCCCAGGATTTTTAAACTATTCGTACAGATGATCCACGATCATATTGTACGATCTGACTTCATTTGACTTTGAAATTTCAATTTTTGGACTATTTTTTCTTTAGGTTTCTGTAAAATAAGTCCTAGAAATTGTCTACTAATGTATCTACTGCGAATTTCTCTTTAGAGTGAAAAAGGAGAGTTTATTTGGGAGAGTGTTTGGGAGTGGAGAGTGAGAGATCTTAAAAGAGAAAATTATGATGGATTCATAAGGTTTCCCAAAGGTGAGGATATCTTATTATTTCTTTAAACTTTTACCCTACTTCTTTGAAGACTCTACAGAGAAGATTTCTAAAGTAGATCGGGTACTCTGCCTTCACCAGGAGGATGAAAAAGGATGTCAAGGTTCTCTGCCTTCACTAGGAGGGTAAAAAAGGATGATGGTTCTCTGCCTTCACAAGAAGGGTAAAAAAGGGCGACGGTTCTCTGCCTTCACCAAGAGGCTGAAGAAGGACGTGATGATACACTGCCATCACTTGGAGAGTGTAAAAAGCATCAGTTCTCTACCGCATCGGATTAGTGGAAGAGAGTTTGTAAGGGCTTCTCTGCCTTGCTGTGGGGGAAAAGGGAGAGTCACTATTGTTTAGAGCAATACCTGAAGAAGGAGTCTTCAGGGAGTGGACGTAGGTCAAGTATAACTGAACCATTATAAAATTTGGTGTTCTTCTCTTCATTTACTTTTTCCTTCATTTTATTTTTTCTGCACTTTAAGTTATTATGGTTGGAATTTTCTTTGTGATAATTATATTCAAACAACTGCAAATTTTAGGATAATCGATTAATTTTCTAGAAATGATTTTAAAAAATTTCAAAAATTTTTTTAATTAACTAATTCACCCTCTCTTGGTTAGCCTTGTGATAGTTCTATTAGGTTTAACAACCTACACAAACTTTTAAGTGGTATCAGAGCCCATTTCAAAAATTAAAGTTTAAACTACTTTTGAAAATCGATCATGACTAATTTTAGAAATTTAATTACTACTGAAGGATATTCGATTACTAGACCACCTTTATTTAATAACATTCTATTTGATTTCTGGAAAACTCGCATGTCTATATTTCTACAATCACTTAACTATCGCATGTGGATGTTAGTACAGGAAGGCTATACTGCACCTACCAGATATATTGATGGCATTAGGGTTAAAACACCATTTATTAATTAGACTTTAGAGGAACGATACTTAGTACAGTTAAATGCCAAATGTTTAAATTATTTTTTCTATGTCTTAAAATATGAGGATTACATCCATGTTTCAACTTGTAAAACTGAAAAAAAAATATGTGATAGACTTTGCATAACTTATGAAGGGACAAATGAGGTGAAGTAATCAAGATTGAATATTTTATTACATGACTATGAACTATTTCACATAAAATTGAATGAGTCTATTTTTGATATGTATACACATTTTACTCAGATTATTACCTCCTTGCATGCTTTAGGTAGTGAACTAACTAATTCTTAGAAAGTCAATAAAATCCTACGTTGTTTACCTACTACTTTTGATGCAAAGATAACTGTCATAATTAAATCCAAAGGCTTGAATGTATATTCTATTGACAATCTGCTTGGATCACTGATTGCTTACGAGCAAGGAGTAAATCAAAGATAGATTGATGCATGTGACAAGCAAAAAGAGAAGAATATAACATTAAAGGCATATGATTCCAAAAGTGATCAATAAATGCCTAAGGATGAAGAAGATATTATATTGATGATGAGATAATTCAAAAGTTTTCTTAAAAGAAAGTAATAATGATGTCAGCATTGGAACAAAGGTAAGTACAATAAGTGCAAAAGTTACTAATGAAGTCATTTATTATGAATGCAGAAAGTTGGGATATATAAAGATTGATTACCTGAATATCAAAGCTAATCCTAGCAAGGAAAAAATTGAGAAGAAAACTTACGTTATAAAGGGCAAGAAAAGGATGGAAAGAGCTTTCTGGGCAAACTAAGCTTCAGACTCTTCAGAAATAGAAGTAGCATAGGAGGTCACAAATTTATGCTTAATGGCTGATAATCTTGATCATTCAGATTAACAAGAAGTATGTGACCTATCCTATGATGAATTATTTAAATTTTTTGAGAAAATTTATAATGTATATAGGAAACTCACAAAATTATATGCTAGCCTCCATATCATTTATTTTAATTTATAAAAAGAGCATGAAAATCTTAGGAATGATCATAGGGACACAAATAACAATCACATGATCCTGCTAGATGAGTTTGATGATTTGAATAAGAAGCATGAACTTTTAAAAACATCTTATAGTGAGCTTGAAAATGATTTTAAAGTTTTTATGGGTAAAGCTAAACATAGGGAAGTTGATTTGAAGATTAAAAATTTGATTTTGAAAAATACAATTACATATCTAGAAAACAAAATGAAGGCTATTATGGAAAATAGACTAGCTCCCACACTTGAATAATTTTATAAGTTTATATAAAAGCACACAAGTTTAAAACCTAGGAATAGACATTATAACTCATATAGATTAATAAATCCTTTTTATGGCGTGAAATGTTTTTCATGTGAAATGTTAGGACATATTTCCATACTTGTACTATTCATAATAGAATACTTTTAATGTGGAGACCTAAGATACATAAATTATAGCATATCAAGCATGTATCGGGTTTATCATTGCTAAGAGGTGAACCCATTTTTATTTGGGTTCCCAAGTCTAATGTTTGATTATTTTATAGAAACACTCTTATACAAGCCCTTGTGAGAGCATTTGGTACATGGCAGCGGATGTTCAAAATATATGATAGGAGATACAACTCAATTCATATCACTAGAAGCCAAGAATAGAGGCAAGGTAACACTGTGAGATAATATCACTAAGAAATTGGTAGGTACATGTATGATTGGAGTTGATGTGTTGCATGAAAATAGGGTAAACAATGTTTACATGCTTGATTTAAATTATGTTAAATGTTCTAATACTTTTTGTCTCAAAACTATCTCTGATGAATCTTGGTTATAGCATAGAAGACTTTGTCATACAAGCATAAAAAAATCTTAGGAAGATTACCCAAAAGGATTGGTTAGAAGCATACCCAAATTAGACTTCACTAAGGATCACCTGTGTGATGTATATCAATTAGAAAAATAAGTTAAATCCTCCATTCATTCAATTAAGGATCTTAGAACTAGCAAATCATTAGAAGTCCTTCACATGGATCTTTTTGGACCAGTTAGCACTATAGGTCTAGGAGGAAAAGTTTATGCGTATGTAATTATTGATGATTGATTAAATTCTTATCACATAAGAGTGAATTATTTGATGAGTTTAGAAATTTTTTTACTTATATTCAGAGGAAGCTAGGTTATGAAATTCTTACAATTTAAAGTGATCATGGAGGAGAATTTGAAAATAAAAATTTTAAAGTTTTCTATAAAGAGCAAGGAATAAGTCACAACTTTTCAGCTCCTAGGACCCCTGAACATAATGAGATTATTGAAAGAAAGAACAGAACATTGATAGAAGTCGCTAGAGCCATATTTGCTGAATATTCACTTCTTAAATATTTTTGAGCTGAAGCAGTTAGTATAGCTTGTTTTGTTCTGAATAGGGTGAATATTAGATCTAAGTTGAATAAGACACCCTATGAACTTCTTAATGATAGAACACCTAACCTCTCACATCAACATGTCTTTGGATGTAAGGTGTTTATTCATAACAATGGTAAAACTCCTTTAGGAAAATTTGATCCTAAATTTGATGAAGGAATTTTTCTAGAATATTCTAGTGTTAGAAAATCCTATAGAGTTTTTAATAGAAGGACTTTGGTAGTTTAGAAGATCACTCATGTAGTTTTTGATAAATCTAATATTTTTGGAGGGTCTATATTGGAAGAAGAAGATGTTGAATAAATAACCCAAGAAATTGAAAATAAAAATCTTGAAGAAAGGGCTGAAATAGAAAATGTATTACCTAGAGAATGAAAATATTCTAAAAGTCATCCTAAAGAATTTATTTTAGGAGAACCAAGTGAAGGTGTTAGAACTAGGCATGGCCTTAGCAAAGAAGTGATCCACTTAGCTTTTATTTCAATGATTGAACCCACTAATATAAATCAAGCACTTTCTGATGAATTTTAGATTTTAGCTATATATGAAGAATTGAATAAATTTGTTAGAAATAATGTTTGTGAATTGGTAAACAGACCTAAAAATTAAAGTGCTTTTGGAACTAAGTGGGTTTTCAAAAATAAGATAAATGTTTCAGGTGTAGTGGTTAGAAATAAGGAAAGATTGGTGGCAAAGGGTTACAATCAAATAGAAAGAATTGATTTTGAGAAAACTTTTGCTCCTATAGCCAGACTTGAAGTGATGAGGGTGCTACTTGCTTTTCCAATTTTAAAGGTTTTAAATTATTTCAAATGGATGTTAAGAGTACCTTTCTTAATGGGGTGATACAAGATGATGTTTTATCTTGAGCAACCTCTAGGTTTTGAAAATTAATAATTTCCTAAACATGTGTTTAAATTGAAAAAGGTATTGTATGGACTAAAATAGACACTTAAGGCATGGTATGAAAGGTTAAGCACATTCTTACTAGGAAGATCATTTATTAAAGGAAGCGTGAACACCACCCTTTTCTTAAATAGAGTAAGAGTTGATATACTCATTATTTAAATATAAGTTAATGATATCTTGTTTGGATCCACTAATAAAAAATCTTTGTGATGATTTTTTAAAAATAATGAGTAGTGAATTTGAAATGAGCTTGATGGGAGACTTGAGTTACTTTCTTGGTTTTAGCATAAAGCAGAGAGATAATGGCACATTTTTGAGTCAGTCAAAATATATTAAGGACATCCTTAAAAAATATAAAATGGATAAAGCTAAAAAAATAAGGACACTGATGAGTTCCTCAGTGCAGCTAGATAAGGACTCTAAAGGCAAATCTGTTGATCAAAAGAAATTTAGAGGGATGATTGGATCATTACTTTATTTAACTACAAGCAGACTTGATATCATATTTAGTGTTTATCTGTATGACAGATTTCAAGCTGATCCAAAAGAATCTCACTTGACTGCTATTAAGAGAATTATGAGATATCTTTTATGAACTCAAAATTTAGGAATTTGGTATCCTAAGTATAGCTCATTTTTTGAAATCATTGGTTATTTTGATTTAGATTTTGTAGGGTGTAGGGTTGATAAAAAGAGTACTTCTAGGACTTATCAATTCATAAGAAACTTTTTAGTCTCTCGGTCTAACAGAAAGTAAAATTCAGTAGCTCTTTCTACTCCTGAAGCAGAATACATAGCCTTAGGGCGTTGGGTGGCACAAGTTCTATGGTTAAAACAATAACTAGCGGACTTAAGTTTTTCAATTGGCACTATTCTAATTTTTATTGATAATACAAGTGCCATTTGTATTTCAAAGAATCCTATCCAACACTCCAGGACTAAGTATATAGACATTAGACATCACTTCATTAGGGATTATGTCACCAAAGAAGAAATTGAGCTACATCATGTATCAACGAAAAATCAACTTGTAGATATTTTCACAAAACCACTAGCTTCTGAAACTTTCAGCACCTTAAGAACCATATTAGGTGTTATTAATATTCATGCTTAAATAATTGAAATTCTACAAATTGCATGTGTAATGTATTTAGTGTATGTTGGTGTTTATGGTTTGTTCTTTGTTTTTGTTTTATAAATGTTAGTTTCTTTCTCCGTTTTGGTTTTATTTTCTCATTAGTATTATCTTTTCTTTTCATTTTTGTGTCTCAAAGATCTTGGTTGATTTGTTTTTGGAAAAATGTTTTGTTTATCATATCTAAAGTGCCTATTCCATTCGTATAGTATGAACCACTTTCATACTATATGAATTCAATAGAGTTTACATAATAGTATGTCAAACCTTCGTATAGTATGTCAAACCTTCTTGTTTTCAAATTCACTAAACGGCAAGCACTAGTGACAAACAGGCTTGACACTCAAGAGGCTCTTCTTCTCATTCTAGTCAAGTAGATGAAAACTTTCTTTCAAAAGATAATGAAGATGCCTATGACCGCTTCATCGAGGCAAAGATCACACCTTCTAATCTTCTGATTCAAGAAGAAATCAATTTCTTAGTAATGCCTCTATTTGATTACACTCAGTTTTCCTTCATTCTCTCCCTAATCCACACCTTTCACTCTGATATCTTTTACCTTTTTTGGCAAATATAAGGGTAAAAGATAACAATACCAAAATGTCTTCTTTTATACTTAAATAAAGGGTGGAAATAACTAAGGAGGATTTAGGAACATACCTACACCTTAGAACTGAAGGTGTAAAGGCACACACTATGACATCAAGAGAGGATTTTGACTAGTCCATTATAAATCAAACTTTTAGAAGTATACCTTCAGTCTATCATCAACCTCATGTGCACACCTTAAATCAGAAAGCTAGGATCATCCAGCATATGTTGAGAATATCAATTATTCCTAAAGCTGGTTATTGTATCAACCTTATTTCTTTTCTTTCTATTGTCACATACCTCATAATGTCAAACACTCTAATTGATGAAGCCTAGTTGATTCTAGACTACATCAATAATCTTATAGACATTAGGCATCCTACCACTAAGAGGAAAATGAATATGGCTTTAGGACACCTAGTTGCCTATATCCTGGAAAAGAAGTATAATTTGGTTCATCCTGAAACCCCAAACAATTTGCCAATCTACTTTTCTGATGCTTCATTTCATTCACTTTTTCATTGGGATCAAGGGGAAGAGGGAGATGACATTGGAGAAGAAGAAGCACCTGCACCTGCCCCTAGACCTGAGTAGCATTTCTATTAAGAAATGGTCCAGCGATTTGATCGTCTTGAGTCTCACTTTGATCAACGATTTGATCATATTGAGACTCGCTTAGAATAACAGGATGCCAGATATAATGAAAATATTGGCTAGGTCCGAGGACAGTTCGACTCGATGAACACTCAAGTAGCTACAATCAATAGCTACTTTACCTTGTTTACTCTTCCTCAGCCACCTCCAGATAAGGATCTTTCAGCTTTTTAGTTTTTATTTTTTGGTGTAATCGATGAATATTTTGCTTTTTTAGTTTTCATGTATTGGGATTATGGATGTTTGTGATATTATGTTAGTTTGTGTCTTGAGTTTTTTTTAATAAAAATGATGAATGAAATGATATTTGTCCTAGTGTTAATTCTCTTGTATTGTCTTTAAGTTTCTTTTGTTCAAATTAGTAATGTTGATCTAAGAGATAATTTAAAATACTTTGAACTTCAACTTAATTTCCTAGCAAATTTTAATTCTCAACTTTAAATCAAATTGTGATTAGATAGATTAGAAGATCATCTTCAGGTTCTTATAGCTACCTATATTTTAGTAAAAATTGTTGCAAAAGAAATGACATATTATTAAATTTCTTATTCAATGTGTTGATTTTCAAAGCGTGCCTGAATTTTAAGAGATGTGTAATATTCGCCATAAATGAAAATAGGCACAAAATTAGCCCAAACTGAAAAGATGTACAAAGCATGCCAAAATTCAAAATGAAGCATAATGGTCGTCAATCGAAAGATTAATTATCATTCAATTCTTCCCTCTATCTCTCTAATTTTTATAAAAATATGCACATTCAATAACAATCTAAACTATTGAATTTGAAACTAATTAATCTTTATTTAATCATTTTTGCAATAATTATTTTATTTGATATATCTAGAACGAACATTGAACCTGGTTGACTTTTCTTATCCTAATTGTTCTTTGGTTGAAAATATGAGTCTTTCTTTTTCGCATCAGGATTTTAGGGTTGTTTTTGCCAACTATTTTAAATTATATTTTTCCTCAGCTATTCAATTTGTCCACAGAAACTTATTTTCTTTTGGGATTTCTCCCTTTTTGCTATTGTCAAAAGGGAAAGTCACAGTGTGATTATTTATTTGTTTAGGGGGAGTCATCGTGTGATTGTTTGTTTATTTATTATCGTGTGTGTTTTCTTCTTATTGGCCTTTGGTCTTGTAGATATGATAGTCTTGTGTTTTCATTTTGTTTCATTTTGTCTTTGTTCTGTTTTGTATTTTTACTCCCTTCACTTTAATTGAGCATTCATTTAGGGGGAGCTAAGGAGAAAAAGATCTTTTAATTTTAATTCAAATAATAATGATTTTTCCATCATCAAAAAGGGGGAGATTGTTGGAACTTAAAAATCAAGATTGAGTTGTATGTTATGTGATTTTTTGATGATAATAAAATATTATTGTCTTGATAATTATTGTTTCTCCTAATATACATTGGATATATTTCTATTTGTTTTTAGGTTTACTAACATTTCAGGGAAATCATACTCGAGACCATTAAAGACTTTGCGATAGAGTAGAATATAATTTCATGTAATAAAGTCTATAAATTTTTATTTTCTCAAGCCTGAGAGTGTATGATTGTAATTGGGTAATTGTACACATACACACACACACACACAGGGGGAGAGAGTTAAAATTTAAATTAAAATTTTTTTACCCTATTCATACTGTACGATGTCAGTTCATATAAATGACTTGCAGTGTATGAAATCTGGTTCGTACAAGATCATCCAGACGAACTTGAACTGTTCATCCAGATGAACTAAAATTATATAGATGACTGACAATGTATGAAATCTAGTTCATACAAGATCATCTAGATGAACTTTAATTATTCATCCAGATGAACTAAAATTGTACAAACGATTGATAGTGTAGGAAATATGTATTATACCAGATCATCCAGACGAACTTGAACTATTCGTACAGATGATCTAAAATCGTACAGATGACTGACAGTGTACGAAATAAAGTTCATACCAGTTCGTCCCAGGATTTTTAAATTGTTTGTACAGATGATCCACTATCGTACTGTATGATTTGACTTCGTTAGACTTTGAAATTTTAGTTTTTAGATGGTTTTTTATTTATGTTTCTATAAAATAAGTCCTAGATACTATCTACCAATGTATCTGCTGTGAATTTCTCTTTAGAGTGAAAAAGGAGAGTGTGTTTGGGAGAGTGTTTGGGAGTGGAGAGTGAGAGATCTTGTAAGAGAAAATTGTGAGGGATTCATAAAGTTGCCCAAAGGTGAGGATCTCTTATTATTTCTTCAAACTTCTACCCTACTTCTTTGAAGACTCTAGAGAGAAGATTTCCAAAGTAGATCAGGTACTATGCCTTTACTAGGAGGGTGAGAAAGGATGTCAAGATTCTCTGTCTTCATCAAGAGGGTGAGAAAGGACAAGGGTTCTCTTCCTTCACAAGAAGGGTGAAAAAGGATGACGGTTCTCTGCCTTCACTAGGAGGATGAAAAAGGACGTGATGGTATGCTGCCATCACTTGGAGAGTATAAAAGGCATCGGTTCTCTGCCACACTGGATTGGTGGAAGAGAGTTTGTAAGAGTTTCTCTGCCTTGCTGTGGGGGCAAAAGGAGAGTCACTATTATTTAGTGCAATACCTGAAGGAGTCTTCAGGGAGTGGACGTAGGTCTAGTTGGACCGAACCACTATAAAATTTGGTATTCTTCTGTTCCTTTGCTTTTTTTGGCTTTTTATTTTTTCTGTACTTTAAATTACGATTATTGGAATTTTTTTGTGATAATTTTATTCAAATAGCTGTAAATTTTAGGATCATCGATTAAATTTTTTAGAAATGGTTCTCGAAAATTCTAAGAAATATTTTAATTAACCAATTCACCCTCCTCTTGGTTAGCCTTGGGATAGTTCTATTAGGTTTAACAACCTTCATAAACTTTTAAGGAAGTTTTAATGTCAAAGAGTAGGCAATATTTCTAGAAGAAATGAAATTCCATTAAACTTTATTTGAAAAATTGAGTTAATTGAGTTTTAGGGATTGATTTTTATGGGACCATTTGTTCAATCCCATGGTTGCCAGTATATTTTTATTATTGTTGAGTATCAAAATGGATTTCAGGAATGACAACTCCTAGAACTAATGCTCAGGTCATGCTTAAATTTTTAAAGAAAAATATATATTTTTTAGATTTGGAATGCCTAGAGTAATAATCAGTGATTGGGGAAGTCATTTCTACTAAAAAGAATAGAAATAGTATTAGTAAACTATGGTACTCATCATAGGTTTGTAACTTTTTATCATTCCCAAACTATTGGTCAAGTTGAAATTAGTAATTGGGAGATTAAAAGAATTTTGGCGAAAACTATTAGTGACAATAGGAAAGACTAGGCTATTAAGTTGATGATGCACTTTGGGAATAGAGGACTGCTTTTAAGACCCCTATTGGAATGTCTCTCTATAGGTTAGTATTTAAAAAAGATTTCCACCTACCTGTAGACTTAGAACATAAAGTATTTTGAGATGTAGAAATAATAAACAAACAACATCAAGCCTTTATCCCACTACATGGGATCAGCTACATGAATCCTTTTTCTCGATTATATCCTATTAAGAGTTAAATTCTCATTTAAATTTAATAAAGAAAGGACATTTCTAATATTTTCTAACCAAGTCTTTTTAGGTCTACCTCTACCTTTCTTAACATAGGCCAAATCTAATAAATTTACATTCCTAACAGGGTCATCAAAAGGCTGCCATTTTACATGACCAAACCAACTAAGGTGACTCTCTCTAATCTTATTAGTCATTGGAGCTACTCCAACTTTTTATTGATATACTCATTTTGTATCCTTTTTCTAAAAGTAAATCAACTCATCCACCTGAGCATCCTCATATCAACAACACTTAACTGTGAAAGAATTTAATTTCAATCTTGAAGGAGTACAAGAAAAAAAAATTAATACAATTGAATGAATTAGAAGAAATTAGAAATAATGCTAATGAAAATGCTAAGATCTATAAAGATAAAGTTAATAAAATAGTATAATTTTAAGCTTCTTAAGAAGTACTTCACCCCTAGACAAGAAGTTTTACTCTTTAATTCTAAATAAAAATTATTTCTAGGAAAGCTAAAATCCAGGTGGTTATGACTATTTACTTTTATAAAAGTATTTTCCTACGGAGATGTTAAATTTCAGGATAAAAAGAATTTACACATTTTTAGAGTCAATGGTCACATATTTAAATCTTATTTAGGAGGGGACATAGATTGCTTGAGAAACATCACTAATTTGGTTCATCCTCAAAAAGAAAATTTGTATAGTCAGATTAAAGACTATAAACTTAGCGCTGATGGGAGGCAACCTAATTATGTTTTATGTTTTGAGTCTCTTATGCATTATGTTATTTGGTTTTAGTTTTAATTATTTATGTTTATCCTATTTTGTTTATTATTTACATTTAATTTATATTCCTTAATGCGTAACTGCTAAAAATTATTCTTTACATAGCACTTACACTTTGATTGCTTATTTAACTAGAATAAAAATGATAATTAAAAATTATATATAATCAAGGTAATAATAAAATCCTAAATAATAGTTTGAGTGAACAATGTATAATAATTCATAATTTGAAAATTTTAATAATTAATTAATACAGATGACTTAAGCTATTGGCTTGTTTTAAACTTAGAAACTACACACTAATACACTAACTATTAAATTGAAGAATGAATAATTAAGTTTAGGGAAAAGAACTGGGTAGCTTAAATTAGAAAGATCATAGTAAACATATATATGGAATTAGTAACCTTATTAAATCCTTAAGTTAAATCAATTAGGTTTTAGAAGCATGAAAGCAAAACTAATATCCAAAATTATTAATATACACTTCATAAGTACAAAAAATGAAAAACAAATGAAAAAGAAAAATCATTTAAGGAAATATGAAAATGAAAAAAGAATGAATTGAGTGCATTCAAAAATTGGAATATGTTGAAGCTTAAAGTCTAAAAGTATCCTAATACTTAAATATAATAGGATCATATAAGTGAACTAATACATATGATTGTGTACTAATGAACTTTCAATTTCTATAAACACAACTTATTCCTAAATGATATATTATTCATACTAAAATTAGAAGTCAATCTTTCACATACACGCATAGTGGATAGGTTCAACATAAGCAATAGTAAGCATGACTAACAAAGATAATTATTATAATCTTTTAAATTAGAATTATAACTTTATTCATTTCTTAGACTATATTGTATTATCTTAAATTTTAGTAATTTTAAATTATCAATTTTTTTGTAGCTATTAATTAATCAATAAGTGATGTTACCATTGCTTAAAGACAAGTAAGAGTTTAAGCTGGGGAAATTTATTAAGTATAAATTATGTACTATTTATTTTATTTAAAATTAATAAAAATATATTGTTATAGTTATATTTATACAAAAAATATTTAGGAGAAGGCAAAACACACAAGTATTAAATAACATCGTAGAGCACACACATATAGCACTACAACGTGGACATCTACAACACTCTAATGCCTAATCCAGACATTCTAGTGTGGGCCACACTAAAATTTTGAAAAAATTAACATCCCAATTCAGTTCCATAGTACCTCACAACACCGACACATTAAAAATCAACACTGCAACACTAGAGTCTAAACAATTTGAATGTCGGAGCACAGATCATTAGAATACTGCAATGATGAATTATACTTTCTAGCACTGTAGCACCCAAATTTTATAGTGTCATGGAAAAATAGTTGCTAATAAGAGGAGACATGCTGATTCAGCCAAATGATGCTTCTGTTCACCTAATAACTGTGCCAAGTCAACTTAGTGCCAAGTGAAGCAGATATTACAACATCGAAGAGATAATTCAATTTACACCACTGCGGTTCTAAATTATCGAGCACTGCAGTGCCTAAACCCATTTCTATTTATATATAAATAATTTTTTAGTTATTTTTGTTAGAGAGTTCTATTATTTTAGTATAATCTTGTACTTTATTATTTCTTTCTCTAGTTTCCCCTTATAGCAAAGTCTAAGGGAGGCTAGGGAAGTGTAAGATACTTTCTTTTGGGAGATCTTAGTTATTATTGTGTAAGAAATTCTATAATGGGAAGGAGTTTGGGAATATCAATTGATCCTTTTGGGCAACATTTTCATGCAAATGAAATTAACATGTGTTTGCTTATTTTGTTATTCATGTCTGGCTAATTCTCTAAATTTTGTGCTAACGATGTAAACACATAGTAAGTACTGAAAGACTCTATTCCTTTAAATTTTTTAAGGGATGTTTTTAATATATCCAGATCTTTATTTAATGCATTCAATGATCATGTATGTAGTTAAAATCTAGTGTGATATACAGCCTCGATGGAAGAATATTGGAATAATTATGAGTATTGAAATGAAAGGTTTGAATATCTAGAAATAGGATGTTAAACTTCTAGGTCCTATGGAGATAGTATAATTATTGGAAGGCCTTAAACCTCCCTTTTAACCCTACAAGCTTAGCAGAGATCTAGTGATGCATAAGCTCTTATCCACATTAAAAATAAAGAGCTCATTATGTTGCAATCCAGGATCCCGAGTACTTGATTTTAATGATGACAAATAATACTTACTGAATTAATATGTTCTTCTTTGAAAATTATAAATGTTTATTCTTGTCTGTGAGCACTAACATTTCATGTAAGATACAAACCGCTCAAGACTGCTGGAGACTCAAGTCTGGGTAGAATAGGATGTACAAGAACTTGTATATTTATTATTTTTATTTTTTTCTTTTGTTGAGTCTGCCACAAAAGCATATATGTAAAAAGAGTGACCATACACACACACAGGGGGAAATTTTTTTTAAGAAGATTTTTTTAAGAAAGTAAATTATACTATACGAATTTTAATCATACTATACAATATGTCATTAATACTTAGGCTAACGGCTAAATTCTGGAAAATTAGTTTTGTGAACTAATTATGCTGTATGATATGTATCGTACTGTATGATTTATTTCTATTCAAACACCCTAGCCGCCAGAATAACTTTGGTAAGATTTTAATTTTGATTTTCTGAACTAATTATACTATATGATACCTATCGTACTGTACGATCATTTCAAATCTTGCCAAAATTATCTCCTATAATCAGGAAATAAAATCTTGGTTTTTTAATTAATTTCATTCATACGGTACGATACTAATCATATTATACGATGAATAGAGATGATATCAATCATCCTAGAGATCATACCAGATGAAACCAAAGTTTTTTTATACTATTCTTCTTGGATGATATTTAAATTATACTGGACGATAGCCTGAAAATGAACTATTCATATTATACAAAGGGCACAGTGCGGGATGATGGACAGAGATGAACTTGTTCATTCCAGAGATCATCCTGTATGAATAGTTAAAAAAATAACATGATCATCCTGGACGATCTTCGTATCATACGGTACGATATTCGTAAAATCTATGAACTATTCATCTGCATTCGTACTGGACAGAACTATTTTTTAACTTATAATACTATACGATATTGGATCATATTGTACGAACAGAAATATCAAATTAGAATTATTAGGGTTTTCTGAAGCCAAATTTAAAAAGTCTTTTTGTTATTCATTGAGAAGTAGTTAAGACCGTGGTTGACAGATGAAGAAACTCTTGAGAGGGAGCTTTTGGAGAGATCCAAGGTTTGTGAGAAGAAGAGAAGGTGAGCTTGAGCGTGAGGGAGAAGGAGTGTGAGGGGATCACACAGTTGCTCCGAGCTAGCTGCATGCTTGCTCCTATTGTGGCCTTGGTGAGTCTCGAGAAGGTTCTTTAGGAAGAGAGGCTTCAAGCTCAACATCCTCAAGGTACTCTGCCATCTCCAGGAGGGAGAAAAAGGAGAAGGTCTACTGCCATCACCGGGAGGGTGACATAGCGTCTCATATTCCGCCATATCGGGGAGGTAAAAGTGAGTCTTGTAAAGGATTCTCCGCCTTGCTGTGGGAGAAAAAGGAGAGTCAACTTTTAGTAGTACAATTCTTGAAGTGGAGGACTATGGGGAGTGGACGTAGGTCAAGTGACCAAACCACCATAAAAATTTATGGGGTACTTTTTCTATTTTTTCTGCACTTTATTTTTCACGTATTTATTTACTATTTTAATTTGCTTGGTAAAAAATTAGATTTTAATTTTGTATTATGAGATTTGTAATTGTGTCATCAATATTATAGTTGTGAATGAATCATTAGCTTCTGTATTCTACTTGTTAGGTTATTATTTTAAAAATAAAAAAAATAGAACTCCTATTTAGGATTAATTTTTTAAAATACAAATTCACCCCCCCCCCCCCTCGGCGCATCTCGTACTTTCAAGTGGTATTAGAGAGGGGTTTCAAAATAGTATTTTAGAAAACTTAGAAACATAAGAGCCATGACACATTTTGGTAACCGTAACACTGCGGAGGGTTATTCTATAACCCATCCACCTTTATTTGATAATATACCATTTGATTTCTGGAAAATTTGCATGTCTACATTTTTATAGTCTATGGACTATCACATGTGAATGTTGGTTTAAGAAGGTTACACTACACCATTCCGTATCTTGAATGGCATTAAAACTAAATTATCTTTTAATGAATGGAGCAATAAGGATAGAGAATTTGCATAATTAAATGCTAAGTACTTGAATTATTTCTTTTATGCATTAAAATCAGAAGACTATATGTGAGTGTCTACTTGTAGTACTGGTAAGGAAATTTGGGATAGACTGTGTATCACATATCAAGGAACCAGTGAGGTCAAATAATCTAGGCTAAACATACTGCTACATAATTATTAATTATTCCGCATGAAATCTACTGAAACTATATCTGAAATGTACACTAGATTCACCCAGATTGTGACATCCTTGCATGCTTTAGGGAGAGAGTTGTCTAACTCTAAAAAGTGAATAAAATACTATGATGTTTGCCTAGCATGTATGATGCAAAAATTATTGTAATAACTGAGTCCAAAGATTTAAGTGTTTATTTAATTGATAATTTGCTTGGGTCACTTATTGCTTATGAGCAAGGAGTGAGTCAATGACAAAATGATATAGGTGAAAAGAAGAAGGAGCAAATTGTGACACTAAATGCGAACAATTCTGAAAGTGACAGTTCTGCAGTGGAGGAAGATGATGACATAGCCTGGATGACTCATCGGTTTAAGAAGTTTATGAAAAGAAAGTAATGGCGTCATTAAAGAAATTGGAACAAAGGTAAAAGCTCAAAGAATACTAAAGTTGCATCTGACATAATTTGCTTTGAGTGCAAGAAACCAGGTCATCTCCGAGCTGATTGCCCCAATATTAACACTCATCAAACCAAGGAGAAGGGTGAGGAAAGGTCAAAATTCAAGAAGGGCAAATTTAAGACATGAAAAGCTTTTTGGGCTGACTCTGCTTCAAAATCATCAGAAAAAGAAGCAGAGGAGGAGGTAACGAATTTATATCTTATGAATTATAACCTTGATCAATCAGATCAAGATGAGGTATGTCAACTTTCTTATGATGAACTGTTAATTATTTCTTGAAAGATTCATGACTTGTATAAAATGTTGAAGAAAATGCATACTAGTCTTAACACTGATTTTAGTACTTTACAAAAAGAGCATGCTAGAGTAGTTAAAGAATTTTCTGACTTGGATAGAGATCACACGTCTCTGCTTGATGAACTTGATGCATTAAACAAGAAGCATGTTGAATTTGAATTAACTACTACACACGATTCTTTGAAATCATCACATGTTGAACTAAAGAGTGTATTTAAGGAATTAGAGGAACTTGCATCTGAGCTAGATAGTAGTGAGCATGCATTAAAATTTGAAATTATAAGTCTTAAGAAAGAAAATGAATTTCTAAATGTAAAAATTTATGCATTTGAGAATAATAAAACACCTCCTACATTTGCTAAATTTTATAAACCTCCATTACTTAAAAATTCTCATTCGAAATCATCAGAGCATACATCATCCAGACCTAGGAAGAGGCATTATCACCCACATAGATTAGTGAACCCATTCCCAGTGTTAGGTGTTACTCTTGTGGCATGCTAGGTCACATAGCCCGCACTTACACAATTCACTCTAGGACACATCTAATGTGGAGACCTAAGCAACATTCATCATAGCATAACATATATTCATCGCATTCATACAAGCATAAGGTGGAACCCAAACTCACTTGGGTTCCAAAAACTAATCTTTGATTGACATTGTAGGGATGCTCTCATAGAAGACCTAGTGAGAGCATGTGGTACCTGGACAATGGCTGCTCGGGACACATGAATAGAGACATGAAGTAGTTTGTGACACTAGAGGCCAGGTCAGGAGGCAAGGTGACTTTGGGAGACAACACCACCTGGAAAGTTATGGGCTCAGGTATCATTAGAAATTATAAAAATTTGGTAATTGAAAATATTCTTTTAGTTGATGGTTTAAAGCATAATCTTTTAAGTATCAGTCAACTATGTGATAAGGGTTTTGACATAAAATTTCTTTCTAACAAATACATGATTAGCTTAAATGATACACTTGTGTTAGAAGGAAAATATATAAATAATATCTATATGTTAGATTTAAACTGCATTGAAAACTCAAACCCTTTATGTCTGAAAATATAGCTGATGACTCTTGGCTATGATATAGGAGACTATGCCATGCTAGCATGAAAACACTTAGGAACATCACTCAGAAAGACCTAGTTAGAGGCATACCTAAGTTAGACTTTACTAAGGACCATCTATGTGATGCCTGCCAATTAGGAAAATAAGTAAAATCATCATTTCATTCAATCAAGGATATCAACATCACTAGGCCACTAGAAACTCTTCACATGGACCTATTTAGACCTGTTAGTACAGCTAGCCTAGGAGGGAAATTTTATGGATTTGTAATAGTAGATGACTACTCCAGGTTTACTTGGGTAAAATTCTAAGCCCATAAGAGTGAGCCATTTGAAGAGTTTAGAACTTTCTCCACTTAGATTCAAAGGAAATTAGGATGTGTAATTTCAACAATTCATAGTGATCACGGTGGAGAATTTGAGAATGATAAGTTTGAATCATTTTGTTAAGAGATAGGAATAGAATATAATTTCTCTGTCCCTAGGACTCCCTAATAAAATGGAATAGCTAAAAGAAAGAATAGAACCTTAGTTGAAGCTGCTAGGGCAATGTTAACTGAATACACTCTTCCTAGATATTTTTGGGCAGAAGCAGTAAATACTGCTTGTTATGTTCTAAATAGGGTAAATGTTAGATCTAAACTTAATAAGACATCCTGTGAATTGCTTAAGTGTAGGACATCGAATCTTTCTCACTTACATGTTTTTGGTTGCAAATGCTTTATCTTAATCAATGGTAAGTCACCCTTAGGAAAGTTTGATCCTAAATTAGATGAAGGGGACTTCTTAGGCTACTCATATGTAGGTAAAGCCTATAGAATCTTTAATAAGAGGACCCTTATAGTAGAATAGTCTACCAATGTGGTATTTGATGAATCCAATAAGATCTCTGAACCTAATCATAAATAAGAAGAAGTTGAGATTATTCAGGGAGTAGAAACCATTACCGTAGAGAATAAAGTAGAACCTTAGGAGCAATTGCCTAGAGATTGGAAATATTCTTCTAGTCATCCTAGAGAATTGATCCTAGGAGACCCATCAGAAGGTGTAAAAATAAGGGATGGACTTAGGAAAGAAGTTAGTCATTCTGTATTTATTTCCATGATTGAACCCAGGAACATAGATTAAGCCTTAGGAGATGAATTCTGGATCCTAGCAATGTAAGAAGAGCTAAACCAATTGTTTAGGAATAATGTGTGGGAATTAGTCAAGAGACCTAAAGAATAAAGTGTGGTTGGAACTAAGTGGGTCTTTAAAAATAAGATGAATGACTCTGGAATAGTAGTGAGAAATAAGGCTAGATTAGTAGCAAAGAGGTATAACCAAATTGAGGGAATAGATTTTGAAGAAACCTTTGCTTCGGTATCCTGACTAGAAGCCATTAGGGTACTATTAGCCTTTGCTTGCTTTAGGTGTTTCAAACTATATCAAATGGATGTTAAGAGTGCTTTCCTAAATGGGGTAATCAAAGAAGATGTTTATGTTGAGCAACCCCCGAGATTTGAACTCACAATTTCCAAGACATATATTTAAATTGAAAAAGGCACTATACGGGTTAAAGCAAGCATCTAGAGCCTGGTATGAAAGACTTAGTACATTTCTACTAGATAGAGGCTTTATTAGAGGTAGTGTGGACATCACCCTCTTCATAAAAAAGGTTGGAGATGAGATACTCATTGTTCAGATTTATGTAGATGACATCTTATTTGGATCTTCAGAGAAAACCTTTTGTGATGAATTTTTAAAAATAATGAGTGACAAGTTTAAAATGAGTATGATGGGAGAACTTAATTATTTTCTTGGATTTAGTGTAAAATAGATGGAAGGTGGAACGTTCCTTAGCCAATCTAAGTACATCAAGGATATTATAAAAAAGTATGAAATAGATAATGCTAAGGCTATGAATACTCCTATGAGTTCTAACATTCAATTAGATAAAGATCCTAATGGAAAGTCTATAGACCAGAAGAAGCATAGGGGAAGAATTGGATCACTTCTTTACTTAACTGCCAGTAGACTGGATATAATATTTAGTGTATATCTTTACGCTCGATATCAAACTGACCCAAAAGAATCTCACATGATTGCTATTAAAAGAATTCTTAGATATCTACTAGGCACCCCAAACTTAGGAATTTGGTATCCTAGATACAACACTACTTTTGAAATCTTAGGGTACTCAGATTCAAATTTTGTAGGCTGTAGGGTAGATAGAAAAAGTACCTCTGGTACCTGTCAATTCATTAGGCAATCTTTAGTTTCATGGTCCAGTAAAAAATAAAATTCGGTAGCCCTCTTAACAGCTGAAGCAGAATATATAGCGGTAGGAAGTTATATTGCTCAAGTTCTATAGTTCAAACAACAGCTTTTAAATCTTGGACAACCTGTAGGAATCATCTCAATATTCTGTGACAACACTAGTGCAATTTATATATCTAAAAATCTAATTCAGCACTCACGAATAAAGCATATAGACATTAGACATCAATTTATAAGAGATCATGTTGTCAAAGGAGATATTGAATTACACTATATTGCTACTGAAGATCAACTGGCTGACATTTTCTCAAAACCACTAGCCTATGACACCTTTAGTACATTGAGATCAAAATTAGGTGTCATAGATATTCATGCTTGATTAAAATAAAAAAAACTAAAAAAATATTTAAAAATAATTTTTTTGTGTGTTGTTTTAATTACAAAAAGGGGGGGGGGGGTTTCTTGATCCTCTCACACTCATCTTGCTGATACGTAACCTTGGATTCCTGTGCACATTATACTGTATGATTAAACATCGTACTATACGATCCTTTCTAATACACAGATCACAGCCTTCAATTCCATCAACGGTCTAGATATGTCTGATATTATAAACATCGTACTGTACGAACCACCTATCATACTGTACGATAAGCATTATTGATAATCATATTATACGAAGCACCACTTGTACTATACGATCCACATGTCATTTGGATTAGGATGAATTTAAACTCGACCGGTACGAGAATTAATGTTGTTCATACTGTACGAACACCTGTTCATACTGTACGAACACTTGTTCATACTGTACGATCAATTTAGTCAAAAGTTGTTGAGATGACTCCTTGGGATGAATGACCTCTCTCTCTCGATCGTCCAGTACGATTCAGATCGTACTGTATGATTTGACTCTCTTTTTTAAAAAGTCATCTGGATAAAATAACTCACTCGATCGTACTATACGAACCTATATCATGCTATAGGATAGTGTTGAAATTCTATAAATTGTAGGGATTCCTTTCTTTATTTCACTCACCTCTTTTAAATCTTTGCTCCCTTCAAATATTTTCTGCTCTATGGCTGGTGGAAGAAAGTGAGGCTGACTGATCGAGGGAAGCTCTTCCTCTCAGTAGTTTGACGACCACTTTCTCTCTGCAGCTGACAAAAAATCCTATAACAAATTCAAAGAGACCAAGATTACTCCTTCCCGCATGCTTAATCAAGCTGCGCTCAATTTTGAGGTTATGAATCTATTTGCCTCTACGACTCTCTAATTCCTCCTTACACTAGCTTTTCCATTTCACTCTGAACTCCTCTATAAATTCCTAGCAAACCTTAAGATCGACTTAGAATGGATAACCCTTACCTCCTATGTCTGCAAACGCAATTTCATCATCACTAAAGATGACATAGCTGAACACATTGGCCTATCTACTAAAGGACCTCATCCCTAATCTCTCCACACAAATGATTTTGATTGGACATCTATCAACATGATCCTTAGGAATGTACCCACCAATCAACACCTACCACTTGTCCAAAGTCTTAATCAAAATGCCTGCGTTATCCAGCATGTTCTTCGAAATTCATTATACCCAAAGTTGGAGATCACATACACATTACCCCGTTGCTATTTGTAGTCATATATTTAGTCATGTCAGCCACTAAATTCAATGAAGCTCAAATGATCTTAGACTATATTCATGGCTTGGATGCTCTCTGATATCCTAGTGCCCGAAGAAAACAAAATCTTGCTCTAGGACATATCATTGGATACATACTGGACGCCAAATATCAACTCCACTATCCTCTCCCTCCGGACAATCTTCTTATCTTCTATACAGATGCCTCTTTTCATATTTTATTCCATCAGGGGGTCGCGCATACTGATCTCAATTTTGATGAAGAAGAGGCTGCTGCTCCTACCGAAGCACCTCCACCACCACCAATACAACCACCTGGACCTGCCCACCCTGCCTACCCTCACGATGACATTATTCAATGACTTAATCACCTGGAAACTAGACTAGATTACCATATTGATCAACAACAACACCAGTATGAAGATGACATGCGCTGGTTAGGGGAACGCTTCACCTCAATAGAGCACCAGTTCGTGTCCCTCCATCAGTATTTTCTGCCACCTCCACCACCACCACCACTGTATCAGGATCCCAAATTTTGAGTGCTTTAGTTTATTTGTGTTATGTAGTACTTCCTTCTATTAGTTGCTTGTATTTGTATTTTGTTTTGTAGTTTTTTCTTTTGTACTGTTATGTGATGTTCTTCTTTTTTTGCTGCTGTCAAAGGGGGGAGAAGTTCTGTGATGTTATGTTCTTCAATTTAATATTATTTGTCATTCTTATTATGTTTTGTTACTTTTATTCTATTATATTTAAATTAAAAAAAAAACAAAAAATAAAAATATAAAAAGAATTTTGAAACTCAGGTATTTTAAAATCCATCATTCTAGTGAGAGGGAGCTAAGGAAGAAATAACATCTATTATGGGTATCAGATAATATAATTTGACACCATCAAAAAGGGGGAGATTATTGTAATCTAGGATCTCGAGCACTTAATTTTGATGATGATAAATAATACTTACTGAATTAATATGTTCTTCTTTGAAAATTGTAAATGTTTATTCTTGTCTATGAGCACTAACATTTCAGGTAAGATACAAACCGCTCAAAACTTCTAGAGACTCAAGTCTGGGTGGAATAGGATGTACAAGAACTTGTATTTTTATTTTCTTTAATTTTTTTTCTTTTGTTCAGTCTGCCACAAAAGCATGTATATAAAAGGAGTGACCATGAACACACATACAGGGGGAAATTTTGTTTAAGAATAATTTTTTTAAAAAAGCAAATCGTACTGTACGATTTCCAATCATACTGTATGATATGTCATTAATACTCAGGCTAACGGCTAAATTCTGGAAGATTAGTTTTGTGAACTAATCATACTGTACGATATGTATCGTACTGTATAATTTGTTTCTATTGAAAAACCCTAGCCGCCAGAATAACTTTGGTAAGATTTTAATTTTGATTTTCTAAACTAATCGTACTGTATGATACCTATCGTACTGTACGATCATTTTAAATCTTGCCAAAATTATCTCTCGTAATCAAGAAATTAAATCTTGGTTTCTTAATTAATTTCATTCGTACGGTATAATATTAATCATATTGTATGATGAACAGAGATGATATCAATCATCCTAGAGATTATACCAGATAAAACCAAAGTTTTTTTATACTATTCATCCCAGATAATATTTAGATCATACTGGAAGATAGCCTGAAAATAAACTATTCGTACTGTACGAAGGGCACAGTGCGGGACGATAGACAGAGATGAACTTATTTATCCTAGAGATCATCCTATACGAACAGTTAAAAAATAACATGATCATCCTGGATGATCTTTGGATTGTACGGTACGATATCCATAAAATCTGTGAACTATTCATCTGCATTTTTACTGGATGAAACTATTTTTGAACTGATAGTACTTTATGATATTGGATTGTACTGTACGAACAGAAACATCAAATTGGAATTTTTAGGGTTTTTTGAAGCCAAATTTAAAAATATTGTTTGTTATTTAATGAGAAGTAGTTGAGGCCATGGTTGACAGAGGAAGGAACTCTTGAGAGGGAACTTTTGGAGAGATCCAAGGTTTTTGAGATGAAGGTGAAGGTGAGCCTGAGTGTAAGGGGATCACACGGTTGCTCCGAGCTAGCTACATGCTTGCTCCTCCTATGTCCTTGGTGAGTCTCAGGAAGGTTCTTTAGGAAGAGAGGCTTCAAGGTCAACGTCCTCAAGGTACTCTGCCTTCTCCAGTAGGGAGAAAACGTTGAAGGTCTGCTGTCATCACTGGGAGGGTGACATAGCATCTGGTATTTCGCCACACTGGGGAGGTGAAAGTGAGTTTTGTAAAGGTTTCTCTGCCTTGCTGTGAGACCAAAAGGAGAGTCAACTTTTAGTAGTGCAATTGTCGGAGTGGAGGACTCTGGGGAGTTGATGTAGGTCAAGTGACCGAACCACTATAAAAATTTCTGGTGTGCTTTTTCCATTTTTTTTGCACTTTATTTTTCACGTATTTATTTACTATTTTAAATTGCTTGGTGAAAAATCATATTTTAATTTTGTATTGTGAGATTTGCAATTGTGTCACCAATACCGTTGTTGTGAACGAATCATTAGCTTCCGCATTATACTTGTTAGGTTGTTATTTTAAAAATAAAAAAAATTTAGAACTCCTGTTGAGGATTAATTTTTCAAAATACCAATTCACCCCCCCTCTTGGTGCATCTCGAACTTTCACATTAGTCCAAGCCATTTATTTCATTAGTATCAAATCTTCTTGCATTTCTCCATTTCATGGAAAAAAACTCAAAAACATTCATTTTACTTTTAGTAGGATAAATTGTATAACAAGATTAAGTAGTAGTAGTTTAATTACAATTAGGCAGATTACTTCCTCATGAAATCAACTCTCGTCTCTATCACTTTATTACTTGATTTGGCCCATATACTTACGTATTTATTGGGCCTTCATAAAATTTTTATGTGTTTGGATGTAAATGCTTTATATTAAATAATGGAAAATCTCATTTAGGGAAATTGGATGCTACACCAGATGAAGTAATATTCTTAGGATATTCTTCTATATGAAAGGCTTAGAAGATATTAAATAAAAGAACCCTAGTTGTTGAGGAGTCCACTCATGTTACTTTTGATGAATCAGATAAGGTTTCTGAAACTAAAATTGTTGGTGATAATGATGAAGAGTTAACCCATAGAGTTGAGAATGTGGAATTAAAAGACAAAGAAGAAGATCAGGATTCATTGCTTAAGGAATGTTGGTATTCATCTAATCACCCTAGAGAGCTTATCTTAAAAGACCCATCCATAGGGATTGTGAATAAGCATGGTCTTACAGCAGAGGATAGCCACATTACTTTTATCTCTATGATAGAAGCCATCAACATAGATTTTTCAATGGCCGATAAATTCTTGATAGCTATGTAATAAGAGCTTAATCAATTTAATAGAAATGATGTGCATGAATTAGTAAGATGGTATGATTAGAGTGTTATTGGAACCAAATTTGTACTTTAAAAATAAATTAAATGACACTGGACCGGTAGTTAGAAATAAGGCTAGGTTGGTAGCCAAGGGGTATGAATAAATAGAAGGAATCAATTTTGAGGAGACTTTTTCCTTCATATATAGATTATAATTCATTAGGGTATTCTTAGTTCACATATTTTAAGGGATTCATATTATATCAAATAGATACTAAAACAGCATTTCTAAATAAAGTAATTAAACATGATGTCTATGTAGAATAGCCCCCAAGTTTTAAAATTTAGCTTATCCCAACCAGGTTTATAAGCTCAAGAAAGCTTTTTGTGGGATTAAGCAAGGACCTAAGGCATTGTATGATAGACTATGCAATTTTATATTAAAAAATCACTTCATTAATGGCACCTTAGACACCACCTTATTCATTAAGAGAGTTGGAAAAGATACACTCATAATTTAGATTTATGTTGATGATATTCTTTTTGGAGCCATAAATGATGATTTATGCAATGAATTTTCATCCACTATGAGTAGTAAATTTGAGATGAGTATGATGGATGAGTTAACTTACTTCTTTGGCTTTAGTCTTAAGAAAAGAGAGGATTAAAACTTCCTAAAACAAACTAAATATATTAAGAAAATTTTGAGGAAATTTGATATGCAAGGTTGCAATAGTATGAATACACTGATGAGCCTGACCACCCAATTAGATAAGGATCTTGACGATATATCAATAGATCAAAAGAAGTTTAGAAGGATCTGAGGTTCCCTACTTTACCTTACTACCATTAGGACTGATATTATATTTAGCGAGATTTCAGGTTGACCCTAGGGAATCCCATATAATTTTCATCAAAAGAATATTAAGGTATCTGATATGAACTCTAATTTTAGGTATCTTGTATCCTAGAAATGGATTGACCTTTGACCAAGTTGGATACTTAGATTTAGATTTTGTTGGATATAGGGTAGATAGGAGAAGCACCTCAAGAGCCTACAAATTCATAGGACAATCTTTAGTGTCATGGTCTAGTAGAAAGAAAAATTTTACAGCCCTGTCCACCACTGATTTTAAATATATAGCTATAAGAAGATGTGTTGCCTAAATCCTTTAGTTGAAGCAACAACTTCTTGATTTTTGATTGTTTGTAGAAAACATCCATATCATACAGGATAACACTAGTGCAATTTATATCTTTACGAATCCTATCCAATATGCTCACACTAAGCATATTGATGTTAGACTTCTTTTTATTAGAGATCATATGGAAAAGGGTGATATAGAGAAAATTTGGATACTAAAAATCAAATGAAATATATCTTCACCAAACCCATGATGAATTATGATATATTTAGCACATATAGAACTAAACTCAGAGTTATTGACATAACTGCTTTGGACTTTAGGGTCTTCATATGATTAGATTTCTTTTGTATTTTATGTTTGTGTATGTGTTATATATGTATATTTTTGTTCTATTTAATGTATTTGTTATCATTTTAGAGTTTTTGTCAAAATTTGTGTTCTTATAATTATGAAATTATTCGTGATCTTTCCACACAACCCTAAAATTTCTTGAAGATCATATTGTATGATATATGTAGTGAACTATACAATATAAGTAGGATTTGATATTAGAAGCCAATTATTATAAAATTAACTATTCTAGATGATCACTTATTACTGATCATAATGTACAAATAATTTATCATATTGTATTATAGTTATAGTCAACTAGTCGTACTGATAACTCCTTGATATGATCAAAACTACATCGATTGTACTAGATGATCCCCAATCGTGATGTACAATTTAACCATCCAGTGTACATTCTTGAAGTGACATTATGGATGGAATCGATCAAACAATATGATCCATCGATCGTACTGTATGATTTAATTGGGCCTATAAATGAAAGAATCTTCACATAATTTTCTACACACTAAAAAACTCTCATCTCACTAGCCTACACTCTCTTTGTTTCCTTCCAATAGCTCACAAAAGTGGTAGAATGGGTCTTCATCATAGGGTTGATGATAAGTTTCAATGTAAGAAAGATGAGGTAGCTTATGCAAGGTATAGAAGTACATCCATTACTGATTCAAAAGTATTATACTAAGAAGTCTAGAATTCTTTACAAACAAATACATCACTTTTAATTACACCAGCATGCAATCTCTTGTGTTTTAGCGACAAGTCACCATCACTGCTAATAACTTGCATGAGTATCTCCACCAATCTAACATAGGTCCATCACCACACGTTATTTCAAAATCCTTAGATTTAAATTGCACCACTATCAACACCACCATTAGGAACTCTCCTTTCCCTCAGCACCAACCTTTAGTAAGCACCATGGTACTAAATGTACATATTATTTAGTATGTTCTTCAGAATAATTTTATCCCAAAAGTTGGTGACCATATGAACATCACTCCCATACTTTCTTGGTCAACTACTACTATATGACTTACTCATTATTTAATGTAGTAGATATGATCATTAGGTCTATAGATAACCATACCTTTGCCTGGAACCCTAGAGCCTATAGAAAGAAAACTTAGCTTTAGGACACCTCAATGCTTATGTCCTAGATTCAAAATACAACCTAATTTATCTTGCATAATCGAACCATAAAACCACCTTCTTCACTAATATTTCCTTTCATATTATCTATAGTTAGAGACGTAAGGCAACACCAAGGTTTTCCACATCTGAATCCAAGGAAGAAGAACCAGGAGGGGGAGCACAAGCACAACTTCCTCCTCTTCTTGCTTACCATTACCCCCAGGATACATGGACTAAGCACTTTGTATGGTTAGAACTAAAAGTTAACACCCACTTAAAGTAGTCCACAAAATGTTGAGAGGAGGGCACCTCTTACTGGGAGCACATACAAAGCAGCATGAGGTAGATTGTGCTTGGTTTGAGGACCAATTCACTTCACTGCATCGCTACTTAAAGCCACCATTACCACCACTTGATTAGGATCATTCTGATGAGTAGTGAGTTATTTGTAGCTTCTGATATTTATTCTCTATGATTTTAGTAGTTCACTTTCCTTATATTATAGTCTTTTTTAGTTCATCTTTTTGTTGACATAAAAAAGGGAGTAATGAGTGTATTGTTTTTACTATTTACTTTTTGATTATTGTAATTTTTTCTATTTCATTTCAATTTTTGTTATGTCGTTATTGTTATTAAAAATGGAATGTGTGTTTCGAAATGGAAAAAATAAAAATAAAAATCATATGTTATCCCTATTTTTAAAAGAGGTCACCTAGAGAGGGAGAGAACTTAGAAAGAAAAAAAAATCTCTAACAATATTTGTCATCATAAAAAGGGGGAGATTGTTGTAATCTTTAATTCTAACTTTGTGTTTTTTATTAGATGTTTATTTTACTCATTCCTTATTTACATATTATATATCTTTTCTTATGCTTTGCTAACTCTTTAGGTAAAACATACACCAAGTAAAAGAAAGGAATTAAGGCTCAAGATAGTGTGCATTTTTTTATAAGTTAGTTCATGTTTGAAAAGAGTCCATTTTTTTTTTCTTGAGTCATTTTCTGTATTAGGTGTATGTTGGCTAAGCGATCAAACACCCACAAGGGAGATTAAAATAGGATATTTTAATTTTTTTGTTAATCATACTATTTGATCAATATTATAATGTATGTTCTGTTAAAAAATAAATTAATTAAATATTTAATTAAATAAGATTAATTAAAAATTTAGTATAACTAATCATAATGTACAATTGAGATATCGTATAGGATGGTAAGCTATTTTGAGAAATTCTACCATTGAATCTTGGTTGCTTAAATTAGGAAAATTTAACATTTAAAAATTTATTTTTATCATACTATTCGAACCATTTCATATTACATGAAATGTAAATAAAATTGC
This sequence comes from Dendrobium chrysotoxum, assembly GCA_019925795.1. Lineage (NCBI taxonomy): Eukaryota > Viridiplantae > Streptophyta > Magnoliopsida > Asparagales > Orchidaceae > Dendrobium > Dendrobium chrysotoxum. The sequence goes on along the minus strand of CM034314.1, from coordinate 52,491,170 downwards.
ATAATTTAATTATGAGAATTAAAGAATTGAATTAGATTAAATTATTTAGTAATGATTATACCAGTTGATTACCTGAGAACTCACCTGGATGATATGTGATTCAATTGAACTAATCATACTGTATGATATATGCATCATATTAAAGGATCAAAATAATTAAAATTAAAAATTGGGGTTTTTTAGAGCCCTTATTGTAAACCTTTGTTATATCCTATAACAAGGTTCTTTGGGTAGTCAAAGTAATTTTTTTCTTAGGAGATAGCTTGAGAGCATCCACTTCATAAGTGAGAGAGAGACAGGAGGTGAGGTCTGTTACAAATCTGGTTTTAAGGGTTATGATTTTGATGATAGAAAATATTTCTATTTCTGGTTGCCTGTTTAATCTTTCAGGTACGCAGGATCAATTGCAAGTTCAAGCCAGTCTAAGATCGAGTCAGTCTGTTTTGAAATTTAGGTCCAATATACTACTTTCATCTTTATTGAGTCAAATGTTATGTAACTGATCCCCTAGCTAAGTAACCTTACACACACACACTTAGGGGGAGAGCTTTAGTGAATTAGAGTTTCTGTTCATTTTTTGTTCTGATCGTCCTAGTTGATATTAACATCGTCCTAGATGATCCAGTGAAAATAGAAATCCTAATTAGGATGATCATGTTAAGTCAGTTTGATTAAGCTGATCGTGCTAGATGATCCCAATATCGTATCGGACGATAGGCTTAAATCAGAAATTCTCAGCCGCCAGATAAAGTTAGGCAAGTTTTTATTTTTAGAGATTTGGTCTAATCATCTTGGACGATATGTGTATCATCCTAGACGATCTATTACAATCATGCCTCAATTAATATGGTGATTAAGGAAAGTAATTAAGGTCTAATTAATTCGATCATATCATCCTGGACGATCGCAAGATCGTACGGGATGATGTGTTAAAAATTCTGACCGTCCAGTGCCTATCACATGTACGTCCAGAGCTGTGTGCAGGATGATAATCCCATTTTTGAACTAATCATATGGGATGATAACCATATCATCCCGGATGATCAAGTCATTTTAAAATCATCCAGCATGCTATGACTTGTACGTCCAGAGCTATAAACCGGATGATTTTGGCCCTTTTTGAACTAATCATACTGGACGATAGACATATCGTACTGGACGATCAAGTTATTTTGAGATCATCCAGCACAAGTTCCCTTGGACTACCAGAGCTATCTTCTAGATGAAATTCCTGATTTATACAAATCATCCCAGACAATCGTAAAATCATACAGGATGATCTGAACAACTTTTATCCACTGATCGTCTAGAGGAACTAGATCATCTAGAGGAACCAGATCATCTAGGCTGATACATATGATTTTGAACTGATCATACAGGATGATCCGTCAATCATCCTGGATGATATATGATGACCAGCTGAGATTTAGGGCAATTTTTGAGCCCTCCTTTAAATGATTTTTTTCTTTAAACAACAAAAGCCTTTTGCCACTTTCCTTTCCAGAGAAATCCTTGAGAGAGAGAGAGAACTTGGGAGAGAGAGAGAGGATCTTATGAAGGGGAGTTTATGAGGGATTCACAAAGGTTGCTCCCAGTAAGGATCAGAGTCATCTTCTCCATTCATCGTCTCTTATCTTGTCAGTATTTTCTATGGGAGGATTGTCTGCAAGAAGATCAAGGTTCTCGGCTTATATTAGGAGGAAGCAAAAAGAGTCCGGGTTCTCTGCCTACTTCAGGAAGAAGCGAAAGGAGTTCAGGTTCTCTACGTCATCGGGTTGGTTAAAAGAAGGTTTTGTACAGGCTTCTCCGCCTTCCTGTGGGAGCAAAAGGAGAGTCACTTTTGTGTTAGTGCAATACCCGGAGGGGAGGCTCCGGGGAGTGGACGTAGGTCAAGTTGACTGACCCAATATAAAATTTGGTGTGCTCTTTCTGATTATTTTTTGTACTTTACTTTTCTGTTATTATCTACTTGGGTGAAATCTGTGATTGATCTTTTCACTACTGTGTTTACTTGCTTCCGCTGTAAATTATCAAAAGATCTTTTCTATTGCTCATAAATTTTTAAAATAACTAATTCACCCCCCCTTTAGTTAGCCTCGGGACTACTTCATCAGGGCTTAACATCCCTATCGAACTTTCAAGTGGTATTAGAGAGAGATTCAAAAATTAGGTTTAAAAACTTTTGAATTTGATCCATGGCTAACTTTGGTAATCGTAATACTGCTGAAGGTTATTCAATTACACGATCGCTAAAAGTTCGATAGGGATGTTAAGCCCTGATGAACTAGTCCCGAGGCTAACCAAGAGTGGGATGAATTGGTTATTTAAAAAATTTGTAAGCAACAGGAACAATCTTTTCGATGATTTACAGTGGAAACAAAAAAACACATAAGCGAAAAGATCAACCATAGATTTTACCCAAGGCGATAATAACAGAAAAATAAAGTGCAAAAAATAATCAGAAAGAACACACCAAATTTTATACTGGTTCGGTCAACTTGACCTATGTCCACTCCCCGGAGCCTCTCCTCTGAGTATTGCACTAACACAAAAGTGACTCTCCTTTTGCTCCCACAGCAAGATAGAGAAGCCTGTATAAAACTCCTTTCCACCAACCCAGTGAGGTAGAGAACCTGAACTCCTTTCGCTTCCTCCTGAAGCAGGAAGAGAACCCAAACTCCTTTCGATTCCTCCTGAAGCAGGCAGAGAACCCGAACTCCTTTCACTTCCTCTTGAAGCGGGTAGAGAACCCAGATCTTCTTGCGAATGATCCTCCCACAGAAAATAACTACAAGACGAGAAACGACGAACGGAGAAGATGACTCTGATCCTTATTTGGGTCAACCTTTGTGAATCCCTCACAAACTCCCCCTCTTAAGATCCTCTCTCTCTCTCTCTCTCTCTCCCAAGCTCTCTCTCTGCCTCTCAAGGTTTCTCTAGAAAAGAAAGTGGCAAAAGATTTTTCTTGTTAGAAGAAAAAGATCTTTTATAGGAGGGCTCAAAATTTTCCCTAAATCTGAACTAGTCGGCCAATACCATCCAGGATAATCGCTAGATCATCCTGTATGATTAGTTCAAAATCAACTGTATCAGCCTGGACAATCTGGATCTTCTGGAAGATTAGTAGAAAAAGTTGTTCAGATCATCCCGTACGATTCTGCGATCATCTAGGACGATTAGTGTAAATTCAAGAATTTCATCCAGAAGACTGCTCTGGTCGTCCAGAGGAACTTGTGCTGGACGACCTCAAAATGACTTGATCGTCCAGGATGATATCATCCTGTATGATTAGTTCAAAAAGTATCAAAATCATCCTGATCATCGCTCTGGACGTTTAGGTGAAACATGTTGGACGGTCAGGATTTCTAACACATCATCCCGTACGATCCTGAGATCATCCAGAATGATATGATCGAATCAATAAGACCTTAACTACTTTCCTTAATCACCAGACTAATTTAGGAATGATTATAATGGATCGTCTAGGACGATACACGTATCATCCGGGACGATCAGATCATATCTCTAAAAATAAAACTTGCCTAACTTGATTTAGCGGCTGAGAATTTATGATTTGAGCCTATCATCCCGTACGATGGATGGATCATCCAGTATGATCGGCTTAATCAGACAGACTTAACTTGGTCGCCCTAATTACGGTTCCTGTTTTCACTGGATCATCCAGGATGATGTGAGTATCGTTCAGGATGATCTGAACAAAAATTAAACAGAAACTCTAATTCACTCAAGCTCTCCCTCTGTGTGTGTGTGTGTGTGTGCAAGGTTACTTAGCTAGGAAATCACTTACATTACATTTGACTCAAGAAAGGGAAAACATTACATTTAGACACACTTGGATTGTTAATAGAAAGACTTAGGAATTAAAGTATAGTGGGAACCAAGTGGGTCTTTAAGAATAATATGAATGATTCTGGTGTGGTGGTTAGGAATAAGGCAAGATTGGTGGCCAAGGGGTATAACCAAATTGAAGGGATTGATTGAGGAGACATTTGCCCTTATAGCTAGATTGGAAGCCATTATGGTGCTACTAGCCTTTGCCTGTTATAAGGGATTTAAGTTTTTTCAAATGGATGTCAAGAGTGCCTTTTAAATGGGGTAATAAAAGAAGATATTTTTATAGAACAACCCCCAGGTTTTGAGAGTTCCCAATATCCAAATCATGTTTACAAGTTAAAAAAGGCCTTATATGGATTGAAACAGGCACCCAGAGCTTGGTATGAGAGGCTTAGCACTTTCCTGTTAGAAAGAGAGTTTGTTAAGGGGAGCGTAGACACCACCTTTTTTTTTAGGAGAGTAGGGGATGGATTACTCATTATCTAGATCTAAGTTAATGATATAATTTTTGGATCTTCTGATAAATATTTATGTGATGAGTTTTCTAAAATAATGAGTAAGGAGTTTGAGATGAGTATGATGGGAGAATTGTCCTATTTTTTGGGGTTTAGCATAAGGCAAATAGATGATGGAACCTTTCTCAATCAATCTAAATACACTAAGGACATTTTGAAGAAATATGAAATGGACAATGCCAAGCCAATCAACACTCCCATGAGCTCCTCTGTTTAGTTAGATAAGGATTCAAGTGGAAAATCTATTGATCAGAAGAAGTATAAAAGAATAATTGGATCACTGCTTTACCTGACTGTTAGCCGACCTGATATTATGTTTAGTGTTTACCTTTATGCTAGGTTTCAAGCTGATCCTAAAGAGTCCCACCTGACTGTTGTTAAGAGAATTCTTAGATATCTTTTAGGGACCCCAAACCTAGGAATCCGGTACCCTAGGCACAACACTTCTTTTGAGATTAATTAATATTCTGATTCTGACTTTACAGGGTGTAGGGTGGATAGAAAGAGCACTTCTAGAACTTGTCAATTCATGGGACAATCTTTAGTCTCCTGGTCCAGTAGAAAATAGAACTCAGTCGCACTTTCCACTGCTAAAGTTGAGTACATTGCCTTTGGAAGTTGTGTGACCTAAGACCTTTGGTTGAAGCAACAAGTTTTGGATTTAGGATTACCTGTTGGCATAATTTCTATTTTATGTGATAATACTAGTGCCATCTGCATTTCTAAGAATTTCATCCAACATTCAAGAACCAAACACATTGACATAAGGTATCACTTCATTAGGGACCATGTTACAAAAGGGGACATTGAGCTACACCATGTAGCAACTGAAAATCAACTCGCTGACATCTTCACTAAACCACTGGCCTTTGACTAATTTAGCATTTTGAGGACCAGATTGGGTGTGATTGACATAAATGCATGATTCTGATGATAGATAATTTTTAAGTTTTTCTATTTTTATTTTGTTTCTGCTAGACTTTAGATTTGATTGTCTGTTTCCTATTTTATTTTTATTCACTCCTTATTTTCTTTTTATTGATTGGTGTTTTTTTTATTTAAGCATTTATTTTGATGAGATTTCCTACGTGATTTTGATTCACTATTTTATTCCTTTAAAAATCATATCACTGCTCACTACTGCTGATAAACTAAATTTTTGACTGAAAATTTTACCTTTTTTTAGGTTTAGAAGCTTATAAGCAGTGATTGATTCCACTGGATCTGTTAAAGGGAAGAAACATTTATGATTGTTTCTCTTCCTCTAACTCTTTTAATGGTGTATTGTTTCTTTTGGATAAAAATCTTTGTCAAAATTAAAAAGTTGGTTTTTGAAATAGAGATCTATTTTATCTTCCTACAGTAATCTACCTCATATGAATAGTGTTTCTTAAAGTTTTGAGTCATTGTTATGTTTTTCTGAACCAGGTGATTGCACTTATCATATGATGTATGGTTTTTGTTTGGTGAATTAATCTTCCTTATTATAGAGAGTGAGTTGTATCGTCTCTTATGTCTGGAAGGTAGATTCGTAGCTGAGATTCTTTAATGATTTTGAAAGGGAGCAAGCTTACAAAAGATGCGCAAAGAGCGCCAAAATGAAAAGAGGCATAAAATTAGCCCAAACTGAAAAGATGCATAATGTCGCCAAAAATTGAAAGAATACACAAAGTGTATCAAAAATTAAAAGATGCGCAAAGTACCAAACAAATTGAAAAGAAAGGGGAACAAAATGAGCCCACAAAGAAATAGGCTTTCTTCCCTTTCAGATCTTTAAATGTCTTAGAAAAATCCATGCACCACTTAATATTTTCAAATGCTCGAGACAAAAAATCATGATTACTTATTCCTTACTTTGAAATACTATTATATCAGATATTTTTCTGGAACGAGGCTTGAAAGAATCTCTTTTCGAATCTAATTTCTTTTCTTATGAATGGGATTTTTGTTTTGAAAGGAATTTGAACCTATAAGGTGTCCGAGGTGAGAGTTATGAAAGTGGATTTTATAACTTTTCTAGATTTCAGTGCTGTCTATCTTCTTCTTATTGGTTTTTGGATTAAAAATCAAGGGAAAATTTTATGAATTACTGGAGCTGATCGATTAAAAAAAATATATGTTTTTAGTTTTGTTTTTTCTCATTTTTTAATTATTTAATTTGATTTTATCCTCTTTTTTATTTTGTGTGTTTTTTGGATCCCTGATCTTTCCTCTCCATCCTTCATCTTTTTCATTTTTTCTCACATCATCCTGGACGATCCCTATATCATCCTAGATGATTTCCTTCATCCCGGACGATCCACATGTCATCCTGGACGATCCATTCATATCATTCCCACCCTAATCATACGGTTGAGATGCACTTATTATTAGTGATCGTCCTGGATGATCCGTCAATCATCCTGGACGATATGATTCAGTTTTCTTGATCCAGATCAAACTGCTGAGAATGCACTACTTATTGGTCATCATCCTAGATGATACACCTCATCATCGTAGATAATCCACATGGAAGAAGTTGGACGATTTAAATTTGGCCCGGCTGATTCATTTATTGCCTATCATCCTAGACGATCCACCTTATCATCCTGGATGATACTTTCATCAATGGTCGTCTAGCTGAACTCCTCAGGACGATCACCTATCTCTAATCATCCTGGATGATATCTGATCATCCTGGATGATCTAACCACCCTTTTGACCAATCATCCTGGCCATCATAATTACTCATATCGTCCTGGATGATCCTTCGATCGTACGGGATGATCTGACCGACTTCTACTTAAACAGCTATTTTCTTCAGATTTCTTCACCCTTCTTCCTTTAATCCTTCCTCTCTTATTATTCCAATGGCTGGTGGAAAGAGATCTAGGCATCCAGGTGCAAGCTACTCTGGGGAAATGTCGATCCCCGCTTCCTTGACGCAATCGATCGGGTTGCCTTCCAATGTTACCGTGAAGTTGGAATCACTCACTCTAGGATCGTCAACCCCTGCACTCTTACCTACCCAGTCCTGGATCCATTTGCCCATACCTCTTTGACCTTCTTTCTCACCTTGGCCTTCCCTTTTAACTCTGAACTCCTCAGGGTCTTTTTCATAAATCTTCGCATCGCTGCTGACTACTTTGCCCTTCACTCCTTCATTAATCAGTGACCTGTAGAACTCACTACCCAGGATTTTCACCATATCCTTCAACTCTCCATCACTGGTGATAAGATCTACACCCTCATTTCTGATCCAGATTTTGATTGGAGTGTCGCCAATCGCTTCCTTAGAAATACCCAGGCTAACTACCACGACAATACCTGCTCTTCCCACCTTAAGGATACTCGTACAATTTAACATGTCCTTTGCTGCTCAATCATCCCAAAGGCTGGGGACCACATCCACATCACCCCTTTACTCTCCCTGACCACCTACTACATCATGACCCACCAGGATTTCAATGCTACTGATCTTCTCTTTCGATACATCGAACATCTTACTAGCATTAGGGATCCCGACCATAGGAGACGCCCAAATCTAGCACTAGGCCACCTCATTGCCTATGCCCTTGAGATGAAATATAATCTATGATATCCAGTCCCTACCGATGTCCCTCCTTCCTACTAAATAAATAACTCCTTCCATGTCCTCCATAGCACCCGACTTTATCTCAAGCACGCTATGGATGTTTAGGAGGAAGCGGAAGAAGATGTTCTTGTTCCTACTGCACCTGATGCATCTAACACCCTTTGTATAACATCTCCCTTTGATCATCTGGTGCAGCAGTTCAATTAGTGGGAGGCCTGTTTTGATTCTTATGTGGCTGCCCAGGAGCAACAGCATACTGAGGATCTACAGCGCTTCAATGACTATGTTGCTCAGTAGCAATTGCAACATGACCAGGACATGGCCTGGTTTGGAGCACATTTCATCACCATTTAAAGCTACTTTCAGCCACCACCTCCTCCTCCTTTTGATCAGGATCCGCCTCCTTTTTAGATTTTTTTGTTGTGATGTTTTCTGTTTGTAATATTTTGTCTATTCTTCCTCCTTTTTGTGATGTCAAAAGGGAGAGTTGGTGTTTTAAGTGACTAGTAGTTTCTTGTACTGTTCTAGTTATTTCATGTACTATACTTATGTTGAAATTGTTTCCCTTATTGTATTTTATGTTTAGTGAAATTTGAGATGAAAATTTTCTTTCGTATGTGTGTTGAGTACTCCTATCTATTTTATTTAAAACTACTGCATCAATATTTGTCATCATCAAAAAGGGAGAGATTGTTGCAAATCTGGTTTTAAGGGTTATGATTTTGATGATAGCAAACATTTCTATTTTTGGTTGCCTGTTTAATCTTTTAGGTACGCATGATCAATTGTAAGTTCAAGCCAGTCCAAGATCGAGTGAGTCTATTTTGAAATTTAGGTCCAATGTACTACTTTCATCTTTATTGAGTCAAATATTATGTAACTGATCCCCTAGCTAAGTAACCTTGCACACACACACTAAGGGGGAGAGCTTTAATGAATTAGAGTTTCTGTTCATTTTTTATTCTGATCATCTTGGATGATATTAACTTCATCCTGGATGATCTAGTGAAAATAGAAACCCTAATTAGTACGATCATGTTAAGTCAGTTTGATTAAGCGGATTGTCCTAGACGATCCTAATATCGTACCGGATGATAAGCTTAAATTAGAAAATCTCAGCCGCTAGATCAATTTAGATAAGTTTTTATTATTAGAGATTTGGTCTGATCGTCCCGGACGATACGTGTATCGTCCTAGACAATCCATTATAATTATGCCTAAATTAATCTGGTGATTAAGAAAAGTAATTAAGGTCTAATTAATTCAATCATATTATTTTGGACGATCGCAGAATCATACGGGATGATGTGTTAAAAATCTTGACCGTCCAATGCCAATCACCTGTACGTCTAGAGCTGTATGGAGGATAATAATCCCTTTTTTGAACTAATCGTATGGGATGATACCATATTATCCCGGACGATCACATCATTTTGAAACTGTTCAGCATGCTATGACCTGTACATCCAGAGCTGTGAACTGGATGATTTTGGCACATTTTGAACTAATCATACATGACGATAGACATATCATCCTGGACGATCAAGTTATTTTGAGATCGTCCAGCACAAGTTCCCCTGGACTTCCAGAGCTATCTTCTGGACAAAATTCCTGATTTACACTAATCATCCCGAATGATCGCAAAATTATACGGGATGATCTGAATAAGTCTTGTCCACTTATCGTTTAGGCTGATACATGTGATTTTGAACTGATCATACAGGACGATCCATCGATCATCCTGGAAGATATGTGATGACCAGTTGAGATTTAGGGCAATTTTTGAGCCCTCCTTTAAAAGATCTTTTTCTTCCAACAAAAAATCTTTTGCCACTTTCCTTTCCCTAGAAATCCTTGAGAGAGAGAGAGAGAACTTGGGAGAGAGAGAGAGAGGATCTTGTGAGGGGGAATTTGTGAGGGATTCATAAAGGTTGCTCCAAGCAAGGATCAGAGTCATCTTCTCCATTCGTCGTCTTTTATCTTGTCAGTGTTTTCTATGGGAGGATTGCCCGCAAGAAGATTGAGGATCTCTGCCTGCTTTAGGAGGAAGCAAAAGGAGTCCGGGTTCTCTGCCTGCTTTAGGAGGAAGAAAAAGGAGTTCAGGTTCTCTACCTCATCGGGTTGGTGAAAATGAGGTTTTATACAGGCTTCTCCACCTTGTTGTGGGAGGAAAAGGAGAGTCACTTTTGTGTTAGTGCAATACCCAGAGGGGAGGCTCCGGGGAGTTGACGTAGGTCAAGTTGACCGAACCACTATAAAATTATATGTGCTCTTTCTAATTATTTTCTGCACTTTATTTTTCTATTATTATCTACTTGGGTGAAATTTGTGATTGATCTTTCCATTACTGTGTTTACTTATTTTCGCTGTAAATTATCAAAAGATCTTTCCTGTTGCTTACAAATTTTTAAAATAACCAATTCACCCCCCCTCTTGGTTAGCCTCAGGACTAGTTCATCAGGGCTTAACATATCTATCAAACTTTCAAGGTTGAGAGAGGGAGAGTGCCTTGAGGGAGCTAAGGAGTGTGAGAGGGGTCACACACGTTCTCCACTAGCCTGCACCTTGGGCCATCTAATTGTGCTTGGGTGGAGCTATTAAAAAGGAGCTTTGGAAAGAAAAATCTTTGGAGTCAAAAGCTTGCTAGATGAGGAGCCTATTATTTTGGATTTTATGCAGGGCCTAGAGGAAAAAGGAGGGAGTGGCACCTCTGTTGGGTTGAAGAAGGCGAGAGGAGAGATCAACATCTTCGATCGACAAAGGATGTGAAGGGAGGGACAACATCTCCACTAGGTCGAAGAGGCAAAAGGAGGGAGATTCTTTGTGATCTGAAGAGTCTATAAAGGTGATTCTCCATATCCTCAAGGGAGAAGGGCTTCTCTAACTAGCTGTGTGTTGAAGGAGAGATACATTTAGAGTAGTACCCAACAAGGATCTTTGGGGAGTTGCCGTAGGTCTATTCGATCGAACCACCATAAACTCGGTTTGAGTGTTCTTACTTTTACGCACTATTCTCATATACTTCTTACAAATTTATTTTACTGCGTAATAATTTTGTTTTGATTATCTTTTTCAAAAAGGTTTTTTGGTTTGAAAATAAGAAAAGAAATTTTTTAAATTAATAATTGTATTTGCTTTTTTTATTTTTAATTATTTAATCTTCTAAAAGGTTATGTATATCAAGTTTTATTTTAAGAAAAATATTTTTAAAATTTTTTAATGTAAAAGAACCAATAACCCCCCCCCCCCCCCCCCCCCTCCTCTTGGTGTGCCACAAGCACTTTCAAAATAATGAGAATTGCATTTTACAATCACAATATTTAAAATTGCCCAAAAATAAAATTTTTTGATATAACAGTCAAAACATGTAAAATTTATATCCTAAAACTAAAATAAGAAAAAGTAGTATAACAATAATTTAAACCTAACTTTAATGAATGCAAGGTACTTATAATCGATCAAATTTAATTGAAATTATTTGATTATTAGTGATGCATCATCAAAAATCACATTCATCATGAATGAATATCGATGCATATTTGAATTAGAAACTTCCAAAATTAAATTCAAGACCATTCAAACTCAGATTTCAACAAACCTGCATTCGAGCTAAATTTCTCGATGAGACCAGCCCGTTGATATCAAAAGTGGTCCAATCTGAGCATGAATGAGCACAAAATTATAGGCCTTAAGCATAATTAAAAATTTCAAGACATTAGTTAGATGAACAAATGATTTTCAAATTTTATATGCATATAATCAAATTGATCATCTTGATGAGAAAAACTAATGAGCCCAAGATCTCCTAATTTTGACATAACTAAGGCACTTAAATGGTAACAAAATGTTCTGTGATCAAGGGAATTAATATGGGCCATTTGATTAAATGTTTTCAATTTTTTTTTATATTTATGTGGCATGCCACATAGGAGGAGGAGTTGGAGTAGGAGTCTAAACTTTAGCTTAAAATATTTTAGAGCTCTCAAGGTAAGGATCTTGAAGCACCATCATTGGGGCTTAATATTTAAGAGGGCTATGAGAGTGTAAGTGTCTCACCCTGAGATGAAAATTTGGAAAAACTACATATTTTTTCTCTTCAATAAATTTATTAGAGCTACTAAATCTATTTATCTAAGTAAAACCCAACAAAAGAAATCATATACATCAAAATATTTCACTATAATCTTTATTTGACAAAATTAATTTACACTAACTAGTAGTTCAATCAGTACATTATTCTATATTTCTACACTTTTGACTAAAAAAGAATAAAGCAGAAAGTTCATAAAATTAATAGTGAAATCCTAAATTCAGATTAGTCTCATTCCACCTAGACATGAAACATGTCAACCATAATTAGCTAATAGCTAAGTTGGTTACTAGAACCTATAACTACAATTAATGCACAATAATAATAATAATAATATGCTTGTATTCATTCATCGCAATATTATGAATATGTAGGAGTATAAACAAGTTACAATTAATATGAACAATAAGAATCATTGCAATCATTGTAACTTAGTAATAATTTAATATAACGGACAAGTAAAAGATTAGTACATTCTATCATTCTTATATCCATAATAATTATAATACAGTAGATGAAATCATGGATCTTTTTATGTTTGTAATTTATACATTTATTTTATCTCTATATCATATTATATATCATGTCACATATGTCAATATGCATATCATATAATAAAAAACATTATATATATATATATATATATATGCTTATTATATGGTATCAATGCATATGTATCATGTTCATATATAACATATATAAATATCTTGTATCAAGCATATCATGTATTTTTGGTCCAGTCATGTAAATCTTATCATATTTCTATATTAGTCATGTTCTATATCGATGACTAATTTGTGAATCTTAGCACTCTGTGTTATCACTAGATCTATGCAGGTGCACATGTCAAATCAAGTAAGAAAGTAGTGAATAAAATATCATTCTCACAAGGACAGGTGTATCATCTTAACCACTCTAGTACTACTCATGTTAATTGCTTAATTTATCTTGTTGTTTAAATTAAAAGGGTGGGCTAATAAAAATTATTAGCTATGTTCTCAAAAGGAAAATCCTATATCTAAGTGCCTCTGAACCTATGATAGTTTACAACTCATCAACGCAAAAGATAGATTTTCAATAATGATGATGTAAATCAAAGCATTAATAATCCTCATCTTTTTTGAGCTTGTTGCAGTTTCTAGCCAAGATTAAACTTAATTAAAGTGATTGTATCTCCTTTATGATTTAATAACACTAGTCACCAAATTTTTATGTATGGAAGAATCCTGTTCTAAATCTCATAATTATTCGACTATGCCTCCATTAAGTATAAAGATCACACTAAATTTTAAGTTCATGTAAGGCTTCTACATAAGCTAAAGAAGATCTAACCTTATGTAGTTATTACTATAAACATATCATAAGCTCAAGACATTGATTTATCCAACCATTAAAATTAAAATAAACAAAGCATATTCCATTTCAATGATAAACAATATGATAAGAGGAAAGAAAATGATAAATATCAACAAGAAGTTCTTACAAGCATAATTATAGACCCTCTTTGCCATTGAACTTGACTTCCATTGAAAGTGCTTATGGCACACCCAGAGAGGGGGTGAATTAGTATTTTAAAAATCTTTTGCCTAAGATCAAAATGAGATATGTAGAAGCATTTAAGAAAATTAAAAGTTAGGGAAGTGGTCTACCAAATATAAAGTAATTCAAGAAAAATAAAAAGTACAGACTCTACCAAATATATATTAAGTTATACACTAACAATATACTATCTTGGGTCTTAATTCTTCAATGCTACTTAGTACATTCTCTTCCTAAAATGTTTAGTGACACATAAGAAAAATATCCACTATATAAAGAAGGAATATAAAAATACTCTTCTAATAACATTTGTAATCATCAAAATACATGGTCGGGCTCTAGATTATAGCAATCTCTCCCTTTTTGATGATGATAAATATTATTGGTTGGGTTTTAAATTTGTAAATTGGATATTCAATTTCCTTCTAAGTTCTCCACCTCACTAAATAACCTATTTCAAAAATAGGAAAAATATTTTATTTTCAATTTCAGCTTTATTTTTTTATTTGTTAATTTTAAAAGAAATGCAACAACATAAATACTAAAAAGGAAACAAACTACACTAGTCAAAAAGTAAATAGTACAACCAACTCAACTCTCTACCCCCCTTTTAACATCACCAAGAAGTTGAAAAAAAATAAATTGTAATGCAAGAAAAAGAAACAATAAAAACATAAACTATAATAAAGCAAAAAAATCCAAACAACACACTAGTCATTAAATAGACCTTTATAGGTAGTGGTGGTGGTGATAAAAAGTTGTGGTGGAGGGATGAGAATAGCTCTTGGAACTTTGCACGATCTACCTTATGCTACTGTTGTAGCTTCTCCTAGCATAAGGTTGACTCAAAAGTATGTGTCTCCAATCGCAGCTTAAAGAGATCAAATTTCTCAAATAAGGAGTCAAGAGGTGGTTGCTAGAAGGCTAGTGATAGTATTACATATGTTGGTGCCTTGGGGGTTAGTGCTTTACCTTCCTCATCAAAATTGTATTCTTATATTGGTGATGCCCTAGAATAGTCTATATAAAGGATGTGAAAGGAGCTGTCAGTGAAGAAGGTAGTGAAATAGTCTATTGTGCTAGGATAAATCAAGTTGTATTTTACATCTAATACATACAGGAGCTATGATTTTCCATATGGTTACTAATAATGGTTAAATTTTTAATGTAATGAATAAGCATGTTTTCCATAATAAATTCAGTGTCAATCATATAGAAATAGGTGATAATGGATAATATAGGTGTAATATTTATCCTATTACTAGCATTAGAGATAATTAAGGTTCTAAGGATGTGCTGAATAATATAGGAATCCAAGACTTTGTTGCTGAATAAATGCTGCTAGTAATTCATGGGGGTGTTTCTAATTGTGTAGTTGACCTTGGTCCAATCATAATCACCATTAGTCTAGACATCGTAGGGTTTTATGCCTAAGGTGGAAATATATAGAAGTCATGAGAATCTTTATATGTAATTTATATGAGGTGTCTACAAATATAAGACTGCATCGTAGTGTGTTTGGAGTTCATTTTAAAACTTGGAAAAAAATTCAAAGCGCATTTTGGAGTGGAAAGGAAATTCAAGGTTAAGGATAAATTGGAATGTAGTGTTAAGAAAGAGATCTAGTACTTGATATCGAGTGATATTGTAGTTTACAATCCTAAAAGGAGAGATTTGAGTGACTTTTTAATGTTGATATGCTACAACATCTTTGCGTATTCACCATTGAGTTTTCTAAGTATTAGATAATTTGAGGAGAAGGGGATTAGAATATGATTTTGTATGCTTACAAATGAATTTTTCCCACTTACTTACAAGCTCTATTAGATTATACATTACGATCAACATCATACAAATAGAAGGCTCCAATAATCTTGTTTGATCAATATCCAGACTTGGTCAAATCATTCAGTATGATCAAGGATTGTACATTATGATCTTTATCTTTTTATTCATCCCGAGGGATTAATTATATGATCATTGACTGAATGGATCATTCATTACAAATAGGTTTTCATATAATATGATATATAATTAAGGATCATAATGACTGAATTAAATTTCATAAAACAAGAATTTTCATGTCATTTGTATAGTACAATGATGTTCATATAGTATAAACCTCAATAATTAACTTAATCTAAGTCAATGGATCTGATTTTATACTGATCGATGTATATTGTATAGTACAATGGTGATCATATAATTGATGCGTGGTGAATTTTAGTGACGTGTATGATGATCATGGATTATTCCACAAGTGCAAATGCACACAAAATTCCTTGACACAACTTATCAAAACATAATAAAGTAAAGAATAAATTAACTTTAATATAAGTCACAAAAATAAACTACAAAACACACATGCATGAAAACACAATACTAAAACATAAACATGCAATAAAATGGCATAAATACAAACACATAAGCTACAATAAAAATATAAAATGCACAATAATAATTATAACATGTAATGATCCCCTAAAATTGAACTTCTGCTATCCTGGTACCCCATGCTCTCATTGGCCCTCTTATGAGAGCACACTTACAATATATATCATGTGTTAAGTTTGAGAACCCAAGTGGGTTTGAGTCCCCTTATATATTGCAATGGATGTATACTATGCTATTAAGATGATATTTCGGGTCTATAAACTATATGTGTTCTATAGTGGATTCTATATGTAGAAATGTGTGCGATATGACCTAATTTGCCGTAATAATAACATTTTACTCCTATAAATGGATGCACTAATCTACATAAAGAGTGCTGACTTTTTTTTTTAAAGGAAGGCACTGCATGTTGTCTTATATTGTGTAGCTTTCAGTGTGTGTATTCTCTGATGCATTTTCTTCAAGTTCTATTATTTTCTTTACTAAAATTTCATTTGGAGTTTTATATATGTCTAATTATACTAACACTTCATACTCATTGCTATCCATTTATATATGAAGCTATAAATTTTGTTGACCTCATTTTTACCTAAAGTCAATGAAACACTCAAACTTTGAATTATAACAAATAGAGTCAGTGCACTATAGGTCAGTACACTACTCTCTATAGTGCACTGACTCCTTGACTTCAATCACTATTTAAACTTCAACATTTGGAGCTTCATATATCAAACTCACCAATGTTGAAACCCTAACCTATTATCAGACCAATATAACCCACTTGAGCTAGGTCAACCTAGTCCAATTGATTAAGCCCCTTGATTAAATTTTTATAACCTCAATTAACATCAAAACTTTATCAAGTCAGTCAAAACTCAGCTCCCCATGGATTGAACATGTTTGTTCAACCTGTCCTAGTCAATAGTTGACTCGATCAACTTAGGTCAAACATTCAAATTCACTTGAATCAAATCCATCAAACTTTTAAAACCAAACCTCCTCATGCTTATGTGATGATTCAAAACCATGGGAAATCTCATTTGACCAAGTTGACTTGGTTAGCTTAGACAAAGAGGTCAAAACCCATAAAAACGCAATTTCCCATTTCAATTTTCAAACTCAATGCATCAAACCTTATGAATTCAATCTAAATAGCTTCTAGGGACTCCCTATATTCTATCCTAGCTTTACCAAGTTTGACCAGTCAAAGTGGTCAAAATAATTAAAAATTCAAAAAATTTCCAAATGGTAAAAAATTTTCGAACCTTTTTAAAATTTGTTAAAACCTTCAATACTAACTAGTTTAAACCACTTAAATCCATTATAAAACCTTCCTAATCATGTTCAAACCTAGGTCAAACACTTAATTCAACCCAAACCTTGTACAAGTGGTCCCCTCTTCATAAAATGCTAAAAATATCTTTCCCCCATAGATTATCCTTTATTGAACAAGTTTGTCTCCCCTAACCACCTGAGACACATGAGAAACATTAAGGGAAGTGCCCTAAACCATCTCAGCCCTCTATTGAACTCTAACTTATGCAATAGGGCAGAACACTCCATAACATATATCTAAGCTTGATTTCCTGTAGAGACTCCAGAGCCACCATTACTTCCATTTCACTTCTGGAGCATTCTCCTTTTTTTTCCCACTCTTTCTAGCCATTGAAAGCTTGTTGAAGAGGTGATTTAAGGTCACCTAAAGGTTATTTTTGTTCAAGAAATCCCAACATTCAATCCAACCATCCTCCAACTAAGGGGCCTTCATAGAAGTTGTTCTTTATGCTCCTAGGAAGAGAATGAGACCAATACAACCCCTGAGATCCATTTGATAGAGGTGTTTTTCAAACTTTAACTCTAAACATAGGGTTTTTAATAACTTTCAAAATAGGCCATATAAAGCCCACAAAATTCATATATAAGAGCTTCACATGAACATAAATAATCCTGGAAAATTTTGCTGAGTTTAGTTTAATAAAAATCCCATGAAAGTAAAAGAGAATTCCTTAAAAAAATTATTTTGAGGGAAGAAGATGAAATCTAGACTATATATTTCCTATATGATGATCCAAATCTCATTAGATGGATTGTCCAATCTAACTTATCCATGCATAGGATGGACCACAATCTATCCGACTGAATCAAGGCTATTGATCTCGAAGCAGGCAGGATAAATAACTATGATCCAAGCTGAGGTGTTTAAGTTAACCACGCCTAGCCCAACACGTGTAAGACTACTGTTGCATCATCACCATCGCCATCCAATGATTACCAATCATTGTGTCTAACTATGCGATGAATCTGCATGTGCCATATGTGATCTCCATCAAGTCACCACCACCTTTTAAATTAAAATTGATTTTTAAATATAAAAAAATGCTCAAAACTTTAAAAATTCGTAAAAAAGTCATTTATGGACCAAACTTTATGATATTGGGTTTTATTGAACCAAGGTGATGATCTCTACATTTTGAAAATAAAAAAAAAGTAATTTGATAAATATTTGGAGAATAATTTGCATTTGAATCCCCAATATTTTCTTTAATTACTCTCCAACATGGTGTCATTTAGGGTTCAAATTTTGATAGAGTAAACTAGGAGGCGTTTCCTATATCCCCTAATTTTTCTTGAGCCTGGTGAAACCCTTGAGTTCTATAATTATTTTTCAGGGTCATAGGTCATTATTTGACATAGAGCTTTGAAAAATTGATTCTCTCAATGCATGTAGAATTAAGTCACTAAACTTGAGTTGATTGTTTATGTTATTTCAAGGGTTAGTTGAGATTGATTGTAAACTAAATTGCAAAGTAGAGGCACCTTGGTAAATCAACTTAGGTTTGTTTCTAGATAACCTAGAAAAAATTTAGGAAATTTTGTGTATTTTGATTAACATGTTCTTTATAATTATTATCTTTGAAACCACTATTTAAAACATTAAAACAAACTTCAAGGACACTATGTCATCATTCTATCATATATGAGGGAATGAATATATTAAATTTATGAGACATAGGACATGTAGGTTAGTAGCTTCTGCACTTTGAAGAATCAAACTCAAACATTCTAAAACATAATTTATAAAATACTAAATTATTATGATTTGAACTTAAACTAAAAATCCCTTTGACTTCCAATAAATAAATAACTTCATATTCAAACAACTAGGATAATAAATCCCCTTTGGACATATTAAATCACGCAACCTTCTTCACACACTATAGATGGTTTACTAGGATAACTAACTTTAGCTTAGGCTAGGATGATGGTTGTTTTCATGTGCTTATGGATGCTTTGCTTGGAGGGAATCTTATGTCTATTTCTTTACTTTCATTACTTTGCATAATCACATGCTTATACACTTTTACATGTATAATGCACTATATGTATGAAAGTTCAAATGTGGGTTGTTAGACCTACTTAAACTATAATTCCAAACCAAGAGGGAGAGAGAGAGAGAGGGGGAGGGGCGGAGCGGGGTCGTGAATTGGTGTTTTAAAATATTCCCTTAAAAATTATTCATTTTGGAAGATTATGATTTAGTTAAAAATTTATATGAACTAGCAAGATTAATATTTTATGATGCAGAAGTTAACATTTAAAAAATGATCACCAAAAATTGTTTTTATTTTGTTTTAAAGCTTGAAAAGAAAAATATTTTTGTTGTTTTTTATTTCTAATTTTTTTAGCAAAATCAAGATATATGTGTACTGCAAAGTGAAGCTCACAAATCATAGATTTTATTATAAGTAAAATGTAAGAAATAAAGTTCAGAAAAATAAAAGAAAAAAACCAAGAATGAACTCACCAAAGATTTATAGTGGTTCGGACTCCCAGGAGTCCTCCACTCTGAGAATTGCACTAACTCTCAAAGCTCTTTTACCTCCTCAGTGTGGCGAAGTAGCCAAATCCCTTTCACCTCCTCAGCATGGCAGAGTAGACGAATCCCTTTCACCTTCTCAATGCAGTGGAGTTGCTAGAACCTTCCCACAAATAGACTCTTCTAGAAGTTTCTCTCAAGCAAAAACACTAACCTTGGAGGAACAAGGTGCATGATCACTGAGAAACTATGTGTATAAACCCCATCTCACACATTCTTTTAATTTTAGAAGTGTTTTCCCCCTCAAGACCTCATCTCTCTCTCTCTCTCTCTCTCTCTCTCTCTCTCTCTCTCTCTCGTGGAAATGCTCCCTCTTCAAACCCTTCCTGCAAAAACTCTCCCTCAATAAAAGATGCAAAAGATTCCCTGTGTTGGAATATGGATGATATTTAAAGAAAGTCTCAAAATAACCTTAAAAATTAAGTTAGCCGACTCTGTTTGTACAATATGATCTAAGGATCATACAATGTGATTAGTTTAAAAGACCCTATTCATTCTGTACGAAGAACATACTCCATTATGATCAGTTCAAGTTTACCTAAATTTATCTTTCCATATGATTCATACATATTACTTAAATTCATCCGGGATGATTTCTGGGATGATACAAAATTGTATTTGTTGATTTTACAGTATGATTAGTATCATATTGTATGATTAGTTTGATAAATCAAAGATTATCTAGGAAGATCCCTAGGATGAATGAAAATAATCTATTGATTATCCAGTATGATTATGATCATATAGTATAATCTGATTTCATTAATTAACTTTGAGTTAATTAAGTAATCATAGGGATTAGATTATGCAAACTTTCAAATATCATACCGTACGAGCTTTTCATACAGTGTAATTAGTTCAAAAATCAAATTTAAAATACTTGCCTAATTTTATTGGTGGTTGGAGGCTCCAAATTAAACTGATCATCATGTACGATATAGTTCATACAATATGATTAGTTTATGGAATTTAATCCTTTATTTGACTATTTTAATTAATTTTCTATTTTATAGTTTATACATTATGATATGGATCATACCATATGATCTTCAAAAAATTTGAAATTTATTTTTTCACTCCCCTGTGTGTGTGCATGATTGCTATTCTGGCATACATCTTTTACAAGACTTGACTTAAGAAATATAAAAATAAATAAATAGTAAAATATTGACTCTTGCAAACATCACCAGTTTTACCAGTCTTTAGCTTTGATCCTTTGTTGCATGGTATAAGATATACCTAAAATGCTAATTTGCACAAACCAATATATGAAATTATACTAGGAGAACTAAAATAAAATCCAATAATACTTATTATAATTAAAATTATAGGCTCAGGTCCCTGATTGCAACAATCTCTCCCTTTTTTATGATGTCAAATATTATTGGTTGAATTTTTTAGTTATTTCATTTTCTTCTAATCTCCCCATTACTAATTAATTTATTTTAAAAATAGGGGATATATATATATATATATATATATATATATATATATATATATATATATATATATATATATATATATATATATCATTAGTTTTTTCTTAAAGAAAAATAAGGCATAAATAATAAGAAAATAACTAAACTAAGTCAAAATTATATGTACAACCAACATCCTACTCCCCCTTATGATAGCACTAAATAGGAGAGAAAACCAACTGAAAATAAGAAATAAAATAAAATATATATAAACTAAAATAATAAAAGAAAACTATAACATAACACACAACCCTAGAAGTAGGAAGGTCCTTTATCAGGTCGTGGTGGTGGCTGAAGGTACAAATAAAGGGTAAAAATTGGCCACTAAATCAAGCTCGATTATCCTTATACTACTTCTGAAGCTTCTCATGCTATTGGTGAAGCCACTCCCAATGCTGAGTAGTTTGCTGAGCCTATGTATTCGTGTTCATCTCTAGTTGGTCAAGTCTCTCCACAATCGAGTATTAGGCCTAAGAATAGTAAGCAGGTGCTAATGCTGGTGCTAGTTTTGGTACTGGTGCTAGAAGGTCTCCCCCTTCCTCATAAAACTCATGCTCTTCTTCAAGCTCATCCCCTCAATGTCGATGAAAAAGAATGTGAAAGGAATTATTGGTGTAAAAGATAGAGAATATGCCTGCTTGTTCAAGATATAAAAGCAGGTATTTCTAATCTAAGACATAGAAAACTATGTGTCTTAAAGCAAGATTCTTCCTACGTCGAGATTTTGGTCATTAAATAGAAGTAAAATTTTGAAAGTAGCAAATAATCATGAGGGATTAATCAAACTCAGTGTCATACATGTTTAAATATGCGATGATGGATAAAAGTGGGGTAATATTGACTCTATCTCCAACCTTAGGTAAAATGGACGTATAAAGGATATGTTGAATAATATGTGAATTTTGATTGAATGAGTGGACAAGTGGCAAATGTTGATTTAAAGGAGTATTCTTAAGGGCTAGATTTATTGTAGTCAAGTCATAATCTCCCTTAGAGGATATGTTAATAAGGTGTAAATAATCAATAAGATCTTGTTGGGTGATTTCTCTGTGATGCCTATAGACATAGGATTACATAGTAGTGTATTCAACATTGACTCGTAGGATTATAAAAATTCATATAAACATTTAGAATTAAAGTAAAGGAGAGATTCAAAATAATCTGAAGTGTTATAGATGCAAAAAGGTTCTAGAACCTGATAATTAAGATTATTTTGCTCTAGAATGCAAGATGGCATGATGTGTGCTTCTTTATATCGGGATAAGCTGACTCATTCTCAATTATTTAGAAGTGGACATCCACAGGATGATGAGAGAAACTTCCTTTAACATACAGGTTCACTTTTCATTGGCCATTTAGGAATGCTAAGGATTTAAAACATAAGAGAAAAAATATAGTTGGATTGATTCAAAGCTTTAGCCTTCCCTTGATTTTATAGAGTTCAGTCGATCATGAGGTACGATTAGGGATCATACTGGATGATCAAAAGAAGTAAAGTTGTCTTGGAAAATTTAGTAAAAAAGTAATCAAATCATATAGTATGATTAGTATCATACTAGATGATCCTCATTAAATCATTCATCCCGAGGAGTCGTATAGTTAAAATATAGTACAAACAATATCATATAAGACTATCCTCGTTAAATCATTGACCAAAAGGTTTGCACAGTACAAAGAATGGTTCATACAGTACAAAGTCGTAATTAATTTCATACTGATTGATATAATTCATCCAGTGGATACTAACATGTGTATTGTATAGGATGATGTGGTTATCATACAATATAAACGATAATAATTGAGCAGATCTGGGCCATTGATTTAGTGAATGGTGAGGAAGCTTAGTGTCATGCTCATTGTATAATATAAAGTGGTTTATAAATTATGATGTGAATATATTTTTTAAATTTAAAAGGTTATTTAGTGTGGGATGATTAGGGAAAGCTTCTACAGACAGGTTATTCAAATATACAAACAAAAAATTAAAACAAGGAAAAATAATCACTATCAAATAAAAAGAAAATACAACAAATAAGCAAACAAACTCGCGTGCCTTTGATCAAACTTTTACCAAAATTTAACCAAGCATAAATGTTAATTATACCTAGTTTAGTTCTATGTGTGTTGAAGGTGTCATAACTTAGGGGTTTTGTAGAGATGTCTGCCAATAGATTTTTAGTTTCTTTGTGATGCAGTTATATGTCTTCATTAGCTAAATGATCTCTAATAAAATAATGTCCAATGTCTATAAACTTTGTGCATGAGTGTTGAACTAGATATTTGGAAATGTAAATAGCACTAGAGTTTCACACATAATCAATATAATGCATATAGAAAGCCCAAGGTCAAGGATGTGTTGCTTTAGTCATAAGACTAAAGCAAAAAAACTTCCTACTGCTATGTATTCTGCCTCAACGGTGGATAGGGCTACTAATTTTTATTTTCTACTAGAACAGGAAACTATAGATTACCCTATGAATTGATAAGTGGTAGAAGTGCTCTTCATATCTATTCTACACCATATAAAGTCTGAGTCTGAATATCTTATAATTTTACATGAAGAGCTATGCTTGGGATACCATATATCTAAAATTTGGATTCCTATAAGGTATCTAAGAATTCACTTAACTGCAATCATATGGGATTCTTTAGGATCGGCTTGGAACTAGTACATAGACAAATACTAATTATTATATCTAGTCTGCTAGCGATTTATACAAAAGTGATCCTATTATCCTCCTATACATTTTTTGATCTACTAATTTTTCATCTACATCTTTATTTATTTAAATGGTTGAGATCATTAATGTATTTATAACTTTAGTATCTTCCATATCACATTTCTTTAGAATTTCCTTAATATACTTACCATGACAGTGAAAGGTGTCATTCTTCCCTATGCTTCACACTAAATCCCAGAAAATATGTTAACTCTCCAACATTCTCATTTCAAACTCTTTACTCATAGTTCCTAAAAAATTATTTCAGAGATGCTTATTTATCGATCCAAAAAATATATCATCTACAAATATCTGAATAATGAGTAAATCAACTTTTACTTTCTTAAAGAATAGGGTGATATCTACACTATCCTTAACACATAATCCTTTTAGGAGAAATGTACTAATGCTTTCATACTATACCCTAGGTGCTTGCTTCATTCTATATAAAGCCTTTTTCAATTTGAACATACGGTTGGGAAAAGAGAAAATTTCAAAGCCTAGGGGTTGTTCTACAGAAATATCTACCGTAGTAACCCCATTTAGAAAGGGACATTTTACATCCATCTAATATAACTTGAATCCTTTCAAATATGTAAAAGCAAATAGTACTCTAATAGCATCTAATCTAGCTACAGGGGTAAAGGTCTCCTAAAAATCAATACCTTAAATTTGATTATGCCCCTTAGCTATTGATGGGGGTTGTGGAGTGAACTTTTGAATTATATTAAAATCTAGGGTTTTAACACCCATAAATAATACTTAGGTTTTCTTTGATATAAAAATAACAAAACTCTACTAAATATATGCAAGTATACATTCCAAATCAATTAATAATGTGATTGAATAGAGTGTTGAACTCAGGAAGAAGTATGCTTACTTGTAATAAACTACTACCATTTACTCTAATTGCAATAATTATCCTATTGAAATAAACATGATATTTATGGAGATTTTATCTATTAAAAATAGTAAAAATATTAGATATAATATTTAATAAAAATGTTTTTAAATTGATGAATGTAAATTTTGTATCTTTTCTAATGTAATTATAAATATTATTTACAGCATATGTATTCATTGATCTCTGTCGAGCTTGTAGGGGTGAAAGGATATATGCTAACCTCCTACAGCTATAATATCTCCTTAAGAACCTAGAACATTACCTACTATGTATAGGCATGCAAACATCCTATCTTAATATCCCTAGTTATACTTGTATTCCTCCGTCGAGGCTATACATCACACTATATTTTAACTACATATATGGCAACTTTGTGCATTAAGTAAAGAATGGGATAATATTGAAATCATCATTTATCATTTGTAGAATAAGATTCTTCATTAGTACTTAACATTCACTTTACATCATCAATAAAAAATAGGAGAATTAGCCAGACATAGAATAAGTGACAAGCAAACTCATTTTTATTAAACTCATGCAAGAATGAAAATACAAGAGAGTGATATCACTAGAAAGGATTAAAGTATCTCCTCTACATGCCTTCTCCCTTAACTTATAGAGTTGCTTTAAGAAACACATGCTAAAAACTCCAAATGAGTGTATCTTATACTTCTTTAGCCTCCTTTAGATTTTACACTAAGAGAGAACGTGAGAAGTACTATTAGAAGAAGTACTTAATTTTACCCAAGTGACTAAACTCCCATACAAACATAATATCACAACTATTTATAGTAAAACAAAAAAAGGCAACTGGCACTACGGTTCTTGAAAGTGTGGCACTATAGTGCCCTTATAGTTAACTAATGCTGCATTGCTGAAACTTTTGCATCACCATGGTGCTTGCTGATGTTGATCATTTACTTAGGGAACAGTCGTATCTCTTCACTGAGAGAACATGGCCCTTGAAAGATATAATTGCAACACCATGACATTATTGATGTTCGACCGCTGTGGCACCTGAGTGGCCAAAAATGGTGCCAAGGTGTAAGTAATGGTAGTGCCACGACATTTAAAAATAGAGAATCTTGAACTGCCAGGCTGACCTTTTATGCTACAATAATGGTAATACTACAATGCTAACTTTGTTGCCACCAAAACGCTTGTAAATAGATAACTCAGCACCGTAATGTGTTATTTGTGGTGCCTCGGTAGTATTGAAGGTGGCTCTAGGGCATTGTTTTATCGGACGCCGCGGTGATGTAGTCTCCTTAGAATTCTTATCATTTTTTCCTACACAAAAATAACTAAAATAACATATTTTCATTTGAAATAAAATATATAAAATAATACATAATTTACACTTATGAAATGCTCTCCAACTTAAACTCTTACTTATCCTCAAGCAAATAAACAAATATGCAATTCTTATTAATCAAATAACCAAAGCAAAAACTAAAAATTTGATATGACTATAATATAAGATAATTATCCTAGTCTAGAAGTAGTGGAAATAAATAAAGTTATACTTCTAGTTTGGAAAATATTAACAATTATCCTAACATGTCACCCTTATTATTGCTTAATTTGAATTTACATGTTATGAAAAGAATCATTGACTTTCGAATTAAATAATGTAGCTTAAAAATTAGATGTATTTGTAGTTAAAATTAAATTTTCATTTGTTCACCATCATTTGGACTTGTTCTTCTATCTTATCATTGGCAAATTTAAGTATAAGATTGTTGTCAGACTTTAAGCTTTTATTTGATTCCAATTTTTGAATGTAATCTCTTTTTTTCCTCTTTTCTTTTCTTTTTTGAACTCTTTCACATTTCTTTTTTCTTTTTTTATAGAGTATATAGTTAATGATTTTGAATATCAGTTTTAATGAGTTTAATATAAGGATTTAATTAGATTACTAATTCCAAATTATGGTTGCTATAATTTTCAATTCTAATCTTTCCATATCTATTCTTTAAGTTTAATTATTCATATTTAATTCAAAGATCAATGTATTTTTTTTCTTTTTTTTTTTGGGGGGGGGGGGGGGGGACCCACAGAGGGGACTTATGCATTAATAAAATTAGAAATTATAAGGTCCTTAAAAGGGACCTCAAGCTTTCTACTGCTCCAAAGAGCTACAAAAAAAGGCAAAAAATATCCTACGACCTCAAGGTCCATACTAAGCAAAAGTACAGAAGATTCTAGGTACATTCTAGAGTAAGATAAGCAGCCCACACTCCAAAAAAGGAGAAAAGATTATTAGATATTCGTGAAGAACAATCTTTCTCCCAAAAAATCCAGTAGACAAAATGTCAGCACTAAAAATTTCCTGCAAAACCAAGAAAATAACAAGAGGGAAAAAGCATGGGCAAGAAATAACAATGTCAATTAAACTTAAATCATTAAACCCCCAACAGCATAACAAAAATATAGATATCCCATCAACACACCATATCTGCTCATCACATGACGAAAAACCAAACAAAATAAACCCATCAAAAAGATGCTAGTAGCCAAAAACTCAGATCCCTTGGATATTAGTAAACAGAATGACAATCATGTAGAGCTGAAAAGTATTAGGCCATAATGACCTCACTAAGTAACTGCAACCTAGAATCAACTTAAATAACACCATGAAGTAGCTACACCCAATCATAAATAAGATACTAATAAGACACACAACAACCTCCACCTCCTCTAGTAATTCATCAGCAAATAGGGGATGAAATGCAAGAGCAAGACAAATTATTTTGAAAGAAGTTGAATAGATGCATAATTTTTGCCACCAAACAAAAGGCCTCATCATCCAAATTATCCAAACATTCCAGGTGATATATCTCCCTAAATCCATCTTAAAATAAAACCAAAAAGGAAAAAAAGGAAAACTGAGGTGAAAGTGGCCATTCAAGCTCATGCATGTAGTATCTATATTGCTACCATTAATAAAACCCAACTGCCACTCCAATCTACTCCCAAACCCACCCAGGCTCACAAGGACCCTGCACAGAAAAGTACCACATGAATAGAAGGAGAAGCACCAGATTGAAATCATAAGCAGCACACAGCCACAGACCTTTACCCAAAAACCCACAAAAATCTCAAGACACAATGATCCACCAAAGCCTTAATCTCCACTAGAAGAATAGAAAAAAATACTAAGATAGAATAGAGAAACCTTAGAAACAACACAATTGGGCTACCCCACCTAAAGTGCTAGAAAAGAAAAATGCCTAACAGCCAAAACAAAATAACCCAAGGAGTAGACGAGCAGTGCAGAGGGTAATAATCAGCATAAAATTAATTCAATCATTGCTCAAAACAGGCCAATCATAATAGTTTGCACCAAAATAAAAACCTAGAATATTGTTAGACTAATTACCAAACCAATGATGTAGGACCGAAATAATGAGTATGCCGTACCATAAAAATGAAAGCGGGAGAGATTCAACAGACATTAGATGATATAACACATTTCCATCCAATATAGGGGATATAAAAGAAAACTATCAAATGATACTAAGGCTAAAATTCATAACAATACACACATTCCCATTAAAACCATACCAATGACCACGAACCTTCGGAAGTATGAGATCAACAACACTCTTAACATTCACCACCTGAAAACAGCCAGCCAAGTCAAACACAGAATCACAAAAATAAATAGGCCAAAATTTGACCCAGCATGAACAAAAATAAAGTTCTAACATAAGGAAAACTAAGCTTATCTAACCTAATGATGCCTTCAACTAAGGGAGGCAGCAGATTATAAGAAAATTTAGTAAGAAATTAGAGATTAGAACCATAATTAGCTAACCAATCAGTGCAAACATTGCCTTCTCTATGAATATGAGTCAACTTGACATTAAAGAAGTTAAAAAGTTGCTTAATTTCCTTAATAAGATAGAATAATTCAGGACTAAAAATCTTCTCATCATTATCTTTGAGGAAAAAAAGCAAGTGTAAAGCATTAACTTCAATCCAAATATTAACAAGACCAAGGGAAATACATACTTTCAAACCAAACAAGATAGCAAAAAGTTCAAAAAAAAAAAAAAAGAGCATTTAGGTAATAGGCTAGCAAAAGAAATAACAAAATCACCATTAGAATCTCTAATGATACAACCACAGCCACACGTCTCCCCTTTGAATGAACCATCACTATTGAACTTGAACTTGTTTTGAGGAGGTTTAATACAATAAATCAATCTAGAACAATCATTGTTAAACTTATCATGAAGGACTATATCAAACTCCTTAGCAACATGGAAGAAACCTTTAAAATTCTTAGAGCTCAAAATATTGACATTAAACAACCCACTAACTTTATCTTTAACATTTCTAATAATTTGATCATGATTCATAGTAATATTGTAAAAAAGAGAGTTATTACTAGCAATTTAAAGGTACCAGAGAATAAGAGAAGGAATAAGGTTGGTAATATGACCTCTTAAGTTAGTAAACCACAGATGGTATCCTTGATAGAAATATTACCCTCAAAATAATTAAGTTTTAAAATATCCTCAAAATGAATCCAAATTTTAGTAGCAATAGGCCCAAAAATAAAAACACAATGCATATTCTCTACTTGATAGCAACATTGACACTTCAAAGCTAAAATAAAATATCTTTTAATTAAAATCTCATTAATAGGTACATAATTATGCATGATTCTCCAAATCAATATAGCAATTATAGTAGTAATGCCTTTATGCCATAACATAATAAAACTTTACAAGTAGAATATTTAGATCTAAATATATTCCAAGCATCCTTAATACTAAAGATACCATTGCTAGCCATAATGCACAACAAAAGATCATCAACATCAGTATTTAAAGGAATTTGTAAGATCTAAGTAATAATAGGTATAGGAATAACTTGAGCTAATTTTGGATAATCCCAATAGTTATTAGTAATAAAACTGTTAACCATGATAACATAGGTAGAGACCAAATGGAGCATATGATCAATCGATGTTTGATTCAACCACTGGTCCTGCCAAAGGAATAGATTAGTGCAACTAATACCCCAATGAATATAAGGTTTTGCTTCCCATTTGATATTACAAAGTCTTTTCCAAACTCTAATCTCCCTTTTTGTAAGTATAAATGGTAGGATGTTTGCCAACACAGTATTTAGAAGTCATAAACTTGGAAAAAAAACTAGTTTTAGTACGAAAGTTAAACCATAGTTTAAAGGATAAAGCATGGGCTAAATCTGCCATATTCTTGCACCCCAAAGCACCTTCCTCCAAAGGTCAATGTATAAATGTATAGCTTATAAATTGAATCTAAGTCAATAATTTAAATGATCTAAGTTAGTTAGTTATTAGTTTTTTCAATCTATGAATTATAAAGCAGTGTTCATTTGAACTATGACATAAGGCTTTATTATTATCTTACTTTTATATAATTTTTAATTATCATTTTAATAGGGTTAATTAAATAATTAGAATGTAGAGATATTAATGGAAGATAATGTAAAAATGTAAGTATAAGGGTAATTTAATCAAATGTAAATGAAAATATAGATAAACATTAGTAAAAAAATATATGCCTTCATAAGAATGATAGAAAAGTGTAAAATGTGTGATATATATAAAATTAAAATACAAGGTACAAGATAACTAGTGCTTTAAGCACTATTCTAACCATCACAACAAGATTACTAAAGACACAAGTGGGTTGCCCCCCATAAGTGCTAAGTTTATAATTTTCAGTCAGACATGCCTAGATTTATCAATTTGGCTGTAGTACATTACTATCATTCTTCAAATGATTTTCACTAGAATCTTTCTCTTTTTATTTTGGGTTAACTTCAACATTACTAGGTAATGATCCAAGAGGTCTACTACTTACTGAAAATGTAAGCTGACTTAATTGAATTTCCAAATTTTTAATAAAAGTAACTTGATTTTACAATTGTGTCCCTAACTACATTACTAAATCTTCCAATGGTAATTTTCTACTTCCAAATTGATTGCTTTGATTAAATCTTGGAATATAGGAAGGTCTAGGATTAATAGCAGGTTGTTGAGGATTATTCTAATTTACTTCTTGATTATTTTGACTAGAATTCCATTATTTGTTACTGACATCATTATTTGACCAATTTAAATTAGGATGGTTCCTCCAACCTTGATTATGTGTACTAGAGTAGGGATTATTTTTTCTTCCAAATAAATTAATAATTTTAATTCCATGGATATTACTATTTTTAATTAAATTTTCATCCCCCAATTGCATAGTTGATTCAATTCCTAATCTAGAATTCACTCTTATTATGGTCAACTTCTTAGTAATTATTCCAACTTGTGCAGTCAATATTGCCAAAGCATCAGATTCATTAATTTCAGCTACTCTTTCAGGATTTATTTTACCAGTAAGCCACTGGAAATTATTAGTATCTATTTTTTTCTATTAATTCATATGTTTCCTGAAATGGCATAGACATTAATGATCCTCTAACTGTAGCATATATAATTGCTCTAAGAGATCCAACTAATTAATTATAAAATAATTAAATAACCAACCAATCAAGTAAAACATGGTGAGGGCATTTCCTACGCATTTCCTTAAATCTCTCCTAACTCTTGTAATTTGAATCTCCTTCAAACTGGTAAAAGAATTGATATAATTTCTAAGTTTGACAGTCTTTGAAGGTGGGCAATGCATAGCAGGAAACTTACGAGCCAACCCATTCCAATTGGTTATAAAATCTGAGGGTAAGAAATTCAACCACATCATAGCTTTATCTCATAAAGAAAATGAAAACAATCTAAGTCTAATAGCAATATCACTGACATCATTATACTTAAATATTACACAAATTTCTAAGATACTGCTAGGTGTAAATTAGGATCTTCAATAGAATTTCCCCCAAATTGAGAATTTTGAACCATTTGAATTATGACAGGTTTTAATTCAAAATTATTAGTTTGGATTGTAGGTCTATTAATGCTCTGATGAATTTTGTATACTAAAGGGTTAGCATAATCCCTGAGAGGTCTAAAATGATCTTGATCTAGTATAGGTTCAACCATTTGCATAATCTTTTTAATTTTTTTAATTTTTGAAAGAGATCTTTTTTTTAGAGTTAAATAATAAAGGTTAATATCTACATCTATAAAGCATGCAACCATGAATATAAAATTAATAAATAAAATAAATAACATAAAAGATACAAGTAGGTTTAACTATATAATTATTTAATAATATATTTAAAATTCTAAAAATTAAAATATTTTCCTGGAAATGACGCCAAAAACTTGATGGGAGCTATGGAGTGAACTTTTAAATTATATAAAAATCTAGGGCTCTATTACCCCTAAATAATGATTAGGTTTTCTTTGATATAAAAATAACAAAACCTCACCTAATAAATGTAAGTATACATGCCAAATTAAGTAATAAAGTTATAGAGTATATTTCTGAACCTACGAGGAAGTATGCTTACTTGCAACAAACTATTATTGTTTACTCTATTTGTAATAATCATCAAAGTGAAATAAAAATGATATTATAGAGATTCTATCACTTAATAAGTAATAAAAATATTATATATAATATTTAATAAAAGTGTTTTGGATTGATGAGTATAAATTTCAAATCTTTCATAATGAGGCTCTTAATTATAGATGTGAATAAGAGTATATGCATCCCTAGATCTCTGTCAATTTTATTGGGGTGAAAAGGATATCTGTTGGCCTCCTTCGGTTATAGTATCTCCTTAAAAACCTAGAATATTTAATATCCTATGTCTCGGCATGCAAACATCCTATTTCAATATTCTTGGTTGTTTTTGCATTCCTCCATTAAGGCTATACATAAAACTATATTTTAACTATACATATGATTACTATGTGCATTAAATAAAGAATGAGATAATATTAAAAATATCATTTAACATTTATGGAATAAAAGTCTTCATTAGTACTTAAAATGCATTTTATATCATCAATCCAAAATAAGAGAATTAGTCAGACATCGAATTAATGACAAGCAAACTCATTTTTATTAAACTCCTAGAAGAATGAAAAATAATAGAGGTATATCCTCTACCCTCCATCTTGAATGTTCGTTATGGTTGTGAAACCCTAAAGATTTAGCCCGAGGCTAACCAGGGGGGGTGAATTGGTGTTTTAAAAAATTCTTAAATAAAGAGAAAATCTTTTTATCCTTTTTAAATATTTTTAAAACAAACAATAACCCTTGATGTGGAAGAAAATATAATTTCACAATAACAACACAATCAGATTTCAACCACAGAATAAATCATAGATAAGTGTAGAAATAAAATGCTGAAAAAGTAATAAGAAAGAGCACATAGAATTTTATAATGGTTGCGTCAAATCTAACCTACGTCCACTCCCAAAAAACCTTCTTTCTAGGTATTGCACTAATCAGTTAGTGTCTCTCCTTTTGCCCTCACAGCAAGGCAGAGAACCCCTTACAAAATCTTTCCACCGACCTGGTGAGGCAGAGAACCTTGAATCCTTTTTCACCCTCCTGGTGAAGGCAGAGAACCTAGAATCCTAAATAATTGCCAAGGTGAGACAACTAGATAATGAGATTGGATAAAATGAAAGAATAACTTAATTTTGAGTCAGAGATAGTAAGGACTAAGGCTGTGTTGGTCATGAAATCCATGGATCGAGAGAAGGTGGCACATGCTGATTATACCACCTTTTTTGAAGCCAAATAGTTGGCTGACATTATCATGGTTGTTCTAACTACAAGACTGGGCAAGGTGCACCTAGGCTTCAGTTGAAAAGAACTTGAAGACATACTGAGTGATAGTTACCTTGATGGCATTAAGGATTGTATTAAGAAGCTTGTATCAATATGCAAGCTGGATTAGAGGTTTGGTGATCCTTCCTACTTCTTCTTGGAGTTTCTTGATAGTGACTGTGAGGGAGGGAGTAATGACGTAAATGAAAAGAAGATTTTTTGTTGATGTAAATTGAGCTAATTTTATTTTCTCTCTTTTCTTTTATTTAGTACCTAGGAATTGATGATGGTTTGTTGTTATTCACTACATTGAATATTATACAAGTCCCTAGTAGTGTCTAAGGCAGTATTTATTATGCTTACTAGTTGATATGGTTGAGATCTTTAACAAAGTAGTGCTATATTTTCTATGCAAGATAAGAAATATTTTTGGATGGAGTAGGGCTTACCTCAAGTGGCTTGTGGTCCATTCATGCCAATACATATTTTTGGGATCTTTTAAATTTGATAGTTTATTGTTTATATTTAAGACAGATAATCACAATGCTTTATTTTATCAATCCTATAAGTAGAGTTGTGCATTCATAGTACTTTTGAGTGATCATTGTGATGTTTTTGGTTGAGAGAATGCTCTTAGTTCAGTAAGGGTGAGCTTATTTTCTAATGGTTGGTTGAATGGGGAGCTATAGTGGGATTGATAACTTTCTACACTATGACATTGGAAGCTAAAGAATGAAAGAAGATATTTCTTCCTTTCAATGTTATCCAATAGTTTAAAATATTTCTTCCTATTTAATGAATTAGAAGACATATTCCCCATTGACATTATCGATAGATCCTTCCATGTTGTCTTTTGTACACACCAACAGGATAACCATGTAGAGAAGGAGCAAAAGTTTGATGAGAAAGGGTGAGACCTTCTAGCACCATCTCCAACACCATCTCCAGCAATAACTACAACACCAGCTCCAACAGAAGCTTCTGAATACTAGTTCCAACTCTGCAACATGATGGTAGAGATATTTTCCTCTTAGAGATGTAGTTGAATAAACATTTTCTTGAGTGTACTCAGAAGTGGGAGTAATTTTAGTAGGAACATGAGGCAGATAGAGCCTGGTTCAGTGATCAATTTTTTGTTATTCACCAGGACTATCAGCCACCACCACCACCACTTGATCAAGAACCTTCCTACTTCTAGTGTTGTGTGTGTTGTAGCCTTTTTAGTATTATAGTTTATGTTATTTAATTTTTTCTCGATTGGTTTTTCCTCCTATTTAATGATGTCAAAAGGGGGAGTTGGATGTTTGTTGGTTGTACTTATTGCTTGATTTAGTTTAGTTTCTTTTAGATAGTTTTGTGTTTATTTGTGCTTTATTATTCTTAAAATAAAAAAATTAAATCAAAATAAAAAATCTCCTATTTCTAAAAGAAATTAGCTAATATGGGGGAGATTTGGAGAAAGTAAAATAAACTTTAAATTTTAACAAACAATATTTTCCATCATAAAAAAGAGGAGATTTTAATAATCCATGATTTCGAGCTTATGATTTTAATGATAAAAAAAATTATTGGATCTTACTTTTTTATCCTAGTATTATTATTGCACATTTGTCTTGTGTGCACTAATATTTTAGGTACATCATACACCATACATCAACAAAGGATTAAGACTCATGACTGGGCAAAATAAATTTGATGTTTGCAAGAGTTTGTATTTTCATTTATTTATTTTTATGTTTCTTAAGTTAGATGTCTTGTAAGAAACTTTATACTAGCTTAACAACTATGCACACACAAATGGTGGAGTGAAACTTAGAAGTTTAGATTTTTTAAACTAATCATAATCGTACTGTACGGTCAATTGATAAAAAATTAATTAAAATGGGTAATTGGAAGATTAAAATTGTTAAACTAATCATACTGTACCAACTCAATCATACAAGACAATCAGTTAAAAATTAGCCTCCAGCTTCCAATCAAATTTAGGCAAGTATTTTGAATTTTAATTTTTTAACTATTCACACTGTACGAATGGGATTATGTTGTATGAAATTTAAAATCTTACCTAAATTAAATCCTATAATTAATCATACGGTATAAACGTAATCATGCTGGACGATCGACAGAGATAATTTTTTATCATTCGAGGGATCATTTTGGATGAACCTTTATTAGATTAAATTATTTGTATAGTGTGATACTAATCATATTGAATGATAGATAGAGATGATTTTGATCTTCCAAAAGATTATCCTTAAACTTAAGTAAAATGTACTGGTCATACTATACAATTAAATATTCATACGATACAATAAGTTTAGGATTCTTGAACTAATCGTGATGGCTTTTTTCATAGTAAAGAATCATCAAGGATTTTAAACTAGTTATACTGCAAAATATGTAGTTCATACTATAAAAATTGAAATGGCTGAATTAAAAAAATTATTTTTTTAGGCTTGCATTTAAACATATTTTAATTCATTTAATAGAGTATTTGACCAATTTTATTATGAGAGCTATTTTATAAGTTAGCACTTGAAGAGAAGACCCTTGTGGGATTTAGGGAGTGTGTCAGAGTGATTCTACAATTGGTTGCTCCATAAACATTCACCTTCTTCCTCCAAGAGTCTTTGCTTTACTTGAGGGAAACTCTAGGTAAATGCTCATGGTGTTAAAGGATTTGGCTACTCTATCACACCAAGTTGGTGAAAGGGAATGAGGCTTCTGTACCTCAACAATAGTGTGAAAGGGATTCAGGTTCTTTTCCACACCAAGAGGGTAAAAATGATTTTGGCTTATCCGCACACCGTGGAAGGGTGAAAGTGATTTTATAAGGGCTTCCCCACTTTGTTGTGGGAGCTAAAGGAGAGTCACTAATTGACTAGTGAAATACCAGGAGAGGAGGACTCCTGGTAGTGGACGTAGGTCAAGCTTTGATCAAACCACTATAAAATTTTTGGTGTGCTCGTTTCTTTTTGTTTAACACTTTTATTTTTCTCATTTTTAATTTTCATCATATTATTTTATTGGAAATCTTGGTTAAAAGTATTGTGGTTGTTTTGGATTGATTTTTACATCTACGGAAGAAAATAATAAAAAAATTAACAAAATAAAAAGAACAAAAATATTTTTTCTATTAATTTTTCTGCAAGATTAAAAGAGTTTAATTTTAATTGGTTGTTTGTTGTTTTCTTCTGCTTATGTATTTGGTTAAAATTTTTCAAAGAAATTTTATTGAAAAGGATAAGTTTTTTTTAAAACACTAATTCACCCCCCTCTTGGTGTGCATTGGGCAGTTCAACTAGGTTTAACAACCTCATTTGAACATTCACCAATAGAGCAATGGAATGACAAAATTATAGTCACAATTTACAAATAATGGGAATTAGATGACTGTGATTTCATTTTCCTCATGCATAGGGTAGAAACCCTACTTTAAAAAAAGTTTCCAATCTTGTAATACACTTGACCATTTGTCATGAAAATTCAAATAATGGTTTCTCAACACCGAATGAAGAGTAGGGAGGTATTCTTAGGCTTTGAAATGCACTATATATAAGGTTTTTTAAACTCCTAGGTAGAACTATATGGTTTAGGATTTACTTCGATATGAAGGGTCTGAAGAGGAGTTTAATGGCTTTTTTTTTCCTTATGGGGAGTAGAAATAGTTTGTAGAAGGTAGCAAGATTGGAGGAGTAATAGAGAAGGGATTTGAATGCTTGGGATGGTTGAGGGGTTGATCACTCTAATTTCACACTAGTGGCAGCCTCCAATTGAAAGGAAAATGCTTAGAGAATATAGATGAAACTCAGATAAGAAAAAATTAAAAAGAATTTTCTATGGGGAAGCTCTAAGTGTGGATTATTGGTTCTGAGTTATCCTTTTGTTTTTTTCCTATTCTATCCATTCTAGGCTAAGGTAAGGGTTGAGATTCATCAAAAGGAGTACAAGGAAATTAGGGAACATTCTATGGGTAAGAGAGTGCCTGTTGAAATGGGAAATGGACATGGGGTCATTTTTAATAGTGTGGACCATTGGGTCGGATCCAAGCCAACTCAAACCATGGGCTAGGTTCAAAGAGTACCTAGGAAACTTCTAGAGTGGTTTTAAATCAACCAAAATAGATAATGTGGGTTGGCGACATGAGTTTGAAGAGCTTTGACCATTTAAAATAATTCTAATGTGTTTGATTAGTTTGACCTGTTAACTTAGTTAAGGTGAGTAGGATAGACCATAAGAAAGTTTTAGGTGTTGGTTAGGTCTATTCCAAGGAGTTTGGTTGGGTGGATTTGATGTTTGGGTTAGAGAGATGTGCATGTAAAGGATTTGATTAATTTAGGTGAGTTGAACAAGTCAACTTGCCATGGGTTAACTCACTCATGCCTTGGCTTCACCTAGGCCATCAAATTGAGTGAGCTTGAATGGTTGGAGTGGTTGATTCAGTTGCAATTAGTGGTTTGACCCAAACTAGCATGGTTTAACTAATTCAGAGAGAGTTAACCAAGTTAATATTTGACCAAGCCAGATTAAACAAATATGTTCAATCCACAAGGAGCTATGTTTAAAATTATTTGGTAAAGTTTAGAGGAAAATTGAGGTTTATAATAATTCAATCAAGGTGTTTGATTAATCTGGCTAGGTTGAGCTAGCTCAACTAAGTCAAATTGGTCAAGAACTGGGTTAGGGAATAAGTGTTAATCAATTTAATATATGGGGATTCTTATAGTGAAGTTTGAATAATGGTTGAAGTTATGAAGTCAGTGCACAATCACAAGCATTATGTTGAACATGTTGATTGTAGTTTAGAGTTACAGTGCTTGATTGATCTCAACAAAAAGTGAGGTCAATAGAGAATATACAGTTGGGAACTAGATTGAAGGGTGAAATGAAAATCTACCTAACTTCCTTGAATTAAATAAGTAGCATCGAAACATAGAGTGCTAAAACATTATGGTGCTCAACCAATTAAAAAGTCAGTCTCATTAAAGCAAGAATGAGTGTTATGTCACTATGGTCAGGGACAAGTGTGAACACTATAGCACTCGAAGAGACCACCATCATGGTGCTTCAACTACTCCAATAATTATGTTTGATTGTGCATTACAGTACTTGAAGATGCACCGTGGTGCTCAAACTATTTGTTAAAAAATTGAGTGCTCAAAGTTGTGACTATGCATGATAGAGTGCTATAGCTTTATTTGGGTTATTTGGCTCTACAATATTGGGTCCTTGTGATGCTACAGTGCTCTTATATAATATTAATTTTTTAATAGAGATGGTGTTGTGGCTCTCCAAGCTAATTTTTCATGTATGGTTTCAACACTTAGACATGTTAATTACAACACTTCACATCATCAAAAAAACACACATCATACATAACAATAACTAAAATAATAATTACACTAATGGTCAATATGCACATATCATACATTACATAAGCAAATCCTAATCACACACATAAACTAACATGCTTGCTCATACATTACAAAAGCATATTTGGTTGCCTCTCAATATGCTCTATGTTTATAGTCTTCAGCCAGACTATGCCAAACTCTATCAAGGATCAACCAACTACAGTGAGCTCCTAAGGTGATCTATGTCCCCTTCTATATAAGGTTTCAATCTTTGGCCATTGACTTTAAGTATATGTATGTAAAAATTATTAACCTAATTTTTTATAGTGCTTGGGTATGTCCTATCCACTGTGTCCCTAAGAAAGGAAGCCTTTTAATAGTGTTTAATGAGCAAAATGAGTTGATGCCTATAAGAATAATGACTGGGTGGAGGATTTACATTGACTATCTGAAACAAAATAAGGCCACTATTAAAGACCATTTTTGCTTGCCCTTTATTAACCAAATACTTGATAGATTGGTAGAACATTCATTTTTTTATTTGCTAGATATGTATTCAGTTTGATAGGGTAGGAAATTGAAGTATTTATGGATGACTTTTTTATGTTTGGCACCACCTTTGATTCTTGCCTAATTCATTTAGCTATTATTTTGAAGAGATGTGTAAAGACAAATCTGGTGTTAAATTAAGAATAGTGTCAATTTGTGGAAGCCAAGGGGATGGTATTAGGAAATAAGATTTTTGAGAGAGCACTAAAAGAATCCACCCATGTGGTCTTTAATGAGTCAAATAAATTTATTAAGACTAGGATAAATAATGATGATGAGGCTGAGATTATCCATGGAGTAGAAAGTATTCACTTAGCAAATAAAGAATAACCTCATGATCCTTTGCGTAGAGAATGGCAATACACTTCTAGTCATCCTAGGGAACTCATCTTCAGAGATCCATCTATAGGAGTTAGGACTAGGTAAGTTCTTCAGAAAGGGGTTAGCCATACTGCATTCATTTCTATGATTGAATCCACTAGTGTAGATCAATCCTTAAGTGATGAATTAAAGATAATGACCATGCAAGAAGTGATTAATCAGTTAATTATAGATGATGTATGGAATTGGTTGGAAGACCAACTAATCAGAGTGTATTTGACACCAAAAGGGTTTTTAAGAATAATTTGAATGACTCTCAATAGGAGTAAGTAACAAAGCAAGGTTAGTAGCTAAGGGGTATAATCAGGTAGAAAGTATTGATTTTGAAGAGATGTTTTCCCTGGTAGCTAGGTTATAAGCCATAGGAGCTTTATTAACATTTACATGTTTTAGAGGCTTTTAGTTGTACCAAATAGATTTCAAAAGTTCTTTTTAAATGGTGTAATAAAATAGGATGTGTATGTAGAACAACCCACAAGATTTGAGAATTCTTCTTTTCCAAATCATGTTTACAAACTCAAGAAAGCAATCTATGCAATGAAACAAAAACCTAGGGCATGGTACGA
Organism: Dendrobium chrysotoxum; assembly: GCA_019925795.1. Classification (NCBI taxonomy): domain Eukaryota; kingdom Viridiplantae; phylum Streptophyta; class Magnoliopsida; order Asparagales; family Orchidaceae; genus Dendrobium; species Dendrobium chrysotoxum. Next base: position 52,450,639 of record CM034314.1, on the reverse strand, counting down.
TAGGTTGAGCAACTTTTTTTCAAAAAAGTCTTTTGTTAAAGGTAGTGTTGACACCACCTTTTTTCTTAAGAAAGTTGGAGAGGACATACTTAAAGTACAAATTTATGTTGATAATATACTCTTTGGGTCCACAAATGATAATTTATACAATGTGTTTTCTACAATAATGACTAGGGAATTTGAAACGAGCGTAATGCGTAAGTTGACTTACTTTCTTGGGTTTAGTGTAAAACAAAGAGGAGATGGTACCTTTCATGGTCAAACAACGTATATAAAAGAAATTTTAAAGAAATATTACATAGAAGGTTTTAAGATCATGAATAAACTGATGATTCCGAACACCCAATTAGATAAGGATATAAATAAAAAATCCATTTATCAAAAGAAATATAGAGGTACTATATGATCACCACTCTACCTGACTGTTAGTTGTCCAAACATCATATTTAATATTTTCTTATGTGTTATGTTTCAAGATGATCCTAAGGGCTCTCACATGATCACTGTTAAAATAATACTCAAATATCTAATAGGCACCCAAAACATAGGCATCTGATATCCTAAAAAAGTTCCACTTTTAATCTTGTTGGATAGTCAAATTTTAATTTTGTTGGGTATAGAGTAGATAACAAAAGTACATCTAAAACTTGCTAATTTATAGGATAGTATTTAGTTTCATGGTCTAGTAGAAAAAAAATTTTGTAGCCCTATCAACCGCTGAAGTAGAATATGTAGCTGTAGGAAGTTGTGTTGCCCAAGTCCTATGGATGAAGCAATATATTATGTTTTTTTATCATGAATGTTTGATTCTGTTATGAATTTTACTATTTTTTTATATATTTTTAATTACGAATTTATCCATGATCATCACTTACAAACCCTAAATTTTTGTTGATATCATACAGTAGGATACACCAATCATTTAATATGATACACATAGGATTCAATTGTCAGGAACCAATAATTATCATATTAACTATTCTGGACAATCACTTATTATCGATCATATTGTACAGATTACTTATTGTACTATATAATTGATTTCAATTAACATTCATACCAATGACTCCTTAGGATGATCAAAATTATACATATCATATTAGATAATACTCAATCGTACTATATGATTTAACCTTTGACTGAACATTCCTAATGAGACATTTTGGATGGACTTGATCATACTATATGATTCACATGTCGTACTGTACAATTTACTTGATCTATAAAGTGGAGGGTATTTCATTCCAATTCTTCACACCTTTAAGCTTCAACTACTTTCTTTATTTCACACACTCTCCTACTTAGATTTCATGGCTCTAAGAGTGTATTAATTTGGATTTCCATCCAAGCGTAGAAGCCAGATTCCAATCGGAGGAGGTAAAGGATGCTTATACCTGATGTAGAGGTGCCTCCATCAATGCTTCCAAAATTTTAAACCAAGAGAATATCTCATATCAGGTGCTTGAGCTGTTCACCACTTCCACTCTGTAGTTCATCATTTGCTTAGCCTTTCCCTATCACATTGAAATTTTGCTAAAGTTTTTTTGCAAACCTTTACATCACTTCTGACTATACCACCTTGCAGTCCTAAGTCTATCAATGCCAAGTCACTATCACTTTAAATGACTTGCATGCATATCTTCACCTCTGCAATGCTAATCCAACAATAAATTTTGTTTCTAAATGCTTAGATTATAATTGGACCAATGTTAATACCACAATTAGGAACTCACCATTACCACACCATAATCCCTTAGCTAGTTCAATAGTTTAAAAGCCTATGTCATTCAACATATTATCTGAAATAATATTACTCCTAAAGTTGGTGACCACATTAATATCACTTCATTTTTTTAGTTGGTCACTTATTATTACATTTTTGGTATGCAATTAAAAGCATATAGCATGATCGTTTGATATATTGAAAATTACACATGCACTATAAATCTATGAACCCCTCAAAAGCATGAATTCAGCCTTAAAACATCTTATTGGCCATATTTTAGACTCCAAATACAATCTGACCTTCCCTGCATAACTAAACCACTTACCTATCTTCTTCCCAAACAATTTATTTCATATTATGTATAGTGAGCTCCATAAAGCCATAGTAGATGCATATAATTATAAGGTAGAGGCAAAAGTAGGGGGAGCACCAGCACCGACTCCTCATATTGATTACCACTATCCTATGGATGCATGGATAGAGCATTTTTCCCGATTAGAGCTCAAAGTAGAAACCCACATTGAGCAGTCCTCACAATATTGGTAGCAGATGTATCAATAGCTTGAGGAATATTAAGATTATTTTGTTGAGCAATTCTCCTCCATCTAGTCTTACTTCTAGCCACCACCACCACCACCTCCCCTCCATTGTGTAGTTTGTCTTCTATAGTTTGTTTGTACTTTATATTTTTTCTCTTTTCTCTGTATTGCCAATTAGTCTGTAATTCCTCTTTTAAGTGATGTTAAAGGGCAAGTAAGCAGTGTTAGTTATACTATTTCATTTTGATTAGTGCATTTTATGTTATTTGCTTTCAGCATTTTTTGTGACTGTGATTTTATTTCCTCATTAAAATAAAAAATAAATAAAAAATTAAATAAAAAAAATTCTCCTCATTTTTAAAAGGAGTCACTTACTAAGGGTGAGAGCTTATCAGGAAGTTATATTGACTTGCAATTCAAACCAATAATGTTTGCTATCATAAAAAAGGGGGAGATTATTACAATCCAGGAGTCTAACCTTATGTTTTAATAATTACTAAAATTATTGGATACTTAATTTATTTCTCTTGCTTTATATACAACATATTTTTTATGCATCACTAATATTTTAGATTCAAAATACAAAAAGCATCATCAAAGAAAAGCTCAAGACAGTGTTTCATAGGTTAGACTTATTTTGAAGGAGTCAATAATTTTTTTTTCTTGAGTCAATATTTATAATAAGGAGTACGTTAGCTTACCAGCTATGCATATGCAAATAATGGGGAATGTAAATATTTTTATTTTTTTGTTATTTATACTGTATAATCCATATCGTATTGTATAATAAGTTCAAATAAAAATTAATTAAAATATTTATTTTAATAGAAAGAAATAAATTTGAGTTATAACTAATTGTACAGTACAACCAGCATTTCATACTAGATGATTGGCGATTATCAAAAACCCCATCATCAAATCCAACTTAAAATATGCAAATTTTAATTTTGGAAATTAAACTATTCATACTATAGAACATATTAGCATAATAAAATCTATAATTTATATTTTCTAATTTAAGTTTGGAGATTAAGGAATCAAATCAGATCTATATTGATGATAGATCCTACTATACAATCATGTATTATACTATTGAATCATAAAATGACTCTCTAGATGAACTTTGGTTCATCCTATGTGATCTAATATTTAATTTAAACTAATCATATTGTATGATTACAAATCGTACATAATGATCTATTGATAGCATGAACTAATCATACTGTAGGATTTGAGTCAGCAAAATTTAATAATTAGGGTTTTTAGAAGCCTACTATATAAACTTGTATTATAACCCTAGAAGATGTATTTTGGTAGTCAAAGGTGTGCTTCTTTTGTGAGAGAGTTTGAGGAAAGCACATTGAGCAAGGAGAGAGAAAGGGTGAGGTTGTGTGAGAGGGAGAAGATCTTTGTGGGTTTCAAGGGAGTGTGAGAGAGATGTTCACACTGCTGCACTTGCTAACATGCATCTGAGTTCCTCCATGTGTTAATGTTTGTCTTGAAAATAGCTCTATGAAGAATCCTTTAGTGTCAAAGGGCAGTAGTTACGCTACCACACAGATGTGGTGAAAGGTATCACATGTATTCCACCATACTAAGGAGGTGAAAGGGCTTTTGGCTACTCTATCGCATAGAGCAAGTGAAAGTGATTTTTATTTGCATGGGCTTCTCCACCTAATTGTGGGGCTGAAAGAGAGCCACTATTGATTATTGCAATACCCAAAGAGGAGAACTAGGGGAGTGGACATGGGTCAAGTTGATCAAATCACTATAAAAATTTAGTTTGCATTACTTTCTACATACACTATAGGAAAACAATGAAATACCGATGAAATTTTCGACGAAAATATTATCGCCGGAACCAGCGACGGCATTTCCGGCGGATTTGTCCGCCGGTAAGTTTACGTCATATTTTCCGGCGAAAATACCGTCGGTATATTTCCTGCGGCTAAACCGCCGGAGGTTCGACTGTTTTTTCAATATACCGACGCAAATTCCACCGGTAATATCCGGCGGATATTCCGACGGATTTATCGCCGGTTAATTAAAATCCGACGATGTATTACCGGCGGAGTATCCGCCGGTAATACGTTCGGCGGACAATCCGCCGAAAAATCCACCGGTAATCTGTATATATCGAGCCCGAGCCCTCGACTTCGGCTCATTCTATTTAGGGCTCCGCCGGTAATAGCTGTTTTTCTGTCGCATTTTTTGCTTTACCGGCGGATTCTGTCCGCCGGTAATAGCTATTTTTCCTGTAGTGATATTTATTTTTCTACAATTTGAGTTGAGCTTGATTATCATTGTGATACATAACTCATTATGTTTCATTATATTCAATCTTTATTTTTAAAGAAATAAAAGTAAAAAAATAAAATAATAAAAAAAATGATTGCTTTTTCCTATTAGTATTTTTTTTATTCACTTCTGCATTAAAATCTGATTATGTTATTTAATTCAAAAGTTTTGAAAAAGTTATAAAACACCAATTCATTCCCCCGCTTGTTTTGCCATTGAACATTTAATTGGTTTTAAAGAAAAGTATTGAACTTTCAGGTACCTGTCAGCCTAATCAACCCAGGACTTGTGCCCACTTATCTTTTGTAGATCAAGTTGCTGATCTCAAGGATTAGATGACTGGAATGCATACATATTTTCATGAAATCCAACAATCACAGTAGTGAGTGACCCATAACATGGATTACATGATGGCCATGGAGTAGTGCCAGTGTTAGTATGCCTCACATTTAATAAAGTATTAGTATGCATGTTCTAAAGTAGCCCATATTTTGAGAGTCCTGACTAGCATTTTGGAGTGCCATCATATAAAAATTACTCAAAAAATTCAAACTCTTCAGATGTTTTAACTTCTATATATTTTAAGTAAGTTTTTATTTAAATTATTAATAAAATTTATATAAATAATATTCTACCTAATAAAAAAACTAAGAAGGCATGCTCATGAGGTAGCCTCAATGGAAAGCTAGTAGTGGGCATGATCCTCACTAAAAAAGCCCAATGAGGGAAAGTGGCAAATAAGGTCTCCACTCATAACACTAAGAAGGTACACCCATGAGGAAGCCTTGATAGGAAGATAGTAGTGGTCATGATCCTTATTATAAAGACCCATAAGGGCAAGTGGTATACAAGATAATCATTCACAACCTTAGGAAGGCACACCCATGAGGTAGCCTCGAAGGGAAGCTATTAGAGGACAAGGTCATCTCTAGAAGTACTATATGAAAGCAAGTGGTTGATAGGGATCTAGTCATTCAAATACCTCATAATGTAAAATCTTGAAAAGAAAAGGCCTCAAGTGGTATATGTACATTTCAAACCTAATAAGACACAAGCCTTATATTGTATATGATTATCCAAAAATCTTAAAAGTCATAAACCTCAGAAGGTACACGTAAACCAAAAACTTTAGAAGGCTAAAAATCTCAATAGGTACATGTACATTTACATAAAAACCTCAATGGATAAAAACATCAAAAGATATATAATTTTTTATTCTTCAAATACCTTAGAAGGCTAAAAACTATAGAAGGAATAAATTTATCTAATTAGGTTGCTCTAACTAGGGGGAGATATCTCAAAGATGCATAAAAAACTTGGTTTTCTATAAGGGATAATTTCATAAATTAGAAATATTCTTACATAAAGATGGAGCATTCATTACTTTAAATAAACTGAAAGCAAATGCTAATCAAGCTCATATAAACATTTAAAATCGATATACAAGGTTACTGGATTTACATGATGTAAACATAATAAATTTCAAAATTATATATTAGATTTAAATATATAATTATTTTCATCTAAAAGATTTAATATAATGAGATAAAGATAAAACTCAATGAATTGAAGTTCTTTGATGAACATCATTTCTACATCCAATGGCATAATAATTTCTTGCATTTATTGCATCACTTTTGGAAGAAACTTTAGAGCTTAAAAACATGATGAGTAGTTTCTCAAAATGGCATTAGTCAACTTTCATTCATGATAAAGATCATAGCTTCACTGCCCAAATAGTATTTTATGAAGAAACCCTTATCAATTTAAATTTAAATAATGCTTGTATTATAAGCTTATAAGTTCCGTACATCAATCTTATAAGGCCCAGCCCATGGGCTTACATGGGTTAGCCAAATTAGCTAACCAAAGTCTCCAAAATAAGCCTATCCAAATCCATTTTACAAATAAGAAGTAATTGGGCCAATCGAACTCTTGCATTTGGCTCTAGAAGATTCCAAACTCCTTACTCTATCATCTCAGGCCAAGAGGTGGTTTGAGCTTATTAAATTTAAGAAAAAAGCTACTCAAGTTTTTGGTTCAGCTCTAACTTTCTCCTTGATTACCCACATGGGCTCAAACTTCTTCAATAAGCTTCCTTGAGCTTATTGGATAATTCCCAACTAATATTATGGTTGGATGCCACCTTAATTGTCAAGATTTCAATCTAAAACTTGAAATGAACATCTTATAAATGCTATAAAATTTGTAGAAGAGGGGTTCTATTTTTGTATTTTAAAACACTCCGTAGATCTCTCCCTTTAATTCCCTAGCTTCCCCATAACCTCTAGTACTTATTTATGCAAAGTTTGTGGAGCTCTAGCAAGCTACTTCAGGTTAAATATCTAAATCCTCATCCATCCCTCATCCATGGGTATTGTTTGAAGTAAAACTGATCCCCATCTCTAATTGAAGAGGGTGATGGAACAATAATCCCCCTTTTAGACCCTCAATATAAATTTAATTCTTAATTTTGAGCTTTCTTTCATGTGTAGAGTTGATTAAGTGTGATGTAAGCTTCCAATCCATGGTAAATCAACCATTCGATTACAAGACTACTTCTAGATGATGTTATAAGATGAATTAGAGAAAGATCCACAGAGTAAATCCTCTAGATCAAGCTAAAATTCCTATACCATTAAAAATGGTAGTGGGAGGTTGAAGACAAATTTAGCACCATCTATTTAATTCAAATTAAATGGATTGTGCCAATCTAGCAAGATTTACTTCCTTCCAGACACCCATGTTTTCTAGCCATTATATCTTAACTATTCGAACTTTGATCAAATTCTTGAGGTGACTTCCACGCTATTTGAGGGGCATGCCAATTATTTCAGAAGCCAATCAAGCACAACTGGGTGTAAAGTGAATACATAATCAGCTAATCAGACTGTGTAATTCAAAGAATTATTCAATAAATTTCCAAAAATCTCCTAGAACTTTAAAAAATCAAAACCCCTCATACACTTGACTAACTAAAGAGTTTAAAGGCTCTATTGATTTTTTAGAAGTACTATAAAATCCTTATGGTTTGGAGTCCTAATTTTTCATAAATAAAAAGTAATTTTATAAATTCTCTCCTCTATATTTATGAAATTATTTGATAAATTGTATTACAATTGAACTCAAGTTGACATGGGTGATTCTTAAATATGTTATGCACATGTCCAAAATATGCAAGGCAATTTGAACTCAATTAAAACCTCAATTGAAAATTTAAATTCTTATGCTAGATTTTCAGTTAGGAATTTAAATTTAAATAACTTTGAATCCATAGACCCTTTAGGATTTTTCTTGTGTGGTGTGTTAGATATGTGTAAAAGGGTTAGTTTACCATTGATTTTATACCAATCTCTAGTCTAGATAGCCAATTATTAATTTTCTAAAATAGATGCATTTTTTTAAAAATTCATTAAAAATCATAGAAAGGTTTTGATGAGCCCCAATTGCTAGGGTTTGAACCATAGGTCATTATTAACCTAGGGTTTAACTTTCACACTAATTGGAGTTCATTGGTCTGTTAATTAGCAAACCATAACTTTACCTACATTAATGATTTAGAAACATCATTAATCATTAAAAATTTAAATAAATGGAAAAAAACAAAAATAAAGTAAATTGCATTATACTTTAAATCAATAATAATTTAAAGGGGAAATAAAACCCCAACCATAACATGTTAAAATAAAAATTGATTGAAAATTTAAATAAATTAATTAAAAATACTAAAAAAATACAAAAATGGCTCCAAATGCTTTTAACCATCATCTTAGGTCCCTCAAGTTCTCATATGACGATTTTAAAATGATTGGAGTTGATTTTATTTATAAATCAAAATACTCTAACTTCCTTAAATAAATAATTCAATTAACTAAAGTAATTTTGTAAAAATGATAACAAAACAAATAAAAATCCTTAAAATATAAACTAAGTTGCATTCAACTCTAAATTAAATGTAAAATTTAATAAAAATAATAAACTTTTGGAATTTTAAAAATTGCAAAGTTAAACTTCAATCAAATTATTTAATAAGGGAATAAATGAAAATAAATAAATAATGAAACATAAAGATAAATATAAATAGTAAATAAATAAAGGTAAATAAAAATAAAATCAAATAAAAAAACATAAATGAATAAATAAATAAATATAACAAAAATTAAATAATTAAAATTAAATCAACTAAATAAATCATAGAAATTAATTAAAAATTATATAAAATCAAATAAAATTGAAATAAAATTTAAATAAATTAGAATAAAATAAATAAAAAGAAATAAATAAAAGTAAATTAAAAAATTAAATAAAAATCATTAATCAAACTTAAATAAATAAATAAAACTAAATAAAAAAATGAAATTTAAAGAAGCAAATAAAATAAAATAAAGTAAAATAAAAATTGGGGAGTAATAAATAAACACATTGCTTGGAAGGTGTCTAGGCTAGGTTGTTATTATTGTACTTTCGTATTCTTTGGTGTGATTAAAGACATTGCTTCGAAGATGTCTAATACCATGATTATTTACTTTTCTTGCTTTTGGTCTTTCGTACTTATATTATTGCAGTTTTATTTACTTCATTACACCTTCATTTACCTACATTACAGATTTATTTTTTTGTAAAGTGTAAATATAAATTATAAATTGTAAATAGTAAAGATAAATGTGTAAAGTATAAATATAAAATGTAAAGTGTAAATGTAAATGTAAATTCTAGAAATAAATGTATAGGTAGATCGAGTTCTAAATGTATAAGAGTTATATAAATCTTAAATGTTCTTGCTTATTATATATACTTGTAGGACTCCAAAAGAAGTGTTCCTTCTTCCTCTTAGGGACATTATCTTTTGTAATTCTATAGAAGACCTAGAGCTAGAAGACTTGAAGATTAGATAAACAACCACATTTTGAATGATTTATGTTATTTTATAGGCACAGAAATCCAAGCCTTTTATTGGTGGAGCTTGGCCACCATTCTTTTCCTACAGACCATGGGTTGTATTTTATTATAATTATATTAGTATTTTCCACCTTTGTTTATATATTACTTCATTCATACATATATGTTCATTCATGTATGGGTTAGTAGATGATTTTGTTGTAAATCTGGGCCCAAGTTCAGTGATTTTGATGATAATAAACATTATTATTTCTTTACTTTTGCTATTCTAGGATATCTACTTCTGTTTTCTTTGCTTACTAACCTGTCAGGCCCACAGGTTTTTTTGGAATGTCAATCAGCTCAAAATCAACTAGACTAGGATTGTGTTAGTATGTAATTTATATTCCAATGCATCTTTTACCTTTCTTGAGTCAAATGTATTATGATGGATCCTAAAGCTAAGTAACCTTGCACACACACACTCAACGGAAAACTTTTGTGAGTTATAGGGCTTTCAAGTTTTTGATCATATCATAGAGGATGATTCTAAATTGACTTGGACGAACAATTAAAAATAGAAACCCTTTGCTAGGAGATCTTATTATATACAAGCTTGTCAAATACAGTTGCTTAAATGAACTCCGGATTTTGATGTTAGGCAATTTCTATGCAATTTAGGGTTCCTCATCACGCACTTGATTTTTGCCTGACTGGCTTATTTTTTTTTGTAGTTTTCAAACGATTTCATTTGCTTTACTATTTTTGCTTCCTTTTCTTTGCCAGTTTTGAGGTTTCATTGGTTTTTGGTGTTGGGCGATGATGACTTTGTCGTCATCAAACCCCACATCTTCTCTTTTTGAGGGGAAAAGTTGATCCTTCAAAGATGTGCTGGCTGCTTCTTTGTTTACTTCAACTAAAGTGACTTTTGTTCATTCTTCTTTCAAGGGTTGTCCAGCCCTTTTGTTTGAGGATTCTGCGGTTACTCAATTGGCTGCTCCTTATGCTTTGACGCTGGTGGGTAAATTTATTCTGAGGCCTCCGAATTTTGATGTTATTTAAAACTTTTTTGTTAACCTAAAGCTTTCAAGCTTGTTTCATATTAGCTTACTAGATCAAAGACATATTGCTATCCAACTCTCTAATGATATTGATTATAGCTGTATATTTTCTAGGAGATCTTATTATATACAAGCTTGTCAAATGCAGTTGCTTAAATGGACTCTGGATTTTGATGTTAGGGAGGAATCTCCTATTGCCCCAGTTTGGATTTCCTTTCCTAATTTGAGACTTCACTTTTTCAATCATCAAATCCTATTTGGTATGGCTTTAATCTTTGGCCAACCATTATAAATGGACAAAGCCACTACTTCTAAGTCGAGGCCTACTATGGCTCTAGTTTTGGTTGAATTGGATGTTTCTATGAAACACCCAAGTGAAATTTGGATTGGATCAGAGGTGAAGGGTTATTTCCAAAAAGTTGAATTTGGAAATTTACCTATATTTTTTTCTTTTTGCAAGATGCACGGTTATGGTATTAACGATTGCTTTCGGAAGCATCCCCACCTTCATAAAGAGAAGGATTCTTTAAGACAAACGCATAGGGAGGTAGCCAATTTGATTCCTCAGGAAGTTGCTAATCCTAATCCAGTGCTTTTAGAGGGTAATACCTCTAATCCGTTTCAAACTATTGAGGAGCCATTGGTTGTTACTATTGATGAGCCCGTACCTACTGTTACCAATGTTGTTTCTTTGAATCATAATCAGGAAGTTATTGCTACAACTTTTGATTTTACATCTTTTTTTTTTTTTTTTTTTGAGAAAGCCAGAAGCTAATTTATTGAAGAAAAGAAACCACATTACAAACTAAGTAATATCTCCATATTGAGTATCCTCCTTAAGTAAAGAAACAAAAGCAGGAGGAACCTTATTACTACTCAAATCATCCCAAAAAAAATCAATAGAATGAGCATAGTTAGCACAAAAATCTGCTAACTTATTACTTCTCCTATCCACACTATGGAAGACCACTTGGTGAAATCTTTGCAGAAAAGACAAGTCTTGGATTCTTAGAGAGCCAACCCTTGACAGCGGTATATTCATAGCCTTTTGAACCAATTCAATGACATTCTTATTATCCCCTTCAATAATAATCCCCTTGAACTCATACATCCATTCTTGAATGAAACTCTTGGTTGACAATATAGCTAAAAGCTCCAAGGAAGATGAATCCCAATGCATACTTTTCATACCAAAAGCATTCAAAAACCGTCCTTTGTGATCTCTGAAAACACCCCCTATACCGGCATTATAATTACTCCTAAGAGAAGCATCAATGTTTAACTTAATCCATTCGGGTGGAGGAGGGTGCCAATGAGGAGACAACTCAAAGAACTGGTTGGAACCCCAGTGATCGGAACTTCCTTTGAATGAAGCCGCAGCCATACTTACTGCGTTGCCAGCAATAACAATGTAGCTGTCTTCCTTTCCATCATGAACATCTTTACACCTACTCAACCAGGTCAAGTAAACTACCGAACAAAATATATTACCTATAAAAGGATCAGAAGAAGCCAAAGCTTTCAGCCCCCTCACGCAATCAGATAACGAAGTGAAATCTGGCAGACGAAAACTCCAGCACCTGAGCAAGTTAAACACTCTTAACAGCTTACCACATGTATCCACAATATGATCCAAATTTTCTGCTTCTTCACAACCTGTAGGACAACCTGCATCAATCACTACACCTCTGTGTTGCAAATCTGGTTTTGATGATGACAAACATGTTTCCAGTGTGTTTTGCTTGGCTAATCTGTTTCAGGCACAAAAGACCGCGAGCCACTCAAGCCAACTCAAGATCGGGTCCAACTGTGTCAAATGTATGATTTTTCTTTTTATTGAGTCCATTGTAATATAACTGATTCCCTAACTAAGTAACCTTGCACACACACACTCAGGGAGAGAGATTGAGTGAATTAGAGTTTCTGTTAAACATTTGTTCAGATCGTCCTGGACGATGTCCACATCGTCCTGCACGATCCAGTTAAAACAGAAACCCTAATTAGGGCGACTAAGTTAAGAGGGTCTGATTGAGCCGATCATCGTGGACGATCTACGGATCGTACGGGACGATATTCCCAAATCAGAAATTCTCAGCCGCCAGATCAAGTTAGGCAAGTTCTTATTTTTAGATACTTGGTCTGATCGTCCCGGACGATACATGTATCGTCCCAGACGATCCAGTACAATCATGCCTAATTTAATCTAGTAATTAAGGAAAGAAATTAATTTTTGGTTGATACGATCATATCGTCCTGGACGATCGCAAGATCGTCCCGGCCGATCTTGATCGTCTAGTGCATTTAAGCTGTACGTCCAGAACTATGTACAGGATGATTTGGGGCCTTTTTGAACTAATCGTACCGGACGATTACCCTATCGTCCGGGACGATCAAGTCATTTTTTGGTCGTCCAGCACAGATTTCTCTGGACGACCCGAACTGTCTTCTGGACGATTTCCCTCAATTTGAACGAATCGTCCCGGACGATCGCAGGATCGTACGGGACGATATGAACTTTTTCTACTGATCGTCCAAAAGAGCCAGATCGTCCAGGCTAAAACAGTTGAATTTGAACTGATCGTACAGGACGATCTACCGATCGTCCTGGACGATCTTGGCCGACCAGTTGAGATTTAGGGCAAATTTTAAGCCCTCCTTTAAAAGAACTTTTTCAAGATTTTGAAAAAATCTTTTGCTACCTTCCTTCCCTGAGAAACCCTAGAGAGAAGAGAGAGTTGGGAGAGAGAGAAGAGATCTTGTGAGGGGGAGTTAGTGAGGGATTCACTAAGGTTGCTCCAAGCACGGATCAGAGTCGTCTTCTCCGCTCGTCGTCTGTCATCTAGTCGGTGTTCTTGGTGGGAGGATCGTTCACAAGAAGATCCGGGGTTCTCTGCCCGCTTCAGGTGGAAGCAAAAGGAGTTCGAAGGTTCTCTGCCTGCTTCAGGAGGAAGCGAAAGGAGGTCAGGTTCTCTGCCTCACCGTGTGGTGAAAAGGAGGTGTTTTGTACAGGCTTCTCCGCCTTGCTGTGGGAGCAAAAGGAGAGTCACTTTCATTTAGTGCAATACCCGGAGGGGAGGCTCCGGGGAGTGGACGTAGGTCAAGTTGACCGAACCACTATAAAATCTGGTTTGCTTTTCTGATTCAGTTTTGCACTTTACTTTTCAATATAAACTGCTTGGGTGAATATCGTTGGTTGATCTTTTCGTTATTGTTTACTTATTTCCGCTGCTAAGTATCGAAAAGATTTTTGTAGTTATCGTGAAATTTTTAAATAACCAATTCACCCCCCCCCCCCCTCTTGGTTAGCCTCGGGACTAGTTCACTAGGGCTTCACATCCCTTTCGAACTTTCAAGTGGTATCAAAGCAGGATTCAAAATTTCTGTTTAAAAACTTTTGAATTTGATCCAATGGCTAACTGTAACAATCGTAATACTGCTGAAGGTTATTCTATTACCAGACCACCATTGTTTGACAATATTCCTTTTGATTTTTGGAAAACACGCATGTCTACTTTTCTGCAATCTATTGATTATTGCATGTGGATGTTAGTTAAGGACGGATACGAACCACCTTTTCGAATGATTAACAATGTGAAAACTGAATTGCCGTTTGCTAATTGGACGTTTGATGATCGTGATTTAGCACAGTTGAATGCAAAATGTTTGAACTGTTTCTTTTGTGCTTTGAAATCTGAAGACTATATGCGTGTTTCTACTTGTACAACGGGAAAGGAAATCTGGGATAGGTTATGTATAGCATACGAAGGTACAACTGAAGTCATACAATCTAGGTTAAACATCTTGTTACATGATTATGAACTTTTTCGCATGAAACCTAGTGAGACTATTTCAGAAATGTACACAAGGTTCACTCAGATTGTTACCTCTTTGCATGTTTTAGGTAGAGAACTTACCAACTACGAAAGAGTGAACAAGATTCTTAGATGTTTGCCTGCTTCTTATGATGCTAAGATTACTGCTATTACTGAATCCAAAGATTTAAATACTTACTCTATTGACAGCTTACTTGGATCACTCATTGCTTACGAGCAAGGGGTGAACCAAAGGCAACTTGATGCAGGAGAACGCAAGAAAGAGAAGACCGTGGCACTAAAGGCCAAAGATTCAGATGCTAGCACTTCCGGGTCTGATAGCGATGAAGTTGCCTTAATCACAAGGCAATTCAAAAGCTTTCTAAGGAAGAAACATAAGAACTATCAGAAGTGGAACAAGGGTAAGTTCAATAAAAACTTTAAGGGTTCATCTGAATTGGTTTGTTTTGAATGCAGGAAGCCTGGACACATTAAGGCTGATTGTCCAACACTTAAAGCTCACCCAAGCAAGGAGAAGAGTGAGGAGAAACCAAAGTTCAGGAAGGACAAGAAGCGGATTCAGAAGGCGTTCTGGGCAGACTCTGCATCCGACTCTTCTGAGACTGAAGCTGAAGAGGAGGAAACAAACTTGTGTCTGATGGCGGATGATCACCCGGGTCAGTCGGACCAGGAAGAGGTATGCGAGCTTACTTACGATCAGTTATTTAAAGTTTCTAAAAAGATTCATACATCGTATAGGAAGCTTAAGAAAACCCATGCTAGTTTGAAATTAGATTATTTGACTTTACAAAAAGAGCATGATTCTGTAGTTAAAGATTATTCCACACTTGATTCCAATCACATGTCTCTGCTTGATGAGTTTGATGGATTGAACAAAAAATATTTTGATTTAGTTTCTGAGCATGATTCTTTGAAAACCACGCATGTTGATTTAGAAAAAGCTTTTAAAGAGTTAGATACAATGGCATGTGAAGTAGAAAGTAACAATGGCGCTTTAAAATTTGAAATTGTAAGTTTAAAGAAAGAGAATGAGTTTTTGGAAGTAAAAATCAGTGCTTTTGAAAAGAACAAAACACCGCCTACCTTTGAACAGTTTTATGCACCACCACCTTTTAAAAATTCTGTTGCAAGTTCATCAAAGCATGTTTCATACACTACTAGGAAGAGGCACTATCACTCACGACGTTTAGTTAATCCTTTTCCTGGTGTTAGATGCTTTTCATGTGGCATGTTAGGACACATATCACACACTTGTACTGTTCACCGTAGTACACATTGGGTGTGGAGACCCAAACTGCCTGTTTCACAGCACAGCACGCATGCATCGCATTCTTCTTTTCATAAGAAGGAACCCAAACCTATTTGGGTTCCTAAGACTGACATTTGATGATTTTGTAGGTGAGCTCTCACACAAGACCTTGTGAGAGCATATGGTACCTGGACAGCGGATGTTCTAGACATATGACTGGAGATGCAAATCAATTCATTTCGCTGGAAGCCAGAGCTGGAGGCAAGGTTACACTTGGAGATAACACCACCAGGAAGGTGGTAGGCACAGGTATAATTAGTGATTCAAAGAACTTTATGATTGATAATGTTTTGCTTGTAGATGGACTGAAATACAACCTGCTGAGCATCAGTCAACTCTGTGACAAGGGATACAGCATCAAATTCCTGCCCACTGGCTACATTTTAAGCTTAAATGATGAAGTTATTTTGCAGGGGCAAAGGATCAACAACGTCTAAAAGCTGGATGTAAGTAGCATTAAATCTGATAATTCAATTTGCTTAAAAACTGCTACTGATGAGTCTTGGTTATGGCATAGGAGATTGTGTCATGCCAGTATGAAAACCCTTAGGAGAGTCACCCAAAAGGACTTAGTTAGAGGTGTGCCCAAGCTTAAGTTCACTAAGGATCACCTGTGTGATGCCTGTCAGTTGGGGAAGCAAGTCCAATCCTCTTTTCACTCTGTTAAGGACATTAGCACCTCTAGACCTTTAGAAGTTCTTCACATGGACCTCTTTGGACCCATTAGCACTACCAGCTTAGGGGGGAGAGTCTATGGTTTTGTGATTGTTAATGATTATTCAAGGTTCACTTGGGTTAAGTTTTTGTCACACAAATCTGAGTCATTTGATGAGTTTAAATCTTTCTCTACTTGGATTCAGAAGAAGTTAGGATGTGAGATTATTATCATCCATAGTGATCACGGAGGGGAGTTTGAAAATGAAAGATTTGGAAGTTTTTGTGAGAATCATGGGATTAGTCACAATTTTTCAGCTCTTAGGACCCCTCAGCAGAACGGGGTAGCTGAAAGGAAGAACAGGACCTTAGTGGAAGCCGCTAGAGCCATGCTTGCCGAGTATTCACTTCCAAAATACTTTTGGGCTGAAGCGGTGAACACTGCCTGTTATGTGCTGAATAGGGTGAATGTGAGAGTCAAACTAAACAAGACACCTTATGAGATCATTAAGGGTAGAACACCAAATCTGTCCCACCTCTATGTCTTTGGCTGTAAGGTTTTCATTCTGAACAACGGGAAGTCACCCTTAGGAAAATTTGACCCCAAATATGATGAAGGAGTGTTCTTAGGATATTCAAGTGTGGGGAAATCCTTTAGGGTGTTCAATAGGAGGACTTTGGTGGTGGAAGAAACAACCCATGTAGTGTTTGATGAATCTGATCCTAAGGAGTCTAGATCTGAAGTAGAAGATGAAGAGATTGTTGAGGTTACCCAAGGAGTTAGAAATACAAATTTGGAGGAAAGGGTAGAACCTCAAACCCCATTGCCTAGATATTGGAGATATTCTTCGAGTCATCCTAAAGAACTGATCTTAGGAGACCCTTCTGAAGGTGTTAGGACTAGGCATGGACTTAGGAAGGGAGTAAACCATTCTGGCTTTATCTCAATGACTGAACCCACCAACATCAATCAAGCCTTGTCGGATGAGTTTTGGATTTTAGCTATACAGGAAGAATTGAATCAATTTGTAAGGAATGATGTTTGGGAGTTAGTAGAAAGACCTAGAAACCAAAGTATTGTGGGAACCAAGTGGGTCTTTAAGAATAAGATGAATGATTCTGGTGTGGTGGTGAGAAATAAGGCAAGATTGGTGGCTAAGGGGTATAATCAGATAGAAGGGATAGATTTTGAGGAAACTTTTGCCCCTGTAGCTAGATTGGAAGCCATTAGAGTGCTACTAGCCTTTGCCTGTTACAAGGGATTTAAGCTATTTCAAATGGATGTCAAGAGTGCCTTTTTAAATGGGGTAATTAAAGAAGATGTATTTGTAGAACAACCCCCAGGTTTTGAGAGTTCCCAATATCCAAGTCATGTCTATAAATTAAAAAAGGCCTTATATGGATTGAAACAGGCACCCAGAGCTTGGTATGAGAGGCTTAGCACATTCCTGTTAGAAAGAGAGTTTGTTAAGGGGAGCGTAGACACCACCCTTTTTCTGAGGAGAATAGGAGATGACTTACTCATTGTCCAGATTTATGTTGATGATATAATTTTTGGATCTTCTGATAAATATTTATGTGATGAGTTTTCCAAAACAATGAGTAAGGAGTTTGAGATGAGTATGATGGGAGAATTGTCCTACTTTTTGGGGTTTAGCATAAGGCAAACGGATGATGGAACCTTTCTCAATCAATCAAAATACACTAAGGACATTTTAAAGAAATATGAAATGGACAAAGCCAAGCTAATCAATACTCCCATGCCCTCCTTAGCTCAGTTAGATAAGGATTCAAATGGAAAATCTGTTGATCAGAAGAAGTATAGAGGGATAATAGGTTCACTGCTTTACCTGACTGCTAGCCGACCTGATATCATGTTTAGTGTCTGTCTTTGTGCTAGGTTTCAGGCTGATCCTAAAGAGTCCCACCTGACTGCTGTTAAGAGAATTCTTAGATATCTTTTAGGAACCCCAAACCTAGCAATTTGGTACCCTAGGCACAGCACCTCTTTTGAGATCATTGGATATTCTGATTCTGACTTTGCGGGGTGTAGGGTGGATAGGAAGAGTACTTCTGGGACTTGTCAATTTATAGGACAGTCATTAGTCTCCTGGTCCAGTAGAAAACAGAACTCAGTTGCACTTTCCACTGCTGAAGCTGAGTACATTGCCTTAGGAAGTTGTGTGGCCCAAGTTCTTTGGTTGAAGCAGCAAGTCTTGGATTTAGGAGTACCTGTTGGCACAATTTCTGTTCTGTGTGATAATACTAGTGCCATCTGTATCTCTAAGAATCCAATCCAACATTCTAGGACCAAACACATTGACATTATGCATCACTTCATTAGGGACCATGTTACAAAAGGGGACATTGAGCTACACCACGTAGCAACTGAAAATCAGCTGGCTGACATATTCACTAAACCACTGGCCTTTGACTCATTCAGCATTTTGAGAACCAGATTAGGAGTGATTGATATAAATGCTTGATTCTGATGACTGCTGATTTATGATTGTTATGGTTTGTATTCTGATTTCTGATTTTTGTTAGTTAGTTTTGGTTTGATTATTTGCTTTCAGTTGATTTTATTTTTTCTGCTGATTTCTGTGTTACCCTTTTTGTTAGTTTGATTTGAGTATTTACTTTGCTATGATTTTCTACCTGTTTTTATTTATTTACGGGTTCATATCTTGCACTTACTGTTTTATGCTTTTCAAGATCTGATCACCGCTCACTACTTCTGGTGATCTGAATTTTTGACTGGGAGTGTTTACCTTATTTTGGTTTGGAAGCTGATAAGCAGTGATTGACTTCGCTGAATCTGTTAAAGGGAAGAAACATTGATAATTGTTTCTCTTCCTCTAACTCCTTTACTGTTGTGTAGTTTCTTTTGAATAAAAATCCTTTTCAAAATTAAAATGTTAGTTTTTGAAATAGAGATTATTTTATCTTCCTACAGTAATCTGCCTCATATCAATAGTATTTTTCAAAGTCTTGAGTCATTAGTTTGATTTTCTAAACCAAGTGATTGCATTTATCATATGTTGTATGGATTTTGTTTTGTGAATCGTTCTTCCTTACTGCGGAGAGTCATCTCCTATATGTGGAAGATAATCTCACAGCTGAGACTCTTTAATGATTATGAAAAGGAGAAAGCTTATAAAAGATGCACAGTGCGCCAGATAATTTGAAAAAGAGGCAGAAAATGAGCACAAAACTGAAAAGATACAAAATTGCCAAATTGGATACACAAAGTGTATCAAAAATCAAAAGATGCGCAAAGCGCCAACCAATTTGAAAAAAAGAGGCACAAAATGAGCCCAAAAGAAGCTTTCTTTCCTTTCAGATTGTTAAATGTCTTAGAGGAATCTGTGCGCCACTTAATATTTTTAAAAGCTTGAGTTTTGAAAATCATGATTTCTGATTTTTTACTTTGTAACACTATTATATCAGATATTTTTCTGGAACGAGGCTTGAAAGGATTTCTTTTCAAATCTAATGTCTTTTATTCTGAATCGGATTTTTGTGTTGAAAGAGGTTTGCATCGATAAGGTGCCCGGGTCGGAGTTACGAAAGTTGATTATTTCCAACCTTTTTTTGGATTTCAGCGCTGTCAATCATCCTGTCATTGATTTTTGAATCTAAAATCAAGGAAAAATTCTGATTTTCCTGTCGTGTTGTTGTTCTGTGTATGTTTTATTTTATGTTTTATTTCCGTGTTATGTTTTTCGCTCCTCCTTTTTGTGATGTCAAAAGAGGGAGTCAGTTATAGTCGTGTCTGTTTCTGTTTTCTGAGTCATGTTTCCTGTATTGTTTTAGCTGTTAAATGAAAATTCAAAAAATGTTTGTTTGTTTGATCTCCTAGTTTACTTTTACTGTCAGACTACTTTACAAATGTTTGCCATCATCAAAAAGGGGGAGATTGTTGCAAATCTGGTTTTGATGATGACAAACATGTTTCCAGTGTGTTTTGCTTGGCTAATCTGTTTAAGGCACAAAAGACCGCGAGCCACTCAAGCTAACTCAAGATCGGGTCCAACTGTGTCAAATGTATGATTTTTCTTTTTATTGAGTCCATTGTAATATAACTGATTCCCTAGCTAAGTAACCTTGCACACACACACTCAGGGAGAGAGATTGAGTGAATTAGAGTTCCTGTTAAACATTTGTTCAGATCGTCCTGGACGATGTCCACATCGTCCTGGACGATCCAGTTAAAACAGAAACCTTAATTAGGGCGACTAAGTTAAGAGGGTCTGATTGAGCCGATCGTCCTGGACGATCTACAGATCGTACGGGACGATATTCCCAAATCAGAAATTCTCAGCCGCCAGATCAAGTTAGGCAAGTTCTTATTTTTAGATACTTGGTCTGATCGTCCCGGACGATCCAGTACAATCATGCCTAATTTAATCTGGTAATTAAGGAAAGCAATTAATTTTTGGTTGATACGATCATATCGTCCTGGACGATCGCAGGATCATCCCGGACGATCTTGATCGTCTAGTGCATTTAAGCTGTACGTCCAGAACTATGTACAGGACGATTTGGGGCCTTTTTGAACTAATCATACCGGACGATTACCCTATCGTCTAGGACGATCAAGTCATTTTTTGGTCGTCCAGCACAGATTTCTCTATACGACCCGAACTGTCTTCTGGACGATTTCCCTCAATTTGAACGAATCGTCCCGGACGATCGCAGGATCGTACGGGACAATATGAACAACTTTTTCTACTGATCGTCCAGAAGAGCCAGATCGTCCAGGCTAAAACAGCTGAATTTGAACTGATCATACAGGATGATCTACCGATCGTCCTGGACGATCTTGGCCGACCAGTTGAGATTTAGGGCAAATTTTAAGCCCTCCTTTAAAAGAACTTTTTCAAGATTTTGAAAAATCTTTTTCTACCTTCCTTCCCTGAGAAACCCTAGAGAGAAGAGAGAGTTGGGAGAGAGAGAAGAGATCTTGTGAGGGGGAGTTAGTGAGGGATTCACTAAGGTTGCTCCAAGCACGGATCAGAGTTGTCTTCTCCGCTCGTCGTCTGTCGTCTAGTCGGTGTTCTTCGTGGGAGGATCGTTCACAAGAAGATCTGGGGTTCTCTGCCCGCTTCAGGTGGAAGCAAAAGGAGTTCGAAGGTTCTCTGCCTGCTTCAGGAGGAAGCGAAAGGAGGTCAGGTTCTCTGCCTCACCGTGTGGTGAAAAGGAGGTGTTTTGTACAGGCTTCTCCGCCTTGCTGTGGGAGCAAAAGGAGAGTCACTTTCGTTTAGTGCAATACCAGGAGGGGAGGCTCCGGGGAGTGGACGTAGGTCAAGTTGACCGAACCACTATAAAATCTGGTTTGCTTTTCTGATTCAGTTTTGCACTTTACTTTTCAATATAAACTGCTTGGGTGAATATCGTTGGTTGATCTTTTCGTTATTGTTTACTTGTTTCCGCTGCTAAGTATCGAAAAGATTTTTGTAGTTATCGTGAAATTTTTAAATAACCAATTTACCCCCCCCCCCCCTCTTGGTTAGCCTCGGGACTAGTTCACTAGGGCTTAACATCCCTTTCGAACTTTCACTCTATGAAGAAGAAGCTCTTTTGTAGGGATAGCTTTAAGCAATAACCGCCACCAGAATACATTAACCCGAGGCCTCAATTTAATCTCACGCCTCCAACGCCAATGCAGATCTTCACCTACAGTTCCAATCCATTTCTCATATATAACAGCTGACAGTGATTTACCAGGACAATAAGACATCATCTCCAGTTGATCACCCTCCTCCTGATGCATAATTGGAGCCATTTTAATAATTTCCACCAGCTGCTCTCCACACATCAACCTCAACTTACCTTCATCCCATTCCCCATGAGAAATAAATTTATCGAGCTGCAACATGCCCTCATCCATATTAGCCACAAAGGTTGGCCATTTTGCTAACGGTTTGTCTAACAACCACACGTCATTAAAGGTATGAATGGACCTTCCATCAGCAATTCTCGATTTGAGCACATCTCTTAAAGACAAAAAGCCATTAGCAATAATCTTCATAGTAGGAGAACTATACCTGTTTAAGAGAAACTCCCAAAGATGATTCCCATATTTAGCCCTCAAAATCCTGTATAAGAAGGAGGGGTAGTTGGATATCATGTTCAACGCGAATTTAGCTCGAAGAGAGCTAACTCTAGAAACTATAAAATGAACCCCTTGACCACCAAACCTACACGGCCTACAAAGAGTATCCCAAGAGACATAGTGGAGACCCTTCCTACCAACCTGCTTATTCCATATAAACTCCCTACATAATTTGTCCAATAACTTAAGAATACCCAAGGGAACCAACGAGTGAGTAGCAATGAAGATAGATAAAGATGAGAAAACAGTTTTAACAAGAAGGATCTTTCCTGCCAGAGAAATGAACCGGTTACCCCAAACATTCAAGAGATTGAAAGCTTTCCCCAAAGTTCTACCAAAATCATTAGCATTAAGCCGCCTTAAAGATATCTTGACACCAAGATACAACAACTCTTTCACAATTTTGAAGCCCAGAAGCTTAGCTAGAGACCTCCTCCGAGTCTTCTTGACTGACCTTCCAAATAAAATAGAAGATTTCAAACTCTTAACCTTTTGACCCGTCCATTTACCATACTCCAAGACGATCTTGTTTAGCTTCTTTACTTTCCTACCGTTAGCCTCCAAGAAGAAGATGATGTCATCTGCATACAGCAGGTGGGAAACCAAATCAGCATTTGGAGCAATTTTAATCCCCAACCCTTTCCCACGTTGGGTAATAGCATCTGACAGCAATTGAGAGCAAAGAATAAAAAGATAAGGTGACAAGGGGCATCCTTGTCTGAACCCACTCCTTCCTTCAATCCAATTAGAACCTTTGCCATTAATCATAATGGAATATCTTGGACCCGACACATACTGCAATATTAATGAGGAAAATAAGTTAGGGAAACCATAATTCTCCAATACCTTCTTCAGAGTGCCCCAACTCATACTATCATAGGCTTGTTCCATGTCGATTTTCACAGCCATAAGTCCTTTCTTAGATTTGGAATACCTGAATTTATTACAAATTTCTTGGGTTAACAATATGTGATCAGAAATAGATCTGTCCTTAACAAAAGCTGCTTGTTCTTCTGACACTACCTTGGGGATAAACCCAATCATCCTATTTAAAAGCATTTTGGCTGCCAATTTATAAATAGTTAAACACAGACTAATAGGTCTGAAGTTAGAAGGATACAGAGGATTTTCGCTTTTGGGAATAAGGATAAGAAGAGTATCCTTCCAACTAGGGCACATAATCCCGGTTGTAAAAAATTCATCAAGGGCCCTCCACACATCTATACCAATAATCTTCCAGTAAGTTTTGATCAAGGAGTAGGTAATACCGTCACTGCCAGGAGAAACATTAGAGTCCAGCTTACTCACCTCCAAATCCAGCTCTTCTTTCTTAAAATCCGCAAGAAGAAAATTCCTGTCAAGATCATCTAGCATCCTTGAAGGTCTCGGCCATCCCTTCAAACTACATTTTCTCTCCTTCCATTTGTTCTCAAAGTATTCATAAAAAACACCTTCTATCAACAGATTCTCTTCCACCAGCTCCCCCCTATCATTTTTAATTTGATGAATACAATTGGCATTTCTTCTCCCCGACCAAAAGCATGAAAATATTTAGTGTTAGAATCCCCATCTGAGAGCCAGTGAGCCTTAGCTCTTTGCCTCCACCAAGTATTGAGTCTAGCCAAGGTAGTATTCAACTCATGAACTTTGGATTTCAGCAGCAACAACCTATCGTCCGGAAGCATTCCCACTTCGGATTCCTCGGTTTGGAGTTCTAAAATCTCTGCTTTCAATTTGTCTTTTAAGTCGTTCAAATTTTTGTGCTTTGAGCGACTCCAGAAAAAAAGAGCTCTTAAAGCTCTTCTAAACTTTACATTGAGAACCGTTGCGTTATCAGCAAAGACTCTCTTATCCCAAACTTTAGAAACAATGCCAACCGCGGCCGGATAAGAGGACCAAACATCTTCATACCTTAGCATGTTTTCCTTCCGAAGGCTTTCAGGAAGCAAGTTGAGGAGGATGGGACAATGATCTGAAGCAATACGTTGGAGGTGTCTAACCATAGGCAGATGAATAGAATTCAACACTTCAGTATTCAAGATGCACCTATCCAGCCTTTCAAGAATTCTTGCTCAATTCTTCTTGTTGTTGCACCAAGTAAATCTAGGACCAATGAATCTCACCTCGTGAAAATCAGATTTATTCATAAAAAAACTCAAATCCTTAACACCTTGAGAGAGAACAAATTTTTTCCCACCCTTCTTGTCTTCCTGAGACAAAATACAATTAAAGTTCCCTCCTATAATAATAGGAAGTTTATCCTTTGCCAACTCCTCTAGTTCATTCCACATGCTCCTTCTTTTGAAGAGATCATTACTACCATAAATAGAGGCAATTATCCATTTACCAATAGTAGCAATGTTGAATTCTCCCACAATAAACTGAGAGGAGTCTTTGATGACAGAAAAAGAAGCTAAATCTCTTCTCCAACAAACCAAGATACCACCTGATAAACCCATAGCAGGATGAAACACAAAATCCCAATTAGAACCAATTAGCTTGTCACACTCATGCCTATTAAAATTTGAAACCTTGGTCTCAAGAAGACCAACAAACATCACATCGTGTTCCTTCACAAACTCCTTCAGGTAATGAGAGGCCTCACTCTTTCTAGCCCCTCTACAATTCCAAAAAGCTATGGTCGTCATTTTTGATAAGAAACAGGATTGCTCCCTTTCCTATCTCTTCCATTCCCATTGACCTTCCTTCCATGACTAATGATATTATCCTTTCCCAAGGATTTAAGTTCTTTTTGAAGTTTAAAATCAGACTTATGATAGGGGATACTTGAGTTCGCAAGTAGTCCAGAAGGACTTACCTGAGTTCGCAAGCACCCCTTCCCCTCTAAGTCCTTTGAGCAGACAGACATACCTACCATCGTACCACCTGGATGCAGGGGGCTAAGAACAGGAATAGCCACCTCTTCCTTCTCTTCATCTTCCTTGCCAATACTATCATCAACTTGTTTTAATAGCTTCTCCTGAACCTCTATCAATATTTCCTTACCGGAACCTGATTTCGGTGCCTGCAGCTCCATAACTATTTCAGATATCAAAGGAAGATCAGATCTAGCACATTCTCCCTCTTCTAAAACCAACTCAGAAATTTTTCCCATGTCTTCCATCATATTAATGTGGCTGTTTTCATATAGACCCTGTTCTTGTTCTTCCTCCAAATGATCATCTAACATTTGAAATTTGTTTCTCAATAAAACAGGAGCTGGACTTTTGATAGTTTCCAATACTTTGGAAGCTTTATTCTGGTTTTCATCTACAGCAGACAGTATAGCAGCCAACTCAACAGCTGACAAGATCGGTTCTGTTTCCAAACTTCCACCTTTAAGTTGAGGAATTGCAGAATTCACCTTTATCTTCCTCTCCATCTTCACTTGCTTCATTACTTTCTTATTTTTATTATAGTTTACGTGAATCCAAGGACCATATTCTTCATTGGCAGCCGATCCTATAACTTCCTTAGGAGTGACAGCCTTCGCTAGATTACTAGGAGCATTTATGACAGCCTCCTCCCTCAACTTCTTCTCGCCACATTCATTAATAGTATGACCTACCAACCCACATTCATAACAAAAGGAAGCAATCCTTTCATATTCGACCTTTTGAAAAAATCTTCCAGCCATTCCTTCAACCCAAACTCCTAAGGGAAGAGGCTTATCCAACTCCACACGAACGCATACCCGAGCAAATTCCCTCCTTCCCCAATGAAACATGTTACCATCCATCATTAACGGAAAACCTACCCTTGATGCAATCAAGGCCACATTGTCTTCATCCCAACAATGAAGAGGCAAATGAGGCATTCTTATCCATATTGGGGAGGTCAACCCTCTCAAAGTATTTGGAGAAAAATTGATTGACCATTTCTCCATACCTACTATATGATTGTTCACAAACCAAGGGCCTCCTGTCAACACCCCTTCCATAGATTCGATAGTCTTAAAAGAACATAAATACCAACCTTTACCTAAGGTTATAAAGTGGAATGAACCGAAACTAACCCATTGTCTCCTCAATTCCCAAGCAACCACATGGGAAGGAAGATCTTTCCCAAAATCCTTGACTACTATAGAGAAATCCAGCTTCTTCGCATTGTTCAATTCAGCGGATTCAACCAATTTTATTGCTATTCCATCCTCCGACAGCACCACCTTCCTTTTATCAAAATCCAACTTGATATAAGAACTCTTTTTCCATGGATTAGAAAACTGAATATCATCCTTTTTATTCTCAGGCAATATAACAGGCACAGAAGATGCATTACCAACCTCGTTCACAAACGATCCCACAACCAAATTCGAGTTCCCCTTAGGAAGAAGATGACTATTTTGGTTAACGATACAGTGGGAATTCGCATTTATCCTACTGTCAAGGACAGGGATTGCATTTGAATTCCCAAAACGATTAACAAAAATATTCATGCTAGAAGAAGAAGCCTCAGGATCAAAAGTTTTGGCGGGAGAAAAACAAGAATTCTTCAGTGAGGGAGGTGTAGTGCAACCTTCACTTAATGCGATCCATTTTCCCTTACCCTCCACATGCTTAGCAACAGATGAAGGAGGAGGAACATAGTCAGAGAAAATTAACTCACCTCTCAATCGTCTAAGACGCAGAGAGTCAGCATCATCAAATTTCACATTATCTCTAGAGACCGCATGATCGTTCTTGATCAAGCAGCTACCTAAATTAGGGCTGTTCGTAGTAGAGTTAACCACTGAGGAGGAACAAGATGGCCGGCGGCCATCCGCCTCCATGAGATTGACCTCAATCGCAAAAATCGGACAAAGCCGGGAAGAGGAAAATTTGAAAAAATATCACTTTCTCTCTCTTACGCAAAAGGTGGAGCTTCTCTCTCTTCCTTAATTGTGAGAATAGTGTGGAGCAAACTTTGCCTAATATTGATGTCCAAAATGATGCTAATGTTGATTCCATCCCTTCTTGTATGATTAATCTAAATGTTTTAGATTTGAATGGTAATATGGTTTCTCACATTCTCTCTAATCCCTTGAATGAACAGGAAATTGAGATTGAAGCAAATGTTGCTATTCAATTGCCTTATAAAGAAGGTGGGAGGAATGATACCCCATTAGAGGAAGGGCAATTTGTTTCTATGGAGCATATCTCTCTTCTTGCTAAATGCGTTGAAGATGTTGTTGTGAGGGATAAAGATAATTTGGAGGAGGATGGTATGTTTATGGAGGATGAATGTCCTCAACAGACTAGTCAAGGAGCCTAAAAAAATGATTCCTTCAACCTCTAATTATAATAGGGATGCTTTTACTGATACTGAGGATATACGAATTGTTGCTAAGTGTTTTCCTAGCGATGATAATGATACTAGTTTTAGTAAGGTTCATAGTAAAAGAGGGAGGAAGAAACAGTTTATTACTTTGCATGCTCCTAGAAAAACTCGCTCGCATACTTCTCATTAAATGTGTTTTTATGTTTAATTCTATTATTTGGAATGTGAGGGGCATTGGTAGTTCCTCTTCTAGAATTCGTGGTAAGAATTTATGTCGTGTTCATAATATTACTATTCTTGTGTTGTTGGAGCCTCTTATTTCTTCCTCTGGGTTGTTAAGCACTTCTCATTTTTGGGTTTTAATTATGCTATTCCAAATGTGGCCAACAAGATTTGAGTTTTTTTGGGAAAGACCTGGTTAAAATTGATGTTATTGGTGATTTTACTCAAGTGATGCATTGTAAAGTTGAGATTTTTAATTTTTATTGTTGTGCTTCCTTTGTGTATGCTGCTTCATCTCGTTACATTAAAAAATTTCTTTGGGATCAACTCATTAATTTTCATAGTATTTGTACTTTTCTTTGGCTTTTTGGTGGTGATTTCAATGCTATCACTAATTCCTCTGAGAGGCTAGGAGGTTCTTCTCCCTCTTATCACTCTATGGAGGATTTTAGTAATATGATTTTGGATTGCAATTTAATTGATATTGGTTTTTCTGGTAATAACTTCACTTGGAATAGGGGTCACTTATGGTGATGTTTGGATCATGTGCTCTTTAATGACTCTTGGTTTAATTCTCCTAATTCCAAGAATGTTCAACATCTTAGTAGAACTTTGTCTGACCATTCTCCTTTGCTTATTAGCCTTAATTTTAGACAATTTAATGTTTTTTTCTCAATTCAGATTTCAAAATATGTGGTTACTTCATGAATCTTTTTTTGATGTTGTTCAAAATAATTGGCAAGCTCCTTTACATCCTGATAATTCTAGTTTTGGCATGAGGAGACTTTGGTTTAAGCTGAAAAGGTTGAAACAAGTTTTAAATTGGTGGAACCATAATATTCTTAAAATCTCTTTTCTAACATTTTGGAAGCTAAACAACTTGATAATAATATTGAGATTTCTTGTCAAGATAATCCTTCTGATTCCAATTTCACTCTTTTAAAAAAAGCTAAAGAGGAGCTTTTTAAATTCCAAGCTCAGGAAGAGGTCTTTTGGAAGCAAAAAGCTAC
Source organism: Dendrobium chrysotoxum (assembly GCA_019925795.1). NCBI lineage: Eukaryota > Viridiplantae > Streptophyta > Magnoliopsida > Asparagales > Orchidaceae > Dendrobium > Dendrobium chrysotoxum. The sequence continues at coordinate 52,421,735 of CM034314.1, read as the reverse complement.
TGCTAAGAACTTGGTTGAAGGGGATAACAATACTAAATATTTCCATGTGTTGGTTAAGAGGAAAAGGGCTAAAAACTGTATTAATAAAATTCAAAGGGAGGATGGTTTTGTTACTGAGAATACTGCGGAGATTGCTAATCTAGCTATTCAACATTTTCAAACCCATCTCAATAAGGTTTTTTACCCAGTTTAGATTATGGATCATTCTTTTATTCCTAGCCTTATTACGCAAGATGAGAATGTGACTCTATCTATGCCTCCTACTTTCGAGGAGGTTAAAGAGACTCTTTTTGATATGAATAGTGATTCAGTGGCTGGACCTATTGGGTTTACCACTCTTTTTTTTCAAAAAACTTGGCACATTATTAATAATGATATTTTTGCTATTATTTTGGATTTCTTTACTGGTAACCCTATTCCTAAGTTTTTTACTTCTACTTCTATTATGCTTATTCCCAAAAATAACTCTGTTAACATTTGGAATGATTTTAGACCTATCAGTCCTTGTACCTTTTGTAACAAATTGATTTCAAAAATTCTCATGAATCATCTTACGTCTCTTTTACCTAGAATTATTTCTCCTTATGAGATGAGTTTTGTGAAAGGTAGGGCCATTACTGATAACATTTTGTTGGCTCAAGAATTCTGTCAAGACTTGGATGTTAGGGTGAGAGGGGGGAATTTTATTTTGAAGCTTTATATTGCCAAGGCGTATGATAATATTGATTGGAACTTTATTTATCATACTTTGGAGTTTTTTGGCTTTATTTCGATCTTTATTAAGCTTATTAAGAATTGTATTGAAGATGTCTATTTCTCTATTATTGTTAATGGCTCTAATAATGGGTTTTTTAAATCTTCTCATGGGTTAAGGCAAGGTGACCACATTTCTCCTGCTCTTTTTATTATTGTTGCTGAATTTTTATCTGGGGGTCTTACCAACCTTTTTGAAAATAATCCTTGTCTTTATTTTAGAACTTTGGGTGGTTTTCCCATATCTCATTTGTGGTTTGCAGATGATTTGATTGTATTTACGAATGCTTTTATTAATAGACTTCATAAACTTTTGGATTTCTTTTATCAATTTGAGATGGTTAGTGGCTTATCCTTTAGCAAAAATAAAAGTTGTTTTATTGCTTCTAAGAGGATTTCTAATGATCGTATTTTAGCCATTAAAGATTTAACTGTCTTTATGCATGCTCATTTGCCCATCAATTATCTTGGTGTCCCTCTTTTCAAAGGTAGAAGGAAAACCTTTCTTTTTGATGATCTTATTGCCTCTGTTCAAAACAAACGTTTATCTTGGGATTCTATTTTTCTTAGCTTTGGTGGTAGAGTTACTCTTATCAAAAGTGTTCTATGTTCTTTATCGGTTTATGGATTTCAACCTAATCTTTCAACTCAAGCTATTTGTAATAGTGTTCATAAGCTTATTAATAATTTTTTTGGGAAAGGCACCTCTACTAATTCAAAAATTACCTGGGCTACTTGGGATAAATGTGTGTTGGCAAACATCCGACTACTAGTCTCTGTAAGCAAGGTGATTCTAGAGTTTGGAAAAAGCTTTGCAAGGTCAAATGGGATGTTGAGTCCTACATTTCTTGGGGGCTTGGTGAAGGCAATGTTTTCTTCTAGCAAGATCGGTGGTTAGGTATACATTCTATTGATTCTATTTTGAATTCTTCCTCTATTGCTTCGGTTAAGGTTAATTCTTTTTTTAATGGCAATTGTTGGGACTATGAGAAACTTTCTAATGTGATTCCTGATTGCATTCTTCATCAAATTTTAAACTTGCCTGTCCATACTAATTCTAAGGACATTATCTTACGTGATTTATCTAAAGATGGTGATTTTCACTTAAAGAGTGCTTGGCATACTTTTAGATCTAGAAGAAATATTGATAATATTTTCTCTTGTATTTGGCATAAGAGAATTCCTACTACTGTGTTAGTCTTTATTTGGAGAATTTTGCATAAACTTATTCCCATGGATGTTAATCTCATTAAAAAGGTTTTATTTTGGCTTCCAAGTGTCAATGTTGTTACTATATGGAGAATATGCATCATGTTTTTATCTCTGGTCCTGTGGCTGTTAAAACTTGGGTTTATTTTGATGAGTTGTTTCACTTAAACTGCTTTAATGCTCACCTTTCCCTTAATTCCATGCTGAATGCTTGGTTTATAAATTCTAAAGGCCACAACCGTAATGTTATTCCTTCATTCATATTATGATTTTTATGGTTGGAGAGGTATAATTCTCTTTTTAATGATGTGCGGATGAACCATCATAATGTTATTCAGAAGGTTAAGGATAAGGTTTTATCTCTTGTGGTTATTAATTTGCTTTCTTTAAAGAATTTTAAAAACCATTCTTTTGTTGGGACTGCTTTAGGTCTTAATTTGGAGGGTGATACTACTGCTTTAAAGGCTAATATTATTTACTGGACCAAACCCCCCAAGAAGTTTTTTAAGTTAAATGTGGATGGTGCTAGTAGTACTTCTTCTGTGGGGTGTGGTGGAGCTATCAGGGATAGTAATGGTAGCCTTATTATGGCTTTTGCTATCCCTATTCATAATGGTAATAATTCCATTACTGTCACCATGGCTATTCTTTACGGTATTTAGTTATGTATCTCCCTTAACTTAACTAATTTATTTATTGAGGTGAACTCTGATTATGATTTTCATCTCTTTTATGCTGATAAGGAGATGTGTTGTATCCTGAATCTTTTCTATCAAGTTAGGGAAATAAAAAATCTACTGATGTTTTTGAATTACTCATTTTATCATATTTGCAGCGAGGGTAATGTGTATGCCTCTAAGCTTGCCAACTGAGGGTGTACTCTTAACTATTTTTCTGATGTTATTTGGTCCACCATGCTAGTGGCTCTTCGTAGTATGTTTAAACTTGATAGCTTGGTATCCCTTATGTTAGAACTTGAATGGCTTTTTTCCTGGGTGGTGTGGGTGGCTTGTTGAGGTTTGCTATGGTTTTTTTATTGCAGGGTTGCTTTTCTGTGTCATTATTCTATTTTGGCTCCTTGGCATCATTTGCTTGTGAGTGGTGGTGTTTCTGCTAATTTTGATGTTGTTAGCTTTTATCCTTTGGGCGGCTGGTTAATCTATGGGCTTGCGAGTTTGGATCCTCTCGGGTTGGCTAGTTTGCTACTCTTTGCATTTTTTTCCTTGGAGGTGTGTGGTGCCTTCTTTAGTTTGGTTTGTTTGGATGGTTGTTTGGTTTAGTTGGCTTGGGAGTTTTTTCCTTCTTTGGGTTTCTATGTGCTGTATTGATCTTGGTTTAATGGTCTGGTTTTATTCTGTTTACTGTTAGTGGTGTGCTGTTGGCATCTATCTGTGATTTCCATTTTAGGGGTTGTTGTGTTTGCTCAAGTTATCTGACTAATGGTTTTTTTCCATTGTTGCTCTCTTTCCTTTAAGATTCTGTCTTGGCTTGCTGGTGGTATCTGTGCGAGTTTGGTTAGGCTTTGGGGTTGTGTAGGCTCTATTTTTGGTTTGTATGTTGCCTGTTGGTGGTTGGCTATCCCTTGGATTTTGATTTGGCATTTATCTATCTGGTTTTGGTTGATTGGTGTGGGGCTTTATTTTGGGCTGGATATTGGTGACATTTTGGAGGTTTTATGTTGTTCTTTGGGGGCTTTTTCCTTTACTGTTTGGGTCTTTTAAGGTTTTTTTGAGTGATCCTGAGGGTATGATTGAGTGGATTGTGGATTTCCAGAATAAGGCTTACTGTATTTATTTTTCTCTAAGCTCTATAAGGCTTCATCCTCTCTAAGGCTTAATGTGGTGCATATTTTGCTACTCCTCTTTTGTTGCTGGCTTTAATTTAGATTATTTTAACTGGTTTACCTATAACTTTTTGTGGTATAGCTTGTGTTTTTGCAGCAGGTTTATTTTGAAGGTGAAGTTGCTTATGGCTGACTTCAAGCTTTTTTGTAGAAAGATTCACTTCTTTACATTTATCATTCTTTTTAGGATGCTTTTCTTTAGCATCTTTAGAATGTTACTAGGGTGCCTTGTATTTTTTATTAGTGGAGACTATCAGCTCGTAGGTTTTCTTTTGCTTTATTTTATGGCTCGTAAGAGCAGTAGTGAGCTGACGGTCTCTGTTAAGGACTCTATAATCATTTTTATTTATTAACATGTAGAGCCCTCTATGGGTTTTAACTAAAAGAAAATGTTAGCTTAACTAATCATCCTGGATGATTTTGATCGTACAGGATGATCAATACAATTTGGAATAAAAGCCGCCAATCATAATTTAGGCAAGATTTCATAATTTAAATTTTATTCTAATCATATAGGATGATACATATCATCATGGATGATCCATGACAATCATGCCTAAAATAATCCCTTAATTAGGGGATTAATTAGGGTTAAATTGATCGATCACATCGTACAGAATGATTGGAAACCATCGTCCTCGACGATCAGAGCTCTGCATGGTATGATAATTAATTGCAACCTATCATACATGACGGAAGCTTAACTTTTCAACTAATCATTTTAGATGATACCCCTACATCGTACGGGACAATCAGAGCTCAACATGGGATGATATTTAATTGCCATCCATCGTACTGGACGATCAATAGTCACTAGTGAACTAATCATACAGAATGATAGAAATATCATAATGGATGATTCATTCAAATACTTGAACTGATTGTACAGGGCAATGCTGATATATTGGCTAAAAGGGCTATTTTATACTAATTATACAGGACGATATTTGAATCGTCTTGGACAATCTTTACCACTAAATTATAAATTGGGGCTATTTTTGAAGCTTCGTGTTGAAGCTCTCCTAATTGCGGCTAAGCAAATCTTTTGTTGTATTTCTAATTTGAGAGAGCTCAGAAGAGAGGGAGAGTTTGGGGGAGATAGAGAGGATCTTAAGAGGGGGAGTTTGTGAGGGGATTCACCAAGGTTGCTCCAAGAAAGGATTCGATCATCTTCTTCCTTCTTCGCCTTTGGTTCCTTGGTGGCTTTGGAGAGACGATCATCAGTATCAGATCTAGGTTCTCTGTCTACTCCAGGAGGGAGTAAAATGATTGTCAGATTTTCTGCCTACTCCAGGAGGGAGTAAAAGGATTATGGGTTCTCTTCCTTCACCAGGAGGGTGAAAAAGGATTCAAGGTTCTCTGCCTCACCAGGTTAGTGGAAAGATTTTATAAGGGCTTCTCCGCCTTGCCGTGGGGGCAAAAGGAGAGACACTAAGTAATTAGGTCAATACCTAAAATAGGAGGTTTTGGGCAGTGGATGTAGGTCAGATTTGACCGAACCACTATAAATCTGTTGTGTTCTTTCTACTTATCTTTTCATATTATTTTTACTTGTTTATGTGATCTGATCTGTGTTGAAATCTTTGTATTTGGTTATCTGCTTCCACTTAAATTGTTTGTGTTTAAAAAACTCAAAACATTTTCAAAAAATATTTCTTTTTGCTTAAAAATTTTTAAAATACCAATTCAACCCTCCTCATGGTTAGTCTCGGGCTAGTTCTATAGGGTTTAACACCCCTCACGAACTTTCAGATTTGCATTAGAAGATAGTTTAATTTCTTAGGTTTTTGGCAATGTATATGTCCTTATGAGAATACATATGGTAAATTTAGGATGCTACAGTTTGTTATTATAGACCCAAACACATTTACTAAACATGTTTACATGCACACATAATTACTTTCCTATAATGTACACAAAATAGCACATGTAAGCCAACATCAATAAAGGGGTGGCCTATGAGATGGGGCTAAGCCTACTATTCCTTATGGGTTTAATGTTGTTAGGATGTCAGGTTTTTTTAGATAGCCATCTATTTAGTATATATTTGTAGAATTATAAAGATTTAGAGTCTAGGATAAAATCATGTCAAAATTAGGTTAGGTAGGTGCATTTGAATCCTAGACATATTCTAAATTCAAGATTTAAAGTCTAAAACTAAATCCTTAATTCTAACTAAAAAATAACTATCAATCATTGCATGCATTAGACCTGAAAGCATAGTTTTAAAATGTAGGCTAATGTGGTTAGCTGGTAGTCTAATCCAAGTAGATGTAAGCCTAGATTTGCATAAACTTTCTTTATAATGCTCCCCTTAGAGAGTTATCCAATCTTCTAAAAAATTGTAAACTTAAACCTAAATTTGATCCTGATTTAAATTGTAATGCCATACTGCATAATGAGTTACAGTGTTTCTAATATTTTATAAATTTATGCAATTTGTACTTGTGTTCCTCTGACTGGTAAAGAAGTGCTCAGAAATTGAACTTTCCCAATGATAGGTAGATATAAATTTAAATCCTTGATTAGACTATTATAAATCTAAAGAAGCCTAATCACCACTTTAATCGAGAGTTTTCTCAAGACTTCTAATGGGATGTAATTAACTATAGAGGCTTATCTCTATAGGAGACTGAGAACCCAACAAAAAAAACCTACTTTAGTTTGCTAGAGAAAGGGAAAAATCTCTAGTCGTAGATTAAAGTTTTCTCTATTTTTTATTTCATTTTCAAAATGACAGGTCAATACAATTTTATCTTTTGAGATGAATAATATATTCTTAATGCTGAGTTTGTTTATAAAAATATTTTCTATTTATATTATTAATTTGATAGTCAAGCATTAGTCTATCTTTTGAGATAATATATTATGAACTATGCATATCTAATTACAAAAATATAAATTGAATCCGTTTGAAAAATTAATTTTATCCACAAGATTTTTCTTGTAACTCCACTGAAAGTTAAAATGGGGTTGTTAGATTGACTTGAACTACAAATGCACACCAAGAGGGGGTGAATTGGTGTTTAAAAATCTCCTTTTAAAAAATTATCCCTTTAGTCACAGATCATATAAAAAGATTTTGTTTTGTTTTTAAACAAAAAATACAAAGAAAAAATATTTTTTTTATTTTTATTTTTGAATTTTTTTGATTTTTCTTTTTGAGCAAAAATAAAATATATATTTGATGGACAATGGACCTCACAAATCACAGATTTTACAATATATAAAAATATAGGAAATAAAATGCAAAAAGGTAAACAAAATCAAGTATAAACACACCAGAGATTTATAGTTGTTTGATCACCCTTGACCAACGTCCACTCCTCGTAGTCCTCCATTCTGAGTATTGCATTAAAAATTAGTGACTCTCCTTTTATCCCCATAGACAGGAAGAGATACCTTATAAATCTCTTCCACCTCATCGATGTGGCGGAGTAGTTGGATCCCTTTTCACCTAATCAGAGATAGATTGAAGGTTATACATAGTAGGCAATGATAATATTTTAATGCTAAGAATTAGACTATAGAGTTTCAAGTAAGAGATTTTGTATCTGTGAAATTCAGGCAGATGAAAGGCATCAGTAAGTTTGGCAACGAAGGGAAGCTGAGTCCAATGCACATTGGACCATTTAAGGTTATTGAAAGGATTTAAAAGCCTTCCTACCAGTTACGGTTACCAGATCACATGTTTAAAATTCACAATGTATTCCATGTGACACTTCTATGAAAAGGGGTATCTGATCTTGGAAACAAGATATATGCTGAAGACATCGAGGTAAATCTAAATATGAGTTATAAGGAGGAACTAGAAAGGATTTTAGCCTATAATGTCAAATTTTAAAAAAATAAATAGATTATAATTCTTAGATTCTAACAAAAATGTAGAACTTGAGGAGAAGCTACTTGGGATAAGGAATTTGAGTTGAGATAGTTATATCCTGATTAATTTTTTGTGATATGAGATTTAAGCTTTTAAATGTCAGGGATGGCATTTCTTTCAGGAGGGGAGAGTTGTGACACCTCCATATTCAGCATTTGGTTTAACCTTTTCTGACCTAGATTTTTAAAGGGTAAATAGTTGAATATTTATATTTTGAACTCTTTTGCATGTGTTTGAAAGTGATATATGCGTTAGAAAAAGGATTGTATGTGTTTTAGAGTGAGTTTTAAGGGTTTGAAAGCATTTTAAAAAATTTTAAAAAGTTTTCTCTAGAGTGCCACAATGTCGAGTGCTCTGGCAATTAGGTGTCATGTTGACTGATGCCTAGGTGTACAACAGTAGTGCCCGAGCATTATACTCTTGAGCTTTTAGAATTTCAACTAGCATGGAAGCATTAGATAATGGCGCTGCAACACTTAGCCATTATCTGCACTTAAATATATTTTAAATTCACTTTTCCATTTAAGTTGAGCATCGTGGTTAGTGAGTAAGAGATAAAAGGAGAGGGTATTTAAGGAGAAAGGAGGAGATTTGAGCCACTTCATGTCATTGTAGCCATCGTCCCAATTCAGAAAGTTGTCTGGATTGAGGTAGGTCACACCATGCCTATCTAAATTTTTTTAAATTTTTTTAGTAAATTTTTATTATTTTACCAAAAATAAGGATAACTTTCTACTAGTAAAACTTTTTCCACATAACTTTTTATATGTTCTAGAGATTGAGATTCTAAATATTTTGAATAATTTTAAAAATTTTACATGAGGGGTTTTATAATTTTTGTGATTTTTATTAAATAAAAAATAATTTAGACTTTAAAAAATTGTATTATAGTATGATTAAAGTTATAAAATAATATTTTACATAATCTATGGTAATTTGGTTATGTTTTGAATCTATGAATTTTTACTTAGTAGGAATTTTTGTTGTCTACCGTCATAAAAAACTATGAAATTCTGATATAAGCTCAATTATACTTTAATTGCTACACTGTGATGAAACCTATATTTATTTGATTAAATTATATGATTTATTGGTTAAATTGAGAAGTTTTTAGAAATATTATTATAAAAGAAGCAAGATATTTTGGTGTCTATATGGTATATTATAGTGGCTAAAAGGCCATGTTCTTGTGCCTATGAGCATGTTCTGGTGGCAAAATATCATCTTTTGGTGCCTACGAGCACGTTTTGATGCTATAAGCATAAAAGGGAATCATAAGGGATGAGAATCCCTTGAAATTCTATCTAGGATCGAAGAAATATGTTAAATTATATTCAGTGATATAAATTTCAATTATTTGACTACTAATATTATTATTTGAATCTTTGGATAAATGTTATGCTCTTATTACTTTGTCAAATATACAGATTTATTATACTATATTTAAATATTCTAAAAAAGGTAAAATCAAAGAAATATTTTGAAATTTAGCTCGGTGTTTATGGCCTACTGAGCTGTTGTAGCTCATTATGACTTTGCATTGTATTTTTAGGATCTAAGAAAGGGAAGAAGCCTATTGATTAGTATTTCATAATCTTATTTGAGTCTATAGGTATTTCTTCTATTAAATTTTGCATTATCATGGCTAGTTTTATTATTCAGTTCTTTAGCTTATATTTATAGCCATGTATTGTTGTGATTTTGTATATGCCATTTTGATAATGAATGAAAGAGATTTTTTGAATTAGTTTATTTCAATACTCGTGATATTTTAGTAACTTTATAGTTTGTTGTTTGTTTTTTTTAAGGAAGAAAATTTAAAATATTTCTAGAACACAATCATGGAATTTGCCTGGCACCACTCAAGATGATCGAACCTACCCATTAGTGGGTCTCATTTGGTTGAGTTGTGACTTTGTTATCATCCCACTTATCTGACATGGGCATTGTAATATGGAATAACTAAAGTGAGCAGATTTCAGTGAAAATCAAGCATACGTAACATTAGGACAATACTCAAGGCAAGTTGTAAGTTATTCTCTTCTTGCAATTACTTGTGAAGCCATGGATTTATAAGGTGCAAGGAATATTAATTGAAGAGGAAACACAAATGTTATCAAATCAATGTAGTATTCTATGAAAGAGATCACTTAGTAGATGAATCCACAATAAGGAGCTTATATTACTTTTCTTGCAAGCTTCAACCAAGTTATAATCAATTACATTGCTAGAAATTGTATTAGGGTGGTGAAATTTTTTGCTAAGATTGCACTAGAGAGTATTTTTCTTTTTCTTGGAAAGGGTTAGATGACATAAACCTTCCATTTTCCTTTTTTATCTTATTGAGGGAGGAGAGTAATATACATTGTCATATTTAAATTGTTTTCTTCTTTAATGCTTGATCAATGCAAATTGCGAATTATAAAAGAAATATTATATTAGAAACTCATAGTCCAAATAGAATATTATTAAGTTTAAACTCAAATTTTCAATAATTAACTAATATTAGAATTGATTTTAATATGTCAAGATTTGTGGATACCAACTCAAGATTCATTTAGAGATGATTTTATAACATGGCGGCTAACTTAATTCAAGAATTATTCACACTTATCTTTTTAAGATGGTGGCTAATTAATCAAAGTTTTATTAAAATCAAACGTATTAATTATCATGCCTTAAACGCTATAAAAATAAATGGTTCCTCTACATTAAAGCTTCCCACAATCACAAGTAAAAAAGAAAAGAAGGAGAGGAAAAAAAGAGAAGGGAAGATAGAGAGAAGTCCTAACAACATCAAATAGAAAAGAGAAGGAGAAATATCATCAATGTCTTATTCTCTATGTCAAACCCTCATTTTTATACTAGGTCGTTGCATTCCCTCTCAATAATTAACACAAATAAAATGAAATATATATATTTTTAATATAAAGTGTAATACCTCTCCATATGTATCTTTTAAAACTGAATAAAATATTTGGACTTTGTCCAGATATAGACATATGTTAATATCACCAAATCTTTTTGGCTTGAGTATCTTGTTTTTGAGAATTTTTGCGTGGTTATTCTTTAATCATCATTTAATAATTTCTTGAATTTTTATCATTATCCTATAAATTTTTGGCATTGCTTGATAAGCAGAAGACTGATACGCAAGCCGCTTCCCACTACACATCTCAGTCATTTCTCCCTGTACAGCTCAGCTACCACTACTGTACGACAGATGAGTGTCCTCTGCAATCATCAATCTAGATGTTGATCACCAACAGAATCATCTTAGCCATTGGATCATTAGGATTCAACTTTACCTATGTTATATGTATATATATACAGATAACACTACTGTAACTATTGTATTATGGTTTTACATTTTCATCACATCTCTCATCTAGTTATCTCTATCTTTTGTGTTTTCCCTATTTTGGTTAATGGTATCAGAGACCCGAGAAGCTTAATAAGCCCCTCTCATTCAACCCCATGGCAGCTTCAAGAACTTACAGTACAGCTAACATTCCTGCAGCAAATTCTGATCCAATGATTGAAACTACAATCCCTTCCTCCCTCAAATTCTTCATGGCAAGCATCAAATCCATTGCTCATATACAGCTCACAAGTGAAAACTATTCTATATGGAGGCTTTAAATATTGAAACTCTTCTCCACAAATCATTTTGATGGATATCTAACGGGTGATCTTCCCTGTCCGACTAAACTACTCACATCAGCAACTGGGACGGGTTGCACCCAATTCGGCATACACAACTTGGTAGCTTTTAGACCAAAACCTATATGCTTCCCTATACTCCACTATTTCCCCTACCATTCTCCCACATATCCTTAATCCTTATAGCTACCATGAGATTTGGGACACACTCAAGAAGAGGCTACAACCATCAAACAAGTCATGCATGATTCATCACAAAAATGAGCTCGATAATGTCATTATGAGATACTCCTGCATGACTAAATACCTTTCCCTATCAAATCTTAGGTAGATAATATCATGACAAATGGCTCTCACCTTGATACTGAGGACATAATCCTCTACATTTTAAATGTTTTACCTCCTACTTATTAAGCCTTCAAAATAGCTATAAGAACTAAGTTAACACCCTTTAGCTTAGATGACCTTTACTAACTTCTTTGTAGTGAAGAAATAAACCTTGCAGCTCAAAACCTAAAGATCGCCCAACTCGACTCATTCAATACTGCATTTGCAATAGCCAAAGGTCATGCAACGCGATATTATCGTGGCTAGTTCAATCCACAGTAGCATCAGCAACAATCCCGCAACCCCACTTCACATCCCGAACCCAACACTCGAGTTATTTGCCAAATATGCAACAAATCTAGTACCTCGGCCACAACCTACTGGCAAAGAAGCAATCTGCCTACAAATTGAATCAATCTACTACATTCACTATTCCCTATTCCTCACATCATCTCATCTCACCACCGACCTCTCCAACATACAGAATCCAACTCCCTACTCCGGTGCATTAGCTCATCTCACTGCCAACCTCTCCAACATACAAAATCCAACTTCCTACACTGGCGCCGACACCATCATAGTGGGAAATGGGACAAATCTTTCCATCACCAATAGCAGCAAAGGACTCCTACCCACACCCAATCCTCACCGTAAGCCTTACCTTAATCAACTTCTTTGCATTCCTTCTATTTCTTATAATCTCCTCTCACTTAATAAACTAACTTTAGACAATCACTGTTTAGCTCATTTCAATACTAATGGTTTTCTTCTTATGGATCTTCTGATTAGACAGACAATCCTTCGAGGTCACAATACTAATGGTCTTTATCCCATCACCACCTCCATTCTCAACTCACCTCATTCAGCTCTCACCACTCAACTAAACTCAATCGCTCTCTGGCATGCCCGTCAAGGCCACCTACAACACTTTGCTTTTACAAAATATCAAAATCACTTAAGTTTAGTTGTCTGTATTTTTCTACTAATAGTTATACTGCTTATAATGTAACAAAAAATCATAGGCTACCATTTTCTCCAAAACTATCATGTAATTCCACACTACTATCTTTAATACATACGGATGTTTGGGGACCTTCCCCCATTCCTTCCTTAAATGGTTATCTCTACTATATTATTCTAATTGATGATTACTCCAAATTCTCTTAGATATATCTAATGCATCATAAATAAGAAACTACAAATCATCTCATAAACTTTATTTCAATGGAAGAAAAATAATTCAACACCTTCATTAAAACCATCAGATCTGATGGTGGGGGAGAATACTCCTCCACTTCCTAAATAACATTCTAAGCAAAAAGGTAATACCACCAATACAGCTGTCCATCTACACCTAAACAGAATGGGGTCTTCGAACAAAAATATAGACACCTATTGAAACAACTAGAACACTTCTTAATGTTGCCAATCTACCTCATAACTTTTTGTTTGAAGCATTACTCACTGCTCTCTACCTCATCAATAGACTACCCTATCCAAGCACCAAAAATAGATCACCCAACCGACATCTTCATCACAAGCCTCCAACCTATGACCACCTTAAAGTATTTGGTTGTCTCTACTTCCCATGGTTATGCCCTCAGTCACCACATAAACTAGCACCATGCTCCACACCTAACATTTTTCTAGGATACTTCAATGTCCATAAATTATATCGTGGCTACAACTTGCAAACTCATAAAATTCATATATCTTGTCATGTCACATTCCATGAATCCATCTTTCTAATCCCTGATTCAATACCCCACACCAATCACTTGGCACCCCTCCCCCCTCTTCTACTCATACCACACTCCAAAACTAATCTAACTACATCACATGGCTCACCTATTCACATTCTCTCCCCACCTTGCAACAACACCATTCCTCAAACTGATACTTCTGTTAATTGCACAACATCACCACTTCCTCTCTCCCTACAGCCCTGTAACTCGACCATCCCACAACCACCACCACCTTAGATAAACAAACATCCAATGATCACTAAGACTCAAACCAGCCATCTTAAACAAAAATCCATCTTCACACTAACCTCTCAACTTCACAGATTATCTACACCAACTAGCTATACCCAAGCCTCCAAAAGCCCACAATGGCGGCAAGCCATATCCTCCGAGTTACTTGCTCTTTAGTGTCAAGGAACTTGGTCCCTCATCCCATCACCCATAAATCACCCAATTCTCTATTGCAGATGGACCAATAGAACCAATCTAAAATCTTTGGTTCCATTGATCGCCTCAAAGATCAATTAGTTGCCCAAGGCTTTAAGAAGTAATACGGCGTTAATTACCATGAAAAAATTAGTCCTGTAGCCAAACTACCCACTATTTGTGTATTACTTATTGTAGCCCTCCACAATAACTGGTCGATATGTCAACTTGACACCTTAAACGCCATCCTCCATTGTACTCTTGAGGAAACCATATACATGACATAACCCCTCAGTTTTATTGATCAAACTCATCTAAACCATGTTTGCAAACTCTACAAAGCCATATACGACCTCAAACAAGCTCCCCGTCAATGGTTCTCAACTTTCTCCAACTTTCTCCTATCAAGAAATTTTCATTTCAGTAACTCTAATCTATCCCTTCTCATCTACGCATCCTTCGACACTCAAATCTATCTACTCTATGTAGATGACATCTTAGTCACTAGCACTAACACTCAATCTCTCTTCAACATGCTGCATGAGCTTCAATAGCAATTCCTCCTCAACAACCTTGGCAATATCTCAATATATCTCGACATACAAGTGCATAACCAACCCACCTCATATCTTCTCCACCAATCTCAATATGCTTTTGACCTTCTTCACAAATCCGATCTTTTAAACTATAAACCTGCTGTAACTCCCATCTCTCCAAAACCATTCAACAAAATCGATGATTATCAACCATATGCTAATCATGTATTCTACCGCAAACTAGTTGGCTCGTTACAATATCCCATAGGCACTAGACCTGACATAGCATTTTTTGTCAATCTTCTATGTTAAGATATGCACAATCCACTACAGAAACACTTTCAACTGATGAAAAGACTTCTCCGCTACATCAAAGGAACCCTCCATATCAGTCTACCTATTAACAAAGGCAATATCACATTACAATCATATTAGGATTCTGATTAGGCATCCGACTAAATGATAAGAAGTCGACTACAGGTTTTTACACTTTTCTAGGGAACACTCTCATCTCCTAGAGCATCAAAAAGCAACTGATGGTGCCAAGATCCTCTACAGAAGTTGAATACAGGGCACTAGTAGTTGCAGCTTCGGACATCATTTGGCTTCGATGACTTCTTTAAGATTTTCACATCACCTCATCATCTCCAACTCTAATATATTGTGACAGCATCTTAGTAATCTCTCTTACCAACAACCCAGTATTCAATGCTTGCACCAAGTATATATAGATCGACTATCATTTCATTTGGAACAGGATTCTTCTCAAGGAAGTAGTTGTTCACCACATTGATACGAAGGATTAGACTATAGATATCCTCACCAAAGCCCTATCACTAACTCAGTTTACTCACCTTTATAACAAATTGACTCTCCATGCTTTGGATTCTTCATTTGAGGGGAGTGAATAAGCAGGAGATGGATACACAAGATGCTTCCCACTGCATAGTTTAGCCATTTCTCCCTACACCGCTCAACTACCACTAATGTACCACAAATGAGTGTCCTCTACAATCATCAATCCATCTGTTGGTCGCCAATGGAATCATCTCAGCCATTGGGTCATTAGGATTCATCTTTACCTATGTTATATATACATATAACACTACTATAACTATTATATTGCAAAGTTTGATAAGGATGTTAAGCCTTAGTGAACTTATCCTTAGGCACACCAAGAAGTGGGTGAATTGGTGAATTTAAAAGCTCATTGCTTAATTTAAAATAAAGATAATATTTCGGGATTTTTTAATATTTGAAAAACTAGTAACAATTTTCACTTAGTACAAAAGCGAATAAATTTACCAAAACATCTAAGCAATAATGATGATATTCCAATCAGTAGAACGAAGCATTGAGTATAAATTTCACCAAGCAGTTATAATGAATTAAAATGCAAAAAATAAAAATCAGAACAAACACTCAAGAGATTTATAGTGGTTTGGTCAAATAATGACCTATGTCCATTCTCTGGAGTCCTCCTCTCTATGTAATGCACAATCACTATAGTGTCTCTCCTTTTGCCCCCACAATAAGGCAAAAAAGCCCATACACAAAAAACTTCCACCAAACCCGGTGTGGTGGAGAGCCAAAAGCTTTGTCACCCTCCAGGCGATGATAGTGGACCTTCAATCTTTTTCTCCCTCCTAGAGATGGCAAAGTACATTGAACTCCTTTCTCACCCTCCTGGTTATGGTAGAAAACCACCACACCCTTGAGCTGAAGACTTTCTCCCCAAAGCCATCCAAGAAGCCTAGACAGACACTTGGAGGAACAAGGTAATACACTTGCTTGGAGCAACCGTGTGAACCCCTCACACTACTTCTCCCTCACACATAAGCTCTCCCTCTTCTTTCCAAAGCTCTCCTAGATCTTCTTCTCAAAGCTCCCTCTTCAGAACACTCAGCAGCCAAAAGACTTTAAAATAAGTCAATAAGAAAGACTAAATGCAAGGCCTCACAAAAAGCCCTAAATTTATTTATGGTGAAACTAATCGTCTAGTACGATTAGTTCAAAGTACTCCTATTAGTACTATATGAAGAGCTACATGCTGTACGATCACTTTAAGGAATTGAGCTGATCGTCCAAGATAATTTAGATCATCATCAGATACGATTAATTCAAATGACTTGGATTATCATCCTGTACGATTGCCGACGGTTAAATTATCGTCCCATGCAGGAATCGGGTCGTATAGTACGATTGGTCAAATCATCCTGTACGATCTGACTGGATCTATTAATCCAAATTTATTCCCTAATTGCATGATTAATTTATGCAAGATTTAATTACATCGTACAGTACGATATATATTGTACAGTATGATGAGTACAAAATTTGAATTTCAAAATATTGCCTAAATTATGATTGGCGGCTGGGATCCTGATTTCAACTGATCATCCTATACAATATACATCGCATAGTACGATTAGTTCATCTTGTATTAACTATCACAATTAGCCATTTTAATCATTTTGTAATTAGCTGATCGTATAGTATGATTAGTTCAGAAAATCCAACTTGTAATATTGTCACTAACTCACTCCATTGAGTGTGTGTACATGGTTACTAAGCTTAGTATCCACCAAATATATAATTTGACTCAAGAAAGATAAAAATACATAAGAATTGAAAATATAAACTTTTCATGACATACTTAACCTCACTCTACCCATTCTTGAGTTGATTAAACTTACAAGTGTATGGTGGACCTAAAATGTTAATGCATAGGAAAAAGCAGATATGTAATAATAATAGTTAACATGAGATAGCATAGTAAGGAATCCAATAATGTTTGCTATTATCAAAATCACAAGACTTGGGTCCTGATTTACAATAGTATTGCAATTTTCCATTTTCAATACATCTCTCATCTAGTTATCTCTATCTTCTTTGTTTTCCTGTTTCAGTTCATTGCCAAGAAAGGAGATAGATGCACTGGGCTAGCAGTTAGAAAGTGATGTGATCAATTATAAAATTAGAGGTTGACACGGGCATCTAAAAGAGATGAAAGAGGTTATTCAAGTAGGGTTAGGTTTTTTGAAATCAAGAGACTGGTGATGGATTGTTAGTGAAAGAAGAGGTGGCGTCATGGAAAGTTGATAGATTGGCTTGGTAAGATGGATATTAGCAACAATGGCTGAGATTTGGGATCCAATGATGATGAGCATTTTCTTGTAGGAGCTAGTCTGGTATTTTGTGATTTGAAATTTAAGATGAGAGGTGTACGACTTCATATGCTGTAGAGGACATGAGGCGACATCTTCCTTTAAGTGTTAGTATAAGTGTTAAATGTATAAGTCATCAAATAAATTTTTATATTAAATCAAAATACAAGAAAATAAAAAAAAAATTAAAAGCCATCATAAATGGCTGCCAAGTAAATGTATCACTTCTACACGTAGATTTTAATGAAATGAGGTCGAATATGTTGTGTTTAGTATATGAGTGCTGCATAGAGATTATTTTTTTTGTGAAATTACACAATTTATCACAAAAATTAAACCATAAAACATGGATATTGTTTCAGACAAAGACATTGAATACGATAACTATTGGCAACCACCTATTTAGATTTAGTGGCACAAAATGTGATAAAGTTTTCTTGTTACTCGATCAAGAAATTAAATTTTTGCTCAAAAAAATTAAAAAAGACCGGATACCTACACTCTAACGACCAAGGCAAAAAATTAGCATCCAAAATCCAAATAATTATACCCATCGTACTCTCTCCTCTTATTTTCTATAACTTGACGGTAGAAGAAGCTCCTTTCTGGTTCATGAGGGCTTCTCTACTGAAATGATATCTATTGTCACATCATTAAATAAATAAGGATTAATGAATTCCGACGTCGTTTTTAAAGAGCATTAATTATTTGCACCAACATTTCAAATCTAATTTATTAAGGAGTTATTTTAATAAGAAGCAACTTAATTAACAAAATTAGTATAAGAAGCATTTATTAATTAAAATTTAAATACGAAAAAATTCGTTAAAAAATTTGGCGCATTCATAATGCGTCAAATAATTTAGCGTATTCTGAATAAGCCAAATTATTTGAAGTATTCAACTAATGAGGAGAGAGAGAGGACGGGAGGGAGAGAGAGAGCTATGTACATAGGAGAGAGAGAGAGATGGGAAGAGAGGGAGAGAGAGACACGGGGAGAGAGATGGGGAAAGAGGGGGTGAGGTGTGGGGTGACAAAAATTGAGAGTTGACGACCAAGGGAGGCAGAGAGAGAGAGAGTCGGAGAGAGAGAATTGATATGTAATATTTAACTAACATTTAAATATTAGTAAAAATATATTTTAAATATATAATTAATAATTATTTTAACTATTCTATTAAAAAATAATTAAATATTTAATAATCAATTAAAATATATTTTAAATATTAGTTAAAATATAATTTAAATATTTAATTAATAATTATTTTAACTTATTATTAAATATATAAATATTTAATTATTATTTAAAAAAATAGTTTAAATAATTATTAATTAAATATTTTAATTTTTTTAATTAATATTTAAAATATATTTTAATTGATTGTTAAATATTTAAATATTTATTTATTATTTAAAGAAATAGTTAAATTAATAGTTAAAATAATTATTAATTAAATATTAAAAAAAATTAATTAATTTTTAAATATATTTTAAACTAATGATTAAATATTTAAATATTTAATTAATATTTAAAGAAATAGTTAAAATAATTATTAAATAAATAGTTAAAATAATTATTAAATAAATATCTAAATTATATTTTTATTAATATCTAAAAAATATTTAAACTAATTGTTAATTATTTAAATATTTAATTATTATTTATAGGAATAGTTAAAATAAATATTAATTAAATATATAAAATATATTTTTACTAATATTTAAATTTTAGTTAAATATTACATTTCAATTCTCTCTCGCCTACTCTCTCTCCCGTCCACTCTATCATTTTCTCACTCCTCAGCTCTCTCCCTCTCTCCCCTCCTCTCTCTCTCTCTCCCTCTCTCTCTCTCTCTCCTGTGTGAGCACTCTGTCCCTCTCTCCCATCCCCTCTCTCTCATCTTTAATTGAATACTTCAAATAATTTGGCTTATTCAGAATACCTTAAACTATAAGGCGCATTCTGAATGAGCCAAATTTTTTAGCAAATTTGCTCCTATTTAAATTTTAATTACTAGGTGCTCATTATACTAATTTTGTTAATTAAGCTGCTCCTTATACACTATTTAACTATTTTTCAAGATGCAAAATTTATGAGAAAAAAAAAAATAAAAGAAATTTTGACTCTAAATATTTTGATCACTTTGATCATTATCATAAACCAAATAAGACGAGTTTGAAATTCAATCTAATTAACATTTTGTATATGATACTCTGATTCAGTTTTTTCTATTTATAAATCCTTTAAATTCCATAAATAATGAGATTAATAAAAAATAAAATTGAAAAGAGATTTATCAAACAATTATTGATGGTGAATACTTCCAAATAAATTTTGAAAATATTTCTATGCCCATTTTGGTCAAAATTAATTTGAAAGTTATTAAATTTATTTTAAAATTAGTGTTATAATATATATATATATATATATAAGATAAATTTTAAATGAATCTAATAATATCAAAACTTTTTAGATTTTTTTTTTTTTCCTAGTATCTATCATAGAGTAATATTGGCTTAAGGTTTTATTTGAGACAGTTCTTTACCGATATTTTTTTAATTATTTTTAAGAAAATTTTAAATTACAAAATAAAATTAAAAAAAAAAAAAAAAGTAAACTGTCCCAGTCAGCTTAAATCCTCCCATGCATACTCGGCATGAAAATTAATGATGTGAATGTTTACTTGTAAAATTCCTTTCACATGAACGAACTTCTATAAGTCATCCATCCCTTCCCCGCCATTGCATGTAAGATGAGGCTTTCAGTGAAAATCCCAAACTCTCCTTCATCGGCAATGGCAGCGGCAGCGGCAGCGGAGTTGGAGGAGGAGGAACCACTTAGCCCGGTGTCGATGCTTTTCCGGCAGCCTCAGTTTAACTACAACATCATCTACATACTTGGATTTGGAAAGATCTTAACCATCAAGGAGATAAAGGCCTGTCTCGAGGTCACCCTCCTTCGTCATCCACGCTTCAGTAGCATCCAGGTACTCTCGCTCTAAAATACAACTAAATTTGTAAACACACATATAATTTAGTTATATTACACTGCTGAGTGTTTAATAGCTTTGTTACATTTGTTTTTTTTAAATTTTGATCTGCTATCTAATAGAATAGTTGAAATAGAAAATAACAACCCTGAAATTAAAGTTTTATCTATATAGTATGTTGATAAGATTTTAAAAATAATAAAACAAAAAATAGTAATTGTATACTTTATGTAATAAAATATTATGTTATTCGTTTATTATTACTAATAATTTTAGGAATGATCTTGTTCCTAATGATAAAATTTTAAAAAAAAATCAGGTATAACGTGCTAGACAAGCTAAATCACATAGTAGTAAATTTGGTCCATAATTGAATAATTCTTCATCGAGTGCACAAGCAAGCAACACAATAGGAAAATGGCTGATTTTTTATGGCATTTTATATCATAAAGCGTCAAACTTTCATCAAATTAACACATTTCCGACAGATTTTCGACTAAACATTTTTTTCCAGTAAATCATGCATCGAAAGATAAACACCTTTGAAATAAATCCTCTGGAAATGTTTCTAATAGAATTCTGGCGAAATAATTTGCCGAAACATTTCAAGCAAAATTTGCTGCGAGAAAAAAAAATACTCAAATTCGGCCCCAATGCACCCAGCCCGTTGGCCCGCTTGACCACCCACCTGCCAACTTGCCTGCCTACCTTGGCTAACCTACCGACCCTCTACCCGCCTACCTGCCAGTCTGCCCGTCCACCCCTGCAGCGAGGTTCAAACCTCACTACTTTGGAGGATAGTCCATTGTCCATCCATCTTGCTTTGATGAACGATATCTAAAGATCTATTTTAAAGAGCTTGGATTTGGGGCATAGACATTGTCTTGAAATTCAAGAGAGCTCTATGTGTCACGCCTCAAGATTGAAATTAGAAGAATTATTTATTTTTAATCTTTTAACTATTTACCAAAGCTTCTATAAAATCGTCTAGTTAAATCAATACATCAAGCAAGGCAACTATGATTCATATATCTCGAAAGCTTTCACTATATTCATCTATCAAAATCTAGTTTGCAATAGCTAGTAGATTACATACTGTTACTATTTAGGTTGACTTAGCACTATGAGGCTATGCTAAGGCTACACGGGTGAATTTGGAAATGTTTTCTCGTGACAAGTGGTATCGAAGCTAGGTTTAATCCGAGGGCAAGGCACATGCCAAGACTGTGGTTAAGCAAAAGAAGAGGCAAGGTTTGTATGGCAAGCATGGAGTCATTATGGAGAAGCGAGGGAATGAATGAGCGTCATGATCCAGTATTCAAGCCACAGGGGAAACCTAAAGGGAGGATCTCTAGTATAAGTTCAAGTTTACTTCAATTGACAAAGGCAGTAAATGGCAGGGAGACCCAGGTGAATAACATAGGTGAAGAGAGGAGTAGCATAGTGGAAAAAGGTTCCACCATCTAGACTATGAGAAAGAGAAAGGTGTCTCAATTGGATGAATCCTTGATTGGAAAGATGGAGGTGCATTGAGAGTTCAAGAGAAAGCTCAATGGGATGTTAGCTCAAATTGGGGACCTACATGAGAATTATAGGGATGCCTTGGTAGAGAAATCCACCACCAACTACAATTGTTCTAGGTAAGAATTCAATATGTAGGGGCTTGATCAATGAGAGAGACAAATGGGTCAAGGAAAAAAGGAGGCTTGCCAGTACATCGAAGGGGTGATAGAAATTGGAAAAAGCAAGCCAAGGGTTGGAAAGGAGAAGAGAATAATCCAAAATGTCTTGTTTTCTTAAGGAGGACCTCATTGGGTATGACATTTTCCTAAGATAGTCTCAATCCTCCTAGCCAATCATCAAGGGGTTAAGAATGGCGAGGCTGGTGATCAAATGGAGCTTATGCCGGTGTTGCAGGAATAAGGACAAGAGGAAGACATTTCCAACGGTGTGGAGTTAAAAGTCTTAGAAGACATCCTAAGGGATGAGGAGGGCCATCTAACTCATGAGGGTGAGTTAGAGGAATACATTGAAGGCTTACCAATACAAATGATAGAAGTCTTTGACGTACCTTCTGATGCCCTAATAGACAAATAGCCTGAGGAGCATCTAAGATAGAAAGGAAGATCCCAAGTCCTTAATGCATAACTAAACAACAAGGAAGTTAACCTAGGGTCCCAAGATGCTCCAACAGGCAACGTGGAATCCACTTTGGGGAAAGCCCAAGGACCAAGGGGGCCAGATATGCAAGATAGACCTATGGTGATCCAAGAACCTTCAACATGAATTCAAGAAGGCTCATGATAAGGGCATCATGAGAATAGGTTGGGGAGAGTGTCATGATGAAATTAGGACCTAGAGGTTTAGCCAAACCTCTTGGGCGTGACTTATCGAGTGGAGGTGAAGAAGTTTTCTAGAACCATTCTTGAATGGGGCCAAATGATAATTAAGGGAGCTAGAAGGTTATGGAAGGTTCTAGAAGATTCTAACAGGCTATAAAAGGTTCTAGAAAATTACAAGAATTTTGAAAGATTCTAGAATGCTTTTGACAGGCCTAAGGTTTCTTAGAAGATTTTATAGTGCTCTAGAATGTTCTAGAATGGTGTGGATATTTGGAGAGTAATCTAGGATGCCTTAGAACTCTGTAGAACATTATAGAATTAGGTAAGAATATAGGGAATAATGTGGAGTATTCTAGAGCACTCTATACTCATACATAATGGAGAAAAATCTATCATGTTCTGAAGCATGGGACGAGGGATATAGATAGGACCCTCCACCTTAATTTTTAATCAACTCTTCCAACTCCCAACTCCCTACAACCTCTCTTATAAAATTCTCTTGTAAAAGTAAAGATTTTCCTATTCACTCTCTCTAGCATTCTTTGCTCTCTAAACAAGCATTGTGAGAGTTTTTAGGCTGATTTAGCACTAGAAAGAAGTGCTAAGGCTACATAGGTGACTTTCAAAAGAATAAATAAAATACAAAAATAATGAACAATCAAACCTAGAGATCTCAATCCACCTCACTCATCAAAGTCTTGACCTCTTCTTTTGCCTAAAATAAGTCATATCCACAAAATGAACACACAGCCCAACAAGCAACCAAAATCCACCACTACATTCAATGTAAGGTCTTAAGAATTAATATGTTTACACATCTAAGTAAATTTAATTAAGTTTGTCATCGATATGAAATCATCACTCAATACCAATGTATCAATAGAAATTAATCTGATCAATAAACTCAGAGCAAATCAAGAAGTATATGAATCTATCAATATATAATAAAACTAATAAATGTATATGAAATAATGTTAAGCATCGTGTAAAAAAAATAAATGGTGAGTGTTTAACATTCTATTCATGATATGCAATGTAGACCTATAGATTAGTATATCATGTTAGTGTGCTATGTGAATGTGTCCAATGTCTATGAAGGTAGTTATCATATACTCTGTCTTGATGTATTAGTTCCAATGTTATGTCAATCAGTTCTATATCAGTTCTACTTGTTACCATATGAATGTAACCAAGAAAATGATTATGAATAACAATATAAGGCATTCAGCTTTAGTGTAATATTCTTATTCTTTTATCTATCATCTTTGAGACTTATCATTACATCATCAATATAGGTGGCTTTTATTAATCTATAAAGATTCATCACTCTCTACTTAGCAAAAAAATTGATCATCAGTTTAGGCTACAACTGAGATAACACCATAAATCATCTTTAAAGAAAAGCTCGTCAAGGCCCACCCTCCTATACAGGATATTAATGTTTTAAGAGCCAACCTGTATTAATTATAGAGTTAACAACTAGTTTTTCTTAGTTACTATAAATGCAACATTTATCTTATATCAATTATATTATTCTCTCTTTAATGTATGAAATGCAACATGGATGTAGGAATCTATATACTGGCCAATATCTTTAAAAAATCATAACTTCTAAACCACTATTGCTCGACCAAGGTGATGGCCAAAGTAATTTAGGTTTTTTCAAGGTATTTTTATGAATACACTCACATACACACACACACACACACACACACACACACACACACATAAGGATTTACTTACATTTATATCCAATAATCAAATATTAAAGGTAAGTTCAATTTTTCTAATGTGTAAATCTAATTTAGAACACAAGTGCTTATTATCACATCAAATAATACAATTATGAATAGAGTGTCAATCTCATGAGGAATAACCATGAATAACATATGATCACTTTACTACTACTTACTAGACTATGAGGTTTATCTAGTGAGTTATAGAAAAATGTGTGGCATTTGTAAAAGTAAACATTTAAAATGCAAGAGTAAAAGGTTTCAGATTTTTTTTTTAAGTTCTAAACCTTTGAATCCTTAAAAGAACTAATTGTATTGAAGAGGGCTAATTCTTATGGTTGTTGTGAATCAAAGAAAATTTTCTCCTTATCTATATCTAGCTTATCATAGACTAAGCTAGGATCTTCACTAACTACAGTTAAACAATCTCTTTAAGATCCCATAACCCTAACCACCATATGTCTATACATGGTTGGACTACATTTTAAGTTATCTAATTATTCTTCAAGTACATCTATCGAGGCTAAAGATCACACTATATTTTGAATTTATGTAAGGCCTATACATAGATCAACTTAAGTTCAAAAAAAAATAAAAATAATAAGATATAATGAACGTTAAAGCTTACTCTGAGCAATGCATGCCTTTAATTCATCAAAGATTTAAAATATTTTATTAGCTACAATTGGAGGCATTAAAAAACATAATAAACATAATAAACACAATAAACTTTACAAACATTATATTATACTAACAAGTTCACAAGTGCAAGCTCAAGACTGAAATAAAAACACGAGATTGCAATGTTTAGAAGTAACATAGAATCCTATAATCCCTTACTCACTCCTTTCTTTAATCCACTTCAATGGATGACACAAATACAAAAAACACAAGCTACACACTCCACTAAACAGCTCTCTCACATTTACACACTCTCACAAAATGACACTATAAATAACCCTTCCAAGTTTCCTTTTCCTTACCACAAGAAATAGGTGACTACTTATAATTTTAAAATATGAACTAAATTAGCACTACAGCGCTGGCTTAATGGCACTATGGCACTACTGGACTGGTGCATTGGTTCACCAATAGTTGCTTTGGTTCACAGATTCAACTGACATTTGCTAAGATGCTAGGATATTTAAAATTGAGGTACTCCGATCTAGCACTGTAATTCTGAGTTGGTAGCATTGTGGAGTTAAACTCTCCAACCAATTTTTAGTAAGCTTCTGCTATGGAACTGAAGGCATAGCGCTATGACATTGAAATGGGTTATTGTGTTGTTGTGCTATACTTGTGACGCTACGGTGTTGCGTTAATTTTCCTTTTTTTTTTTCACAAAACACAAAGTTTATAAGCACAAAATAATATAATCATAAGAAAATAACATAAAATTTTTATCTTATCGCATAGTCTTTTGGATGAACGTTGCCCAACTTCAATCTCTCAACCACCATTGCTTTACTACTATAAATTCTACCTCTATCACATATTTATTACAATCCTCCAACCTCTATCACCTTCTAACTATAGTTCTCCAACCAGCATCGCTTATCTGTAGTTCTTTTGACCTTTTCAACTTGCCGGATATAGTTCTCCTAACCTCCGTTACCCACTGACTGTAAACCTCATACCACTTTTTCCTTAAATCACCATCACCTAATAATAATCTTTCAACCACCAAAGATTGAATATAATCCTTCTAACATCAGTAGACTTCTAGTTTTGGTCCTTAGACCACTATTGTCTTATTATGATCCTCAATAACCATCTCGTGGCAACATTCCTCAGAATATCATTTCCCAATTATGGTCCTTGACCACCATTGTTTGATTATAATACTCAAACCACCATCACTTAATTACAATCCATTTGACCTCCATCTCTTACTGACTTAGATCCTCCAATCTTTATCACCCACCAACTACAGTCCTCTGAACTTCCCCACCTGCTAGCTATAATTTTTGTACCGCCATTGCCAAACTATAGTCCTCTAACCACCATCTCTTGACTATAGTCCTTCCTAGATGTATTGCTTGTTAACTATGGTCCTCTATCCTCCTTCGCCCATTGACTATGCTCTTTAACCTCTTTCACTCGCCAACTATAAACCTCTAAACTATAATCTTTGGTTATTACCACCTGGTTACTCCAACATTTATCTGCTTTATCACCTACCATCACTAATAATGCCGATATACACCATCACCTATAGGATTGATGCACGTTTTTAACAGTAGTTCTGACTCTCAACTTCATTTATGATAAATTCTTGCCAAAGGGCTCTTTCAACTTTAACCACAAAAACTATTTTTTGCATTGTATCAATATTTTATCTTAGGGAAGGGAATTATTTGTAATCAATGATAAATACCATTAAAATCATTTCAAATGGGCCTTGCCCCATGATTTTTTCAATTTTTTGGTTTTCCACATAAGAAAATATGATGAACCTTATGATTCTTTCCCACATCTCTTTATCTATGAATTTTTTTGGATCTTCACATAAAGTTATAAAGTTTGAATCTCCATCTTTATACTACCATGATTATTTTAGCATGTAATAGTTTTGCACTATATGTGGGAACTGATTCTTGGGTTGGGGACAACCTCAAAATGTTATTCATGTCAATGCCTCAATTATGTTCGTAATGATCTAGTACCTTTACCATGAACTATTTTATTACTTCTGAAATAAGTATTTCAATTTTGAGGACAACCTCACTTATAAAACCACATGGGAATCATCTTATGCCTACCCTCTCAACTATCAATCATTATTTCACTAATTTCATGAAAAGTAGAGTAGGACTAAGGGAAACATTAGCTACAACTTCAAATAGATATTAATGCTAACATCTTAAGCATAGTTAAAACTAAGAAAGTTCTTTAAATAAGTATATAAGATAATCTCATTTTCATAAGTTTTCTACTAATCATGAGAAATTTTTAAGGAAATCTTCAAGTGAATCCTTAGCTCTAAATATAATCCCTAACAGGACTTCTACTCCATAAGCAGAGTCATAATCATAACCTCAAAAAGAAAGTAGCAGTTTAAAGATAAATAAATCTTCACATTGGATTTGGTATACATGCAACATTCTCTCCCTGTTAATCAAGGTATAATCAATGCTAGGGAGATTTGATTTGACATCTTCTACATAGGTTTATATCATCGAGCAATGCTTTAATAAATAATATAAGAGAGGTCAAACATTAGTGTATTTCTCCCAATCTCTTTCATACAAGTTAACATCATTGAATAATGCTCTGATAAACAACTTCAGATATTACAAAATCCTTGGTAGATTTTTTTATACATGTTCTATAAAGGTTACCATCATCGAACATCCTTTTGACAAATAACCTATGATATGTGATGCCCTAGAATCTAATGGGAGAAATTAAGGCTACTTCCTATTTAGTCCGATCATTTAGCACAACCAAAGATGCTAAAAAAATAAATAATAAATAGAAATATTATCATTTCCCAAAATAATTATATATAACATCCAATACAAGTTCCAACCATATAAAAAATTAACTAGATTATAAAAAAAGAATACTTCAAAAAGATCTGAATATTTTATAGACTAAGCCTTATCAAAACTACCCTATTCCATAAGGGTTATATTCTTTTCTGAAATGATGTATAAAAAATACAAAGTGAACATATACATACTCAGTAGGACACCAAACCTACTTAAGAATTTAATAGTTTAAATTTGTTTATTTTATATAAGACTAATTAAATAATATAATGATCTAGCTAAATTTCCCCCCAAAAATGGGAGAAATCTAAAAGGCTTTAAGTTTTAAATTTCACCTAGATTTTTTAATTGGATTTGAATTTAATGATTTAGCTTGATTGAAAGAAGATGATTTTAAGGAATTGACCTCATACAAATTATGTGGTCAATAATATATCTTGACTTTCTAATTCATACAACACTTAAGGTTCAAAAAATACATTAGATTTAGGCAACCGTTCCAATTCAAATGACACTTCCCATTCATACAACACTTTAAATTCATATACATATATACATAGGCCCTTACAACTCTACTAATATTTTATGAAATAGAATACAACCTCCACATATAATGCCTCATTTTTCCACAATTTTTCACTACATAAAAGGAAAATCATATTACCAGCATGCATACATAATATGAAAGATGATACAAAAAAATATATAACTTA
Organism: Dendrobium chrysotoxum; assembly: GCA_019925795.1. NCBI lineage: Eukaryota > Viridiplantae > Streptophyta > Magnoliopsida > Asparagales > Orchidaceae > Dendrobium > Dendrobium chrysotoxum. The sequence continues at coordinate 52,392,908 of CM034314.1, read as the reverse complement.
CACATTCATAATAGTTTCAATAGTGTGCGGGGTATAATTTTTATATATAGTTAAGAATAATTATTACATAAATCATTCATAGAGAATGTAGATAACTCAATTTTAAGGAATTTATTGTATTATAATAACTTATAGTTAAATCAATATATTCACAACAAACTTTAAGAAAACATGGAAATTAAACTAATTAGTAAAGTTTTGCATTCTTACTATCCACAAACTTAGTATATTCTTTTCTAGTGTCTTAGCACTTCCAATCTAAAATCTAATATATGGTTTTTGACTCAATTCAATCTAATTATGCAAATAGATTAGAAGGAAATAGAAAAAAATAATTTCAATACATAAAATTTATCAGAATTAGGAAGAGACTTATAAATCTTACCAAATTTGACTCAGTTAACACAAGTAGACCTGCTCCAAAATTTTCATTACATTCTTCTTTATTTAATCAAAATATTTCATGCTTTATTTCAAATGCCCAATAATTAAAATAGATTATAATAGAGCTATGTCATGACAGCTTTTTTCTCCCAGGTTGCTTCTCTTTTGATTTAATGTTTTTGTTGAACTTTAAGCATTAAGATTTGCTTATTTTAGTTTCATAACATTAAAAACTAGAAAATGCTCTACTTGAATCCCAACTCATCCTCAAGCACTCTCTGAATTAAATTTAAAACCCATTTACTACTTTCAAAAACATGAAACGCATTATGTACCTCAAACATATGATATGGCAGTAATACTTTATAAGCAAACTTCCAAACCTTAGTAATCTCCTCAAAAGGCCCAATGGGCTATGATTTCCTTCTTTGCTAAATCTACTCACATCCTTTAGAGAGATAACCTTTAGAAACATAAAATCCCGTATCCAAATATTAAATTGCTTAATACTTTGGATCATAACACTTACTTTTCTTTTTTTTTGAGTTACTTTTAATTATTTCTTGATCAATCATATCTGTTCGGCAGCATCATCACTAGCTCAAGGACTAATAGTCTTTTCTCACCTACCTATATCAAGGATGATAATGTTTTACACCTCCGACTATATTATACTTTATTTAAAGCCAAGCCAATACTTATCTTCAAATGATTATTATATGCAAACTTAATCATAGTGATATAATTTTCCAAACTTCCTCCAAAATCCAATACATAGAGTTACAATAAATCTATGAATATTTGAACAGTCCTCTCAGTCTACACATCCATCTATAGGTGAAAAGTCAAACCAAGATTCAATTTAGTTCCCAAGCCTTCTTGAAAACCCCTCCAAAGTTTTGAGGTGTATCATAAATCACAATTAGAAATAATAACTGGTGGAATCCTATGTAGTATAAAATCTCCTTCACATATAATTATGATTTTTTTTGTATTAAACTAGTTTGCCTCATTGACAGAAAATGAACTAACTTGGTTAACATAACTACAACAAACCATACAACAATATTATCTTTCCTCTACCTTAGGAAACTTATAAAAAAATTCATAATAACTTCCTCTAAATTTTTACTAAGGAATAGATAAGATTTGAGGTCTGATACATTTTTGGATCTAAAGATATCCCTTCATTGCTAACAACATGACCCAAAAAGGTGGATGACCTCTACCAAAACTCTAATGTCAAGAATTTAGCATAAAACTAATGTTGTCTCAACATTTCTCATACATAGATTAAGTGCCTCACATGATCATCCTTAGTTCTTGAACAAACTTGAATATCATCAACATATGATTTGTCCGTATGAGCGCATAGTGTCCCCGTACGAACTTGTATGAACTCTATTCAGTCATCCATATGAATGTATATCGTCCCGTACGATGCATCCATACGAACGCATAGTGTCCCGTATGAACAGTTCAAATTTACTGTATGAACTCAATTTAGTCGTCCATACAAAGATTACATCATACAGTATGAACAATTTAAATTCGTCTGTACAAATTGGTACGAACCTGATTTTGTACTCTATCAATCGTCTGTACAAAATGACATCGTACTGTACGAACAGTTCAAAAAATAAATAATTCATCCGGTACTATCCTATACGAACCTATTTTTGTACTTTGTAAATGTCTGTATGAAATGGCATCGTACTGTATGAACATTTTAAAAAAATGAACGGTTCGTACAGTACGATCCTGTATGAACCTGATTTTGTACTCTAGAAAATGATGTACAAAATGCACTTCGTACAGTACGATCCGTACTTAGAAAACTTTTAACTCATGAATCAATCAGGTCCATTCTAGAGGGATGCCCAGTACAAATTGTCCCGTATGATTACAAATCGTACAGTATGATTAGCTTTAAAAATCCAAGTTTTGTCTCTCTCTCCCCCTGTGTGTGTGTGCACGGTTACCCAATTACGATCACACTCTCTCATACTCAAGAAAAATAGAAAAATTACAAACTTCATTACAAGAAACCCTAATTTAATTTATCTTGAAGTTTTCGACAGTCTCGAGTATGATTGTCCTGAAATGTTAGTATACACACAAAATAAGTATAGAATGAAACATAAAGATGTGAGCCATAATGTTTGTTATTATCAAAAATATGAACTCATGAGCTTAATTCACAACATAATTAATGTCAAATTAATTCTTAGAGTGTATAATGTCACTAAATGGCCTAGGTTTAAGTTTCATCTTAATTGTATGTAGAGTAGATTTCCTAGAATTAAATTTAAGTTGGCTAGATACAACCCAAAGTTAATTTACTTAGGTGTCTCGATTGTTCATTTGGACTTGTAGTTAGGTTAAACAATCCATAACAAAATAAAAGCCTAATGCTCTATGGATTAACCATTATGAATTTTGAAATATTTAGGTTAAACTATGACCAAGATATTTGAAAATTCAAATTAGGATAAAGGGTGTATCAAATATACCAAAAAAAATTACAATATATAAGGAACATAACCTAATTTAACTCAACCAAATTTGTGTTTAAATGGCTAAGCGTTTAATAATTAATTAAGGAAAAAATAATGAAATTATTCCTTAAATACTTATCATCTGTAGTTAATTTTATTTTTAAATATTAGAGGATCTCATCTTGAATCCTTAGAGCTCTAATTTACTTAATTTGACTTAATGAATAATTTTGTATGATTTTTCAAAGTTTTGGCTATTTAAATACGTTTTATAATGAATTTAATAGATTTTAGAAGTGGCAATGTTAACAAAGAAACACTTTTCATGTGGCAAAGAGGGTTAGGGACGCATGGACATTAGTCAGCCCTTTAACCAACTTAGCAAGGATCTCAACCATCTGATCTCATGTGGAATGAGACAGATGGATGAGATGATTAACTCATTTCATCATTTGAAGGGATCATAAAGTTAAAAACCCTCTTAAATTCATTATAAAATGTTTATTAAAGTACCAAACCCTAGGTAGAGCTCTCTAAAGACTAGATATACCATTGTATGAAGTTTGGAGGCTTCATACATTGCCTACAGAGAGCTAATTTGAAACCTAAATTAGAAGTTAGGGTTTGAATTTTATCTTAGTTAGTGGTTTTTATTAGGGTTTATTCCCTTCCTTCACTCCTAAGGAATAAATTTTATGAAGATAATAATGCTTGGCAACATCTACATAGAGAGTTTGAAAGCTTCAGAAGGAGGGTGGTTTGGCTACTTTGATTACTCACCCTCAACAAACTCTAAATGACTAGGAAAGGGTTGGGGAATGTTGAGAAGCTCTTGGGAAACCAAAAAAAAAAAAGATTCATCCATGAGGAACTATACCTGAATTATAAACATGGTCTTGGCTAATTTTCCCTATTCCAAGCTCTAGTGATTAATCCAAGGGATATAAACCATTAGAGGCCATGGCTAGATTATTTCCAAGTTTTTTAAACCATTAGGGAACATTCTTTGCACTAGGACGTGGTCTAAAAGTTTAAAAACTCAAGGTCATTTTCCCTATATGGGGACTATTGGGTTAGGCTTGGGCTAGCCTAAGCAATGGTTTAAGTTTAAGGGTACTAAAAGAATTTCTAAAATAGGTTCACATAGGTCAAGTTGGATGGAATGATCTGGAGCTACGGGTTTAAATAGATTTAACCACTTGTGTAATTTTTAGTGAATTTGATTTGTTTGAGTAGTCAAAGCTGGTCAAAGAAACTACGATAGACCCTAGGGGAGCTTTAGGTGATGTATGGGTCAAATCTAAGGAGCTTGAAACAATATATTTGGTGTTTAAATTAAAGAGGCCATGCATGCCTATATTTGACCTTTTTAAGTGAATTGACCAAGTTAACTTGCCAAATACTTATTGGGCCATGATTTAAATATATTTAGGAAGTCAAATAGACTAAATTTAAGTACTATATGAGGTTGAATTGATCATATGCAAATGTTGACTCATTTAGCTATTCTTGGGTTGGGTTGTCTAAGTTAATATTTGTCCAAGGTAGGTAGACAAATCATGAGAAAATCATGAGGAGCTTTGAAGGATTTAGTTTGGAAAAAATTGATGAATAATAAGGGTTTATAAAAGATATATGCAGAGGTTTTACCAAATGAGCTACCTAAACTAAGTCAAATGGGCCAACCTTTAGCTTGGGGAGCAAGAGTTAATGAGTTTAGTATCTAAACATCTTATGATAAGTGTTCATGCATGGTATGATTTAAAAAGGAGGGGGGGGGGGGGGGGGGGGGGGGGGGGGGGAGTGGCGGTCCAATGAAAAGTACAGTGCACTTGTCAGGTCAATTATAGATCAAGGTTTTCAACTATTTCAAGTTTTTTATCTTTATTTCAAGGAGCTTTGGGTTTAGTGGCTGGGTCTAAATCATCTAGACCAGTCATCAAATCCAAGACTGGATGATTTATTTAGGTATTTAAGGTTTAAATGAACTTAGCTAAAAATAGGTTGGCAAATAGACCCCCAATAGGTGTGATAAACTTATAAAGTAAATATCACATGTTGGTGTTGACCAAAATAATCAACATAAACTAATTAAAATTTAATTGGAAAGTACCTGAAAGAAAATGATCCTAAATAGGAAAAATTAGGGTTGAAAGATGACTTGAATGGGAGATCTATCCCAAATAAATAAAATTAAAGATATTAAAATGAAAGGTTATTGCCAAATGAATATAGTTATATGGTTAAATCAGGATAATGCTATAAATTGTATTACACAATCAATCAAAACTCAAAAAGAAAGGAAGCTTAAGTACGGAGACTCACACCTAATCATGAGAATGAGATTTAGTGATGATAGGATATCCATCGGGAAGTTTAATCTTAACTTCTAAGAGGGACGTCATAAAAGTAAACTTGTACTCAAAGTCTATAGGAGTTTGTAAGAGCAAACTTAGTCCTAACAATTATTTTTGATCTGTACGGGCACCATAAAAGTAAACTCATGTTAAAAGTCAATAAGATGTTGTAAGAGGGGACATAAACTAATGACTATTTTTAATCAGGATGATTGCCATAAAAGTGAACTTATCCTAAAAATAAATTAGATGCCATAATAATAGATTGACATATTAAATATTTTAAGCAAGATGACTGCCAAAAAAGTGGACTTATGCCAAAAGTTTATAGGATGTCATAAGAGTAAACTTAGAGATAATGACTATTTTTAAGCAGGATTGCTACCTTAAAAGAAAACTTATGCCAAAATTCAATAGGATGATGTAAGACTAAACTTAAACAAATGATTATTTTTAATCAGGAAAGCTGTTGTAGAGAAGACTTACACAAAACCTTTAGAGCATGAATTTATATATCTATCTCAAACAAACAAATCTACTGGGTACTCAAATGAGAGATGGTTCCCAAATGTCTAAATTTAAGTAGTTAGATCAGGACAATACTAGGTATTGTATTACACAATTAACGAATGTTCAAAAGAAAAGGAATTCTATAGTGAACTTGTACCAATCCTTAAGAACAACTTTAGTTAAGCACTATAATCGAAAATTTCTTAGTTTTAGTATAACTCCCTAGACCTAGTCTTATCATCTAAAATTATTTTATTACAAAAACATTAACAAAATCTCATTCATAAATACTACACATTGTAGTATCTCTCGAGTATCACCCATTCACATGCAACATACGATGTTCTCCTTTATAATCAACTAATAGATAAGAAGCTCTTTAGTAGACTTTCTTGACCACAAATGGGCCTTACCACATCAGTTTGAAATTACCACCTATCTTCTGATGGACAAAAATGGGTCTTTATAGAACCAATACCAAGTCTCCTACTTGAAAGTTATTGAAAGAATCAATTTATCGTGTGCTTTAGTTATTTTACCTTTATATAACTTGAGGTTTTCCTAAGCCAGTAATCTCATCTCTTCTAAACCATAAAGCTCATCTAACCAGAGTTTAGTTTTTTGTTTGTATTTATGTCCTAATTTACTATAATCTTGAGTGAAAGCAGCTAGTCCTCTAAAGGGATTATAGCTTCTACTCCAAAGACAAAAGCATATGGCATAGACTGAGTTGGAGTTCAATAAGTGAGTTGATACACCCATAAATCTTCTCCTAATTTCTTAGGACATTTATATTTATTATCATTTAGGATTTTCTTTAAATATACACCAAAGATTTATTAAAGGCCTCATCCAATCTGTTTGCCTAAGGGTACTAGAGTTAAGTATCTTCAATTGAAGTTATAATGTCTAGCAAAGTTATCTTTTTTAGTGCTTTTGAACGATGGACCATTATCATAGATGATCTTATGAGGAACACTAAATTGATATATGAAATGGCCTTTAAAGATGTCTAAAACATGATGTCTAAAACTCTTTCCCTTTCTTGTTATCTTGAGCTAATAAGGTGCCAAGAGATTCACTTAAAGCTGTTGTATACAAAATTAATAGCTTCCCTAGAACAAGAGCAACCAAAACTATAGTATTTGTTAAATATTACTTTATACTATAATAAGCTTTCTAACAATTATTATCCCACAAGAAATGATCGTCTTTCTTGCATAAAGTTATGAAAGGATGACACCTTCCTGTGAGATTTGGTATAAATCATTTAAGATATGCCAACCAACTTTGGAAGGATGTTAATTGGGTAAGACTTAGGTGGTGACATTTCTAATATTATTTTACTTTTATTGGGATATATTATTGGGATATATTTCAATTTCTTGATGTTCGACCATGAAACCTACAAACTTTCTCGAAGTAAAGCCAAAAGTACACTTCATAGGATTAATTTTAAAATTGTATTGATGAAATCTTTAGAAAATAAGTATCAAGTCATATAAATGATTATCTCATTTGAAATTTTTAAAGACTAGATCATTGACATAACGCTCCACCTATTAGTGGATAAGTTCATAAGAAATTCTCATTATTGCTCACTGGTATGTTGCTAAAAATTTCTTTATTCCATAAGGCATAACATCATAACAGTAAACTCCTATTGGCATTCTAAAAATTGTATACCTATTGTCTTTAGAAGCCAGTTTAATATGGTTATAATCGAATGAGTCATCCATAAAAGAGAATATTAAATGTGATGAAATAATATCTACCATGAGTTTTGGTATAGGAAATGGAAACTCATGTTTAGGAGAAGATTTTATTAAATCTCTATAATCAATGTAGGTATAGATCTGACCATTCTTCTTTTTCATTATAGGATGCTGACTAACCAGGTTATATATTTCTATTCCCCAATAAAACTTGCTTCAATTAATTTCTTGAATTGAACTACTACTTTTATTCAATTTTAAGTTGTATATGTCAAGCTGCTTTCTTTGCATGAACCATTTCAGGTTGAATTTCTAGTTTTTGGACTACATGTATAGAGATAACCCATGCATTTCTCATAACTCTAAGTGAAACCATCTTTAAATTCTAAAAGTAATTCAATCATTTTATTCATCTCATCCTAATTCAATAAAGGGCATATGAATATTAGATGAGGGTATGCATCATTACCTAGATTAATTTATTTTAGATCAACAATTATAGATTTAATTCCCCCTTTCAAAGTTAGGCAGTGCATCCCTAACTTGAGAATCATCTAGATCATCTGAAGCCTCTAAATAAAGTTTGTTAACAAACGTTAACATTCATTGTAAATAGACTATTAGACTCTATATTATTTGATATTACTAAGTAATATTCAACATCATTAAATAAATATAGAGTAGTAAAGATAATAGCTGCTGTTGATGTATATTTATGATATTTAGTACTCCATAGGTGTTTGAATTATTATGCTTCATCTCTAGTGTAACAAGATGTTGTTAAACTTTGCTTAGTGAATTTATTTACATAATTTGAGTATCAGTCAAAAAAAATTTCTATTATTTCATCCATGAATGAATCATCAAGGATTACATCTGCTACTATAATTTTGCTAGTAAAGGGTACAAAGATATTGGCTTTATAATAAGGGTTTAGAGTTGGAGAGGCTTTCACTTCTAACTTAACTACATTGTTTTGGGATAGTTTGGTTAAGGTTAGATTGTTGACATACTTTTTGAACCTTTATATAGTACACATATCTGAATTACCATTCCTAGCATATTAAACCCCATCCTTATCACTATTATCTTCTATAGAAATTTTAAACTTTGGTTATTTAATATTATTCATAATATTAAGTTAAGATTTGCAGAGATGAGGATGCTTTGGTGGATGAGTGGCTTTACTCTTAGAGACAAGATAAGAAATGACCATAGACATTAAATGGTTGGAGTAGATCTAGTAGAAGACAAGATTAGAGAGAGTCTCCTTAGATGGTTTGGTCACATAAAATAGAGGCCTTCTAATGTCTCGGTTAGGAAAGTAGATGTATTAGATTTGACTTATCTTAAGAAAGGCAAAGCTAGATCTAAAAAGACTTGGTCAGAAAATATTAGAAATGACCCTTCTTTATTAAATTTAGATGAGAATTTGACTCTTAACTGGACACAATGGAGAAAAAGGATTCATGTTACTGACCCTAAATAGTGGGATAAAGACTTATTGTTGTTATTATTTAATAGAATTCATATATTCTATAGCATGTGGGATTTTCTCAAATATATAAGATTCATCCTCTAAATAGGATTCTATATTGATATGTATTACAGGAACCTTTCTTTGTATATACTCTTCTTCATTTTCTTTTATTATTTATTTCTCCATCCTTTACATCTTCCTCAAAATTATTGAGCCATTACACCTCCTCTTTAAGAAGGATGCTAAAGACATCAGCAAACTTCGTGTTCAAGATCAGGATGCTTTTCTTTTAATTTTTCTTCTTTTTCAACTTCTTACCCTTTTTTTCTATTACTACAGTAAGTTTGAAATTTATGGAGAAGACTGTCTACTTTTTTATGCTGATAATATGAAACTTCTTCATAAAAACCAACTTCATGAATTTAAAATGGCTGCAAATCACCTTCAATATAGTACTTAACTCCCTTGTGAGAGTATTTAATACACTGATGAAGGATGAAAGGCACTATTCTATATTTGTGGAGCCAAGATCTACGCAGGAGAGTGTTGAAAGAAGTATCAAATTTTATTATGTTGAATTTAGCTTTGGTTTTTTAGGTTACTTTAGCTAAAAGAATAGTTACTAAACCCAAATCCCTCTCACATTTTTTATTGAATCCTAACTAAGCCCAAAGAACACAGAGGTAGAACTTTACCATTATGAACATTCACTTGAATTACCTCTTCAAAAGGAGAATAATAGGATAATCAACTTTTTGATTGCTGGCTAACTTTAAATTCTCATTTTGTAAACTATCTGAATCAGACATCTCTAATTTTATATTGTTATGATCATCCTAAATATTTAGAATTGGGGCATCATAGTCAGAGAAGTATTAAAAAGATTCTTTTAATTCATTTAAATTCATTTATGTTTCTTAGAAACTATTTTCATTTCTATTTGTATTTTCAACTGAATCATCATCAATAAGAATAAGCAAATATACGTGGAATCCATTTTCATTGGTTTCTTAGTCCATGGTGAGATTAAAAAAAAGTTATACAGGATAAGTGGTGTAAGAGATTTAGGTCCACCATTAGTGGAAATTACTATTTTATCATATACATCTTTACTTTTACTTTTATCATCCTTTTTCAAGTCTGTCAAAGCTTGATTAACTCGCACTTCTTCTTTTTTTTTTTTTTGAGAATTGCAAATTGCATTAAAGAAAAAGCAATTACAGAGAAATAAAAGGCTCACATTCCTTCTTTAACAACTTAGACAAATTAGAAGGAATATCACCAAAAGAAAAGCTATCAAAAAAGAAACTATCTTCTAAAGCCAAAGTAGCACAACAATCTGCTAAAACTATCTTCCAAAGTATTACATTCTCTATGAACATGATTGAAGATAAAATTATTGAAATCATTCAAGAACAATAATTCTTTTGTACTCCAAGTGTCGACGGACCACTTTGATTTATGCAAAGAATCTTGAATGAAATTGATAATATTTATATTATCTCCCTCAATTATAATTCCATTGCTTTCCATCATCCAACATTGGATGAATTCCCTTATAGCCAAAATAGCTGCCATCTCAAGTTGGGAAACGTCCCAATGAACTTTCTTCTTACCAAAAGCAAGCAACAATCTACCTTTGTGATCTCTAAACACACCTCCAATCCCAGCAAGATTAGATTTCAAAAGTGAAGCATCCACATTGAACTTAATTCATCCTAGCGATGGAGGGTGCCAAACACTAGTAAACTCCCTAAGGAGATTAGCACCCCAGCTATCTAGCATTGGATAAGATGTCAACCTGGCCAAAAATAGAACATTTGCTGCAACTATCGAACTTGGAAGAGTGGGCTTTCCATTAACAAACTCATTTCTATTTTTCCATAAAAGAAAAACCATAGTACAATATATTCTTACCATGTTGGAGAAGCACTTCGAATGACTTCTAAGTTCTCTCAAACAACATCCCAAAGATTGAAATGTGGGAATGCAAAAACCCCAATCTCTCAGCTTTTGAATGATCAGCACCAGGAATTTACAATGAACCACAATATGGGCATAATTCTCCACTTCTTGACATCCTCTAGTACATAAATCAATGTGGCTAAGCTTTCTATATTTAAGAAACTCATTTGTTGGAATGGCAAACTTACTCATTCTCCACCAAAACAACTCCACTCTCAGGTTAAGCTTGAGACTACTTAACCAATTTGAAAATTCAAAGTCTTCCTGCTCAGAACAGTGCTTCAACGATTCTTCAAACGACGTAGCAGTAATAGATTTCCCATTATAACGGAACATAGCTTCCACATAATCAGCAATAGCATCTAGATCTATAGGAACCTGCAAAATCAATACAATAAGATCAACATGGAAAAACTGCTGACGCTTCTCCATACTCCAGCTGCAATCATCTGAGATTAAATGATTCAGCATAACGTCTTCTAGACCCACACAATCAGCAAGAATTGACCAATTGGTAAAGCACTTATCCAATAACCAAATATCTTTAAGAACATTTATCTTCTGTCCATCTCCCACTTTCCATCTAACAATAGGTTTAAGGAACTTTCCCCCATCCAACAAAATTTGTCATGCCATAGAAGCTCCTCTCTTACTTTCACCACTTAAAATATTATCACCATACTTAGCAATAATATTCCTATGAAGCAATGTATCTGGATATTGAGTAAATCTCCATGCCAACCTCAATCTTAGAGGCCCCATTCTAAGAATAGACAAATACAAGCCCATACCGCCATCCAATTTTGGTTTACATAATACATCCCATGCTATATAATGCAAACATTTCCTTCCATTGCCTTTATGCCAAATGAACTCTTTGCATAATTTATCCACTTCATATAATACTTTCTTTGGAACCATAGAATGTGTTGAAAGAAAACTTGGTAGAGATAAAAGAGAAGACTTTACAAGAATGATCTTACCAGCCAATGATAGATGTCTACTTCCCCAAGCGTTTAGTCTTTCCAATATATGATCAATCATACATTGAAAATCAGCTCTTCTCAATCTTCTTAAAGCAACTTTAACTTCCAAGTAATGGAGCTCCTTAAGCACCTTGAAACCCAATTTCATCATAATTTGATTATTCATTGAGCGTTTCACAGATTTGCCAAATATAATTTGAGATTTGGAGTTATTTACTCTCTACCCTGACCACCCACAGAAATTAGCAACAATGCCCTTCATAACTTGAGCTAATCTTATAGATGCTTGGGACAAAACTAATACATCATATGCATAAAGAAGATGTGTGACCTTCTGAGCTTTGGGTGAAATTTGAACTCCCAACTCTTGTCCTCTAAGGTTTAAAGCACTTGAGAGAAGTTGGGAACACATGATGAATAAATTAGGAGATAGTGGGTAACCTTGGCGAAACCCACTCTCCGCCTTGATCCATTTAGAAAGCTTTCCATTCAAAATAAAAGAAAATCTAACATTCATCACACATTTCATGATGCACTTGGAAAACATAGAAGGAAACCCGAACACATTTAATACTTGATTCAAAGTGGGCCAACCCATGCTATCATAAGCTTGCTCTATGTCAAGCTTCACCGCCATCAAGCCCTTCTTATTTTTTGAGATCCTAAATTTGTTGAAGATCTCATGATCAAGCAAACAATGTTGAGACATCGATCTACCCAGAATAAAGGTGACTTGTTCTTCAGAAATAATTTCTGAGATACACACTTTCAATCTATTCACCATCATAGTAGTCACTAGCTTGTAAGTGGTTTGACATAAGCTAATAGGTCTGAAGTTGGATGGAATAATTGGATTCTTCACCTTAGGAATTAAGACAATCAAAGTGTCTTTCCACTCATCATGCATTAAACCAGTTTGAAAAAAACTGTCCACAGCTTTCCAAGTTTCTTCTTTCATAATGCTCCAAAAGAATTTAAAAGATGAAGTAGTAATCCCATCCAAACTAGGAGATTTATTGTTCCCTTGTTGAAACATAGCAGTTTTAAGTTCTTCTTGAGAAAAATCTCCATTCAAAAACTCCACATCCATAGGAGTTAATTTCTGGTTTTCAGAATACTTAGGCCAACCCGCCAGGTTACATGCTCTAGACTTCCACTTCTTCACAAAAAATCTCTAAAAAATCGATTCAATTTGTTCAAATCCCTCCAACATGATGTTGTTTTCATCTTTAATTTTCCTTATTAAATTCCCATTCTTCTTAGCTGAAGAATAACTATGGAAGAAATTAGAATTAGTATCACCTTCTTCATACCTTCTAGCTTTAGCTCTTTGATTCCACCAAGTAGATAATCTACCTAAAGTGACAATGAGCTCATGTACTTTACTTTTGAGTAAGTTTAACTTATCCACCGATAAGCCACCTTCTGAAGATTCCTCCAATTGAAGTTCCATAATTTCTTTCTTTAAATCTTCCTTCAACAAGCTCAAACTTTTGCACTTGTTTTTGTTCCAAAAGAATAAGGCCTTCAATGTCTTTCTAAGCTTCCTTTGCAGGACATCCACATCTCTACCAAAGTCTGATTTTTTCCAGGAACTTGAAACAATGCTTCAAGCTGCCTGGTAAGATTTCCAAGTATCCTCAAATCTTATAATTCTAGAGCAATTGTAATGAGCCTCAATCAATTTGAAAGCTATTGGACTATGATTAGATGCCACCCTTGCTAAATGTCTGACCTTTGCCATAGGTACCTTCTTGAGGGCAGCCGAATTCAACAAACATCAATCTATCCTTTCCCAAATTCTCATAGCACCCTCTTTGTTGTTGCACCAGGTGAATCTTGGTCCGACAATACATACATCATGAAAATCATTGTTAGTCATTAAAAAATTCATCTCCTTAGGTCCTTGTGAAAAAAGGAACTTCTTGCCCCCTCTCTTATAATCCTTAGACAATATGCAATTGAAGTCCCCATCAATAATAGAAGGTATATTACCCGCAACATATTTTTCAAGAAACACCCATAAACTCCTCCTCACATAAAAATCCTTATTACCATACATAGTGGACACATTCCAGGAACCTATCAAAGGAACCTTGAGAACACCAATAACAGCTTGAGATGAGTGTTCAACAACATCAAAAAACACCTTCTTCCTATTCCACATCACCAAAATCCCACCTGAGGTACCCTCAGCAGGGTGATGAAAAAAATCCCACTCACTCCCAATAACCCTATCAACATCCCTCCTATCAATATAAGATAACTTAGTCTCAGTAAGACCAACAAAAAACCCCTCATGGTCCTTCACAATTTTTCTAAGATAAAGAGAGGCCTCACTCTTCCTGGCCCCCCTACAGTTCCAAAAAACAAAGGAAGCCATTAATTACCCATAGGGGAAAAGCCCCCACCTATCTTGCTTACTTTCATATCCCCTCTTCTCTTCCTGTGTGCGGCTTCAACAGGACCCAAAGATTTCAATTCCTTAGCCAGCTTGTGTTTACATAAACTTGCAATCCCAATGTCAAAACCTGTTGGATCACCAACATCTATTCTTGCACAGGCTGGTATGGTAGAACCTACCGGTGAGAAACCTTAAACTTCAAGTCCTATACCATCAGAATGTAGAATGCTACAAACCTCATTCTTGTTAGGACATTAAACATCCACAACTCTATTTAATTATGGACCTTCAATATCCTCTGCCAAAATACCAAATTTATTCTTTAAACAAACATGAGAGCAATTAAAAGATTGTATCATACCCTTAGACCCTCCAAGATCTGGAACATCAAGAAGGTTTGTAATTGAATCTTCATGAACTTCAATATTCTTCTTAGGATTCTCAATTGCAACAACTTCACCCATTTCATCAATCACCTTATTTGAATGATTATGTATACTAAAACCGTTCGTTTGTCAGATAACAGTCTTCTGATTCCTGCACACCGTAGGTCCACCAACCTTCTTCCCATTTTTGAATCTATTATTCTTGAAGTTAACATGTATCCACGAACCATATTCATCATCATGCTCAGGTATAGATTTTCTAGGCATTTTCTGAATCTCAGCCACCATTCCAACAGTTTGCAAAATAGGATCTTCCTTGGCAGTAGGAATAACTCTAGCTTCTGGGCACATTGGTTTCGAATGACCCACTTTACCATTATGGAAACAAAGAGAAGAGAACTTTTCATACTCAACTCTTTGAAAAGACCTACCATGTAATCCTTCTATCCAAACTCCTTTTGGTAATTTTTTATCCAAATCAATTCGGGCACACACCCGAGCAAACTCCCTCTTTCCCCATTTGAAGGAATTCCCATGAAGGTACATAGGTACTCCAACCATTGATGCAATTCTAGCAATATTCTCTTTATACCAATAATGCAATGGTAGACATGGAAGATGAATCCAAACTGATGCTATGAGACCTTTGAAAGACTCTGGGAAAACCATGGTGACCATTTTCCATGCCAATAATATGTCCTCCAATATACCATGGGCCACCACTTAAGACCTCCTCCATAGACTCAGAATTCTTAAAATAGCAAAGAATTCAATCCATACCGAGAGTTATCAGGTGAAAACTCCCAAATTTATTCTATTATCTTCAGAGATCAATGTTACAAATCAAAAATGGTATATAATTACCAAGAATCTTGACCACAAGTGATTTTTGTAGAATTTGAGAGTTAGCTTGCTCCAAAACAGGATTAAGTTTGAAAGCCACTCCATCTTTAGACATTAGAGTTGATTCCATATTATAGTTTAGCCTAACGTGTTTTGTTGTCTTCCAAGCAACATTAAAATTCTCTTTATAGCCAACTTGCTCCTCCGGACCCTCCTTACAGACATTCACATCATTCTCAGACTCAGTAGAACAATTGAGATCTTCCCTCAGAACCACATTATCCAAAACAACATGCTCATTAGAAACAACAACCACATTTACATCCTCCTTAGCAGTAACATCCTCTAAATCACCTACAGAACACTTTTCATCAGATTCATGAATATTTTTGTTAACTGACTTCAAGGAAATTGCATTTATCACACTGTTGCCAGGGATTGCATTTGAATATCTGAATCTATTGACAAAAATCTTCATTCCTGATGAATAAGCTTCAAGATCATTCAATTTCAAAGGTGATACAACAGGGGATCTTAGCTGTCGAGGAGTAATACAATTAGAACTTCACAAAATCCCCTTACCCTTACCAGCTACAAAATCAATCTTTGCCGAAACATCACCATAATTTTCCTTAATGACTAAATAACCCGAAGAATACCTTCTAAATGCCTTCGACACCTCAACGGTAGAACTGGATCACCAATGATTAATGTCTACTCTATTCTGATCACCCAATCCACCATGAAGATCGAGCAGAAGAAGACAAGGTCACTAATGGCCGGCGGGCATCCACCGTCATCCCCTACTGAAATGCCGAGAAAACTGGGAAAGCCAAACTTTGAAAATGGTGGAGGTAATTCTACATGTATTGAGAGAATTAATATTCTAAAGTTCTCATATCAATAACTCTATAAGAATACACTTTTACTATCTAACTCGCACTTCTTTGGACTCTTCAGTTGGAACTTTATTCTCAACTCATTTAGGAGCTACCATATCAAGTTTGATGGGACTCTATGCTCCTAGGGATTCCTGGGAAGATAAATGATAAAATGTATTGAGAATTCTCTTAAAAGGGAGAGATAAAAAAATATCCCGTCCATTAGTAAGTTTTAAAGAAAGAAAGGGTATAAAAGGCTCATTGATCAACATTTAGTAGATCCTTAACTTGAGTCTACTAAATATTCCATGGGTGTCACAAAAGTGGTGGAGTGTTGTGTCGATAATCATGCAAGGTCTGATGTTAAGGGAGGGCCAGTGCATTGGATAGGTTAAATATAGATCAGGGTTTTGAACAAGTTCAAGGTTATTTGGCTTTAATTCAAGGCTCTTGGGGTTTAGTGGTTTGGTCTAAGGCATCTTTATTAGTCATCAGATCAATGATTGGATGAAGTGTTTAGAAATTTAAGGTTTGAATGACCTCAGCTGAAAATAAGGTCAACCATGCTCAATAGTAATATATTAGGAAACTATTCGTAAGGAATGTAAATAACACCATTTTAAAGCATTTTTTTTAGTATAGTAACTTATATTGAGGTAATTATACTCATACTAAACTTTAGAAAATTATTTAAATTAAACTAACTGGTGAAATTGTGTATTCTTATTACTTACATACTTAAAATATTTTATTCTATAATATATAAAAAGTTGCAATTAAAAGTTTATCAAACTTTAAAAAATCATATAAAAACCTATATCTACTAATACATTCAAAATTAAAATCTAAAATAGGGGAAATGTTGCCTTCCTTGGGTTGTATAATTTCCTAAATCGTATCGATAGATGAAAATAGCTTGAAGACACTTGAGTCTCCACTTCTTCTTCTCCCTTCTCTCTCTCCCTTTCTATCTTCTCAACTGACTAAGGGACTAGGGTAAGGGTTTTTGAGTTGGTGATTTTGGATATTTTATAATAACTAGGTATTTGAATTAGTACTGCAGCATCGACCTCCCACAACAATGTAGTACTCTTAGATAGAGACTATATCACTGCTTTGCTACCTTCAATTCAACTCCCCAAACAAAGTTCTTAGTGCCTCATTATCATCATCACAACACCATAATACTCCCAAAATAAGACCTAGGACATGGTTTACTATTCCTCAATTTAAATCATAAGGGCATATAAATTGGAAGGAAATTGAAAAGTAGTTTTACATACACAATATTTAATAAAATTAGCAATAGCATAAAAAATATTATCATATTCATCTTGGGTTAACATAAGCAGACCTACTCTTAAATCCTAGGCCCTTACAGGATAGCTCAAACATCTTATCCTTTATGGATTTTTCTTGACCTCTTCCATATGAATTATCATCATCAGGAAATGCTCTAAAAAATATTCTCAAATAATTTAAATATCCTTGGTGGATTTCACTCAACCTCTTCTATATAGATTAACATTATCGAGTAATGATTTGATAAATAACCTCTGATAGGTTTTCATCCTTGGTAAATTTCTCTTGATCTCTACTACACATGTTTAAAATATTAAACAACACTACGATTAATAACCTTGGATGGTCAAACATACTTAGAGGATTCTCTCACTAACTTTTACATTAATTAATATCATTAAATAATGATTTGATTGATTTCTTTCAACACCTTCCACCATAAGTTAAAGTATAGTGTGACATCCTACACCGAAAAATTGTAAAGACATAATTCTTCATGATTATCTTCAACACATATAAGGAGCTTGATTAAAAAAGACATTATTTATTGCATAATGCCAATCATGCTTATAAACAAAAGAAGAAGAATGCGTAAATACATGAAAGTATAGTGCCCTCTAGTGGAGAAAGTTCTTATAATGTTAACTACAAACTTTGTGACAATAGAATATGAGAGTTTTGCATCCTAACTTTGTAGGAATATCCATCACAAAAATAGAAAAATAAAAAGAGCATAGGTGACACCAAAGTTTTAATGTTAAAAACCAAGAAGGGGAGAAAACTATAAGGGCCTAGTAAACCTAAAGTAATTTCAATATATGAGTGTTATTTATAAACCTTTACCAATCCCCTAATGAAGAGACATCATAATTATAAGAATATGAAGAATTGGTAGAAAATATAGTGGAGTCAATATGTGGTGAAAGAAGTCTTCATGATTATGGATTAATGAAAATTATCTGATAAAGTTGGTCAAGTAGTAATACTTTAGTGATGGATGCAAAATAATAGTCATCCAATGATGATCTATTGGCAAATGTTCAATGACTATGATTGGTGGTGGTTTGATAGTGATGGTATACTGATAAATCTCTAATGGTGATGATTAGGTGGTGGTCAGATGGTAGCCATTAGATAGTTAAAGTTTAATGATGGCTATTATATAATGGTTATTGCATGATGATGATTCAGTTATGGTGATCGGGTGATGATCCAATAATGGAGGTCAAATGATGGTCTAATGGTAGAAATTGGGTGGCAAAGGTTCAATGCTAGTAGTCATGCGAAGAAGATTTGACAATGGTAATCATAGTGGTCAAGTATTGGCGGTCAAGATAAGAAGGTCTAACAGTGGTGATCAACCAACAAATGTTTGATGGTGGTTATAAGGGGGTGAAGGTTTAACGGTTGCTATCAGGTAGTGAAGGTTTGATGGTAGTAATTATGTGGTGAAGGTCTAACGATAATAATCAAGTAATGATCTATTAGCATTGGTGCTCATGTGGAGCTCTTGAATTCTTTAAGTCTTTAACTCTCTAAATATTTCTTTAAAGTTCCTCTGAATGTAGAAGAGGGTGGAGCAATTTAAAGATTTTTTAGAGTGGTATGCCTTATAAATATGGAGAAATTAGGAACACTACATCGGATGGCTTGTATTGATTTCTTTGATCAAAATGCATTCTTTTAGCATTTAAGTGTCTTAATGTTAATAGAATTATGTTACATAGTGTAAGTTTACTAACTTGTGAGAAAATATATTTTAATCGAATTAGAGATATAGAGAAAATTGAAAAACTAAAATAGTTAAAAATAGAAGTAGGATTTGAGTTACCTACCATGATCTAAGTAACTTTTGTAATTGGAAAGATAAAAAAATACCATCCAAATCCTTGCTTTCTCACTCATCTCTCCTCCTATCTCTCCCTTCTCTACTACCTTACATGGCCAAAGAGAAATGAATGATGGGATGAGGGAATAGACTTAGAGTTTTAATTGGATAATGGATTTATACATTAAAAAAAAAAGTTTAGTATTCTAGCATCATAGCATTCAAGACCATGGTGTCACAGTGATAAGCCCAAAAACTTTAGACCTAATTGGGTGGCATCATAGTGCCCAACATGATCTACTATACTACACATTCCATAACTATCCTAATAAAGATGGAAGTGTCACTATGTTCTCTAGAACAACACTACAATGCTCCCAACAAGATTTTTATGCATGTAAGATTTTTAATCTAAATTATTAATGGGTTATTAATCTAATTCAAATGGGAGGTCTTACAATCTACCCACCTCAAAAAAATATCATCCTCAAAATTTCTCATAGCATACCACTAAGAGATAGGATAATTTATTGATCATTGATCACATCAATCATATCTTTCAATCAAATCATGTATTCTATCAAATTATTCACACTTATACACATTAATTAGTCATATTATTAAATGCTCATCCAATCAAAATCAATAAAAGTTTACAAAATTAATCAAGAAAGAGAACTATACCAATGGACCTCTCAGGCACTTATCTAACTTTTTACTGACTTCAACTATAGACCCTTAGCATACTGGTGCTATTATCACAGAAGGAGTGGGATCTCTTTAACTCCACTAATGTTTCTTTTATCAATCCTACTTATAGAACCTTCACTAAACATTCTATTTCATATAGACCTATTTTATTAAGCTTATCTTAACTACTCTTTTCTAGATTCTAATCTTCCTCTTAATCCTCCTTAAGAATAGTTTATTATATTGTGTCCATGTTATCCACATTGGAACATTAATATGTTAGCAAGTAACACTGGTAAGTATGCCTTTTCCACATTGAATACACTCCAGATTACTACTAATAGGTATCATGAATCCTATCTTGAAATTGATAAATTTATTCTTCCTTTCACTGATACTTACTCTACTTATTTCTTCATATTCTATTTTTTTATTCATATATGATCTAAACTGAAGAATGGATAAATCATTTTCTACTAATCTTTCTCTTTCCATTAACTCTAAAAATTATTTGATCCTCAAAGGTACTAATGGTTTCCTTAATTCATCTCTAACTCCACTCAATAAATGATAAGACTTTTTTATGTAATGCTGATCAGTTGAGGAGCATAAATGACCAATGTTATGAATTTTGCTTCATTCTACATAACTATCGTATTTATCTTATCCAATCTCATGAATTGCCTCCTGTATTTACTATCAGGCTTATAGAGGTAAAATTTGATCCCTGAAAATGCTTAAAAATTCATTTCATGTGATCTAAGAGTTTATCTTTCCTTGAAATTTCTCATTCTTATCCAATGCACCATCTTTCAGCTTATCCCTCAAATAAAAAGTAATTAATGGTACCTTCTTGTTCGCTGAACATTGCATACTATCAATGATCTTTTCAATTTTAATTAGCTAATCTTCTACTGCCAGTAGTACTACATCTCCAATGAATAGTGGAGGCTTCAACTTGTGGAACATTTATAGATGCTAGTCTTCTTCAATCAATTTGCTCATAGATTATTTTCTTTATGCATCATTCATCAGTTTGTTATCAAACTAGAAAACTACATCATACTCACTTAGTGTACTTAGGTCTACCTCTAATATAGGTTTGAATTACTACTTAGTATATTGCTCACTTCTATTTTCAGATCGAAGGTTGATTTACTATATCATAAACCTTGAACTTCTAAGTATTTTCTCAATCCTATGTTGATGAAATATAAGCCCCAAAATTTCAAGTAAAATAAGAAAATTAAGCACTAATATCAAATTTCAAAAACTTTAAATCCCAACATAAGATAATTTGGAATACCTATGAGCTTCTAGTGCTTTACTTTTTATCATGTATCTTTCAAAAATGAATTTTTGCAAATTTGACCTAATCCCTTTGGAAATTAAAAAAAACACATTTTGGCCTAAACTTTAAAATTATAAAATATTAATAAATAAATTAATCAAAATCATTCTCCATAGGTTACTTCTCTTGAGATGTAATTAACTATAAGGGCTTAGCTGCATTGTAAACCTATACCCCATAAAACATAAACCCCATAATCTTTAGGAATATAGATTTTTTAGTTCTATTTTCATTTTTGAATTTGTTATAGAATATAATTTTGGTCCTTCGAGATGATATATTATTCTTTATATCAAATTTAATTACTTAAATTAATTTTTTTTTAATTTGTTGTATATTTCCATATAGCCTTATCTTCTCCCATTCCCTGAGAATAATAGATTTTTTTTTGTTTAATATTAGATATTAGGGTTGAATATTAATCATTTAAATTAATGATATTCGTCATTTTGCAGCTCATGTTTTTGCTGTTCAAGAAAACCTACAATTAAATTTTAGTCTTAGTATTTTTAAAAAGAAGCTCATCAAAATAAAAAAAATTTAAAACATGTCCATAATTTTTTAATCTATTTAAAATATTGGAAAAAAGAATTTTTTTTCCATATATCATGCTATATATCAACTAATTTTATTACTTTTAATTCACATGTTTTAACTACAATAACTGAACAAGAATTTTTAGAATTGAAGATTATTAAGATAATGTTATGAAATAAGATGGAAAAATATTTTTTATAAGTCCATTTATAACATATATTGGAAAGAATATTGATAGAACTTTCCAAATATAACCGATGATTTTTGATTTGGATGCAATAATGTAGTGTTGGGAATAATATGAGATGCCTAATAACTATAAAAAGAACTTTTTTTTTACTTTGCATCTTATTCTTATTCAAATTATTATCAATTTAATTTTTTATAATTTTTGTAGGTTTAGAAGTTAAACTTCTAAATTCAATTTTGTTACATGCTAAAAGAATTTATGGCAATAGAAGAGAGTTTTACATCAAAGCTTCACATGAAGATTCACTAGACACAAATAAAATAAAAATGCAAGAGATGCAAGAGTTTTTATTTGAAAAACTTTAGAAGGGAAAAGTTGTAGGGCCTGACACAATTAAAATAATCCATTATATGAATGAAATTATGAAAATCTGTTCTTCTTCATAACCATATAAGGTGGGATTATAAAATTAAAATCATTTACTTTATCTTCAATTATTGTAATAAATATTAAGGGGAAAAAGTTGATAAATAATTATGGCAATTAGATAGTGTTACTGGGGGCAAAGGTGGTCGAATGACGATGTTGAGATGACAATGAACAAGTGGTTTTGGTTAAGGGATATTAATTGAATGGTAGGAGTTGAAAAATGTGAATGAACTATGATGATTAGATGATAGTACTTAGACAGTAATGGTTAGGCTATGATGGTTAGATGACACATAATTATGTAATGGTAGTACCATAATTGTGGTCAGATAATAGTGATTCTAGGTGATGTTCATCAACATTAAATATTAGGAGTAGCTATAGAGTTCTTCTAATCTCTAATCTTTTCTTAAAGTCAATATATGGTTCCACTATGTGAATCATGTGGGATTGTTTAAAGTATTTTGGGAGTGTCATTTTTGTAAATTTAGCCAAAATCTTATAGCACTCCATAAAATTACCCAAATGGAATCCTATGATCATACACTAATTATTTAGTATGTAGATAGCTTTGTTACTTTAAAATTGAGGAATCTTGTGCTACTTGGATTCATCTCATCAAAATAATTAATATGACTATAAGCATGCAAGATTTAGAGATCATTCAATCATTCAACTAATGTCTCAAAATTTTTTAAATATGCATCCATTGATTGATTTTGGTTCATTTAAACTCGAACTGATCACCTTTGGAGTTAATGAGTTCATCTTATTGAGATGTCTACTTGAATATAAACAATCATGAATTTAATTTTAATTGTTTCCAATCAAATACTACATCAAGATTGTGCTTAATTGAATAAGTTTTAAGTGACATATCTTTTATCCACCAATTATTTTATGTCAAACCCTGTGTCATCTAAAAATATGTTTGAGACTTCTAAGATATTCATGATGTAATATTATAATTTTAAAGAAGTTACAAGATGTGATCACTTCCAAGATGTTAATGAGATTTCCACTCGGAGGCTAGTATCTTCTAACTATAATTTTAGTCTTCCATAAAACTAACACGCCAATTAGAGAAATTTTTTAAATTGCCAAAATTTACTTGAATTTGATCATAGAGATTCTTCTAGGTTAAAAAGGTATAACATTTGAGTCTATAATATAAGAAAATTGATTATAAAGACCTCAAAAATGTCAAAATAGGCTTATTTGTGCTAAACATTTGGCCATAACTGCACCAAACCAACTCATCAATTGACTAGCCACTACTTTCTATTGGCACCCTCCAACACTGCACCTACTATACTATTGTGCACCAACTAGGTGCCTGTTTTTTTTTTTACTTTTCTTCCTTAAATGGTTCTACTTTGCTTTATTTTTAATTTTTTATCTTTGTTAAACTTTTTAATAATAATATTTTATATTTTATTTTAAATCAAATAAAGCCACATAACTGTAAAATTTTTTAAATTTTATAAAAATTATTAAAAAAATTATTAAATTATAAAAAATATTAAAAACAAAAATTTTCTCCTTCAGGTGTAAATAAACTCATAGGAAGGGATAAAAACTCACTCCTCTCAATTCCCACCTTTGAGGGTTTTTCTCCTCTTGAAAGCAATTAAACATTATCCTATGAAGGCATAATGTAGTTCCCCTCATATGCATTAGTACATCTCTACCAGGAGTGTTAAATTATATTAAAATGGAGGGTTGTGAGAATGATTTAGAACTCTTAATTCATTCTTTGTCAACTAATATGTAGTTCCCCTCATGAGCTCTACTATGGCTTTACCAAAGTTTGAAACTATCCTCCTTAGGTGGAGTTGTGAGAAATGTCCATACCTCACAATTTAATTCTATTTATGCTCCAAATTCTTCATTAAAAGAGGATTAACATTGTCATATATATGCAAAATATAGTTCCCTTTCATAGGCTCCATGTGTCCCTACCAAGAATACAAAACTGCTTTACATAGATAGAGTTATTTGTAAAATCCACACATCTCAATTTTTCCTTGAGAGACTTTGGTTTCATCTGCTAAAAAATAGTTTAACAATGTTATGTATAGGTGATTTATTCTCTATTTACAAGCTCTAGTTTTTTCTCAAACAAAAGTACCAAACTGTCATTCATAAGTAGAACTATGAATGACATCCAAGATTTATAATCCTGATGATGAGGCTCTTGTCTTCTCTAGAAATGAATTAATTTTTTTTCATTTGTAAAGATTAAATTTGAGGTGAGAGAATTTTTCTCTCATTTTAAGGCCTCAAGTTTCTCCTGAATGAAGATTAAATTATTTTCAAAATTTGATGCAACTAGTATTAAAAATGATGGTTGATGCAACAACATATCCCCAGCACAATGATGCAAGATGTTTACGAAAATCCGCCAAAAGTGCAAAAAAGAAAGTCAATTTATTATTTTATTCATTTTTCAAATATTACTTTGCAATTGATATGTCAATCCAATATAGATATGTATATTAATTTAAGTACTATCTAAGATGATTTTGACTTTCAACTTGATATTGACATTCAATATTAATATTTTTGATGTCAAACATTGAATTTTGCATTAATTCCATTAGATTTACTTAAGATGAATTACAGTCAAGCTGAAATTTGTATCCATGCAATAATCTTCAAGGGAGAAGAAAATGTTAGTTGCAAGTTAATGTGGGAGTTTAGTTATTTGAAGATTTTAAAAATAGTAGGAGACTTTACAAATTCTTGATGAGAGTGATAGATAATCTTGTAACACCATGTATATCCTATAACTTTTTATGTGAATTAGAAATAAGTCGTCCTGTTTGTGTCCTTATATATTTTTTCATTTATTAATTTATAACCTTTAATGACCCCAAAGAAGTCTATGTCCTTTATATAACTTTGTGACATTATTAAAACCTTCAAGTATTATTAAAAACATAATCTGTCATATTTGAATATTTGAATTAACAATAAAAATCACATACCAGTTTGAAGTTGATATCTTAGTTGATAAGGACTTTGTACTTTTTGGGTTTTTGGATTAGCCTATCTTATTAATAGTTTTGTTTGAATAAAGATCATTTATTATGAGATTCTTGAGTATAGAAAAACTTGTGATAAAGGGTAATATATATTCTTAATAAGAACATAGATTATATGCCTTCTAAGACATATGCCTTTTGAGGTCTTTTGGATAACTTGTATCTTCTAAGGTTTTTTTTCCTTTTTGAGGTGTTCAAAGAATTAGAGAAACACATCCTTTTAATTACTTTTAAGAATTTGAGAGAATCCATACATTCTAAGGCTTATGACTTCTAAGGTTTTTGAAGAAATGGAAACACCTAAATCTTTGAAGGCTTATACCTTTTGAACATTTTGTCCTAGATGTACTTTTTAGACTTATGCTTTTGATAATTTTTTAAGAATATATACTTTTCTTAGACTTATGACTTCTAAGAATTTTAACAAGTTGAGAAACATGTACCTTTTGAGACTTATGCCTTTCAAAATTTTGAAGATTATGCCTTATCTATTTTTTTAAGGCTTCTATTTTCATATTTTATGTACATGTGTCTTCTACAGCTCATGCCTTCTAAAGTTTTTGGTTGAGTAGAACCTTGTCCATTATTTTCTCTCATGGAATCTTTCTAATGATATTCGCTACTATCTTCTCATAAAGGCTACTTCATTGGTGTGCCTTCCAAGAATTTTTATAAGATGAAATATTCTTTTTAAAAAAATTCATTAATCATTTAAATTAAAAATTACATGAAAGATGAATTTTTATCTTCAAATATAATTCATGATATAAATATTTTTAAGAACTTTAATGAAATAAAGTGCTAAACTTCTTTTGGTTGCTTCAATGATGGAATCATCTTATGTATATTGACAAATAGATTGTGATGGCATCAATATTTAACGATTTTGATAATTCTCTTATCATAACTCTTTTAGTCTCCTTTTTTGAGGATTATATATATATATATATATATATATATATATATATATATATATATATATATATATATATATATATATATATATATATATATATTATTCTCATAATTAATGACCTAGGTATCCTTAGTGAATCAAACAGTCGATTTCTTCCTTTAATTAAAAATATTTTCAAGTTGCTTACCCTCATGAAAATTTGAAGTAAATATATTAATTATGGTCTTCATCGTTTGAAATTTTTGAAATTTTTAGGTATTTCAGGTGTTCAAAGTTTTATATTTTAATTAAACTATTAGTTCTAAAGGTGTTCAATGGAGTGTTCTTGGATGATTTAGGCTAAATTTGTCAAGAATGGCATTAGTGTTCGCTTAATTATTCTTGCTTCTTTTGTTGGAGTGGAAAATAAATTCTATATTATGGCTTCTTACATTTACTTGAGGATTATTCAATTTAATTTCAATGGGCATTGATGACCTTATTAGAAATTATTTATGCTTCTACTTGATAAATATGATCAAGATAAGAGTTGGCAATCTCATGTATTAATGAGAAGTAGAAAGGTCTAGGAAAAAGACCACAAAGGAAAACACATCGTAGTATGTTTGGATCCACTTTGAGATTTGATGTGCTTGAGAAGAGAATCTTTAAAATTATTCCTTAGGATTCTCTCCCTTTTTTGGCAGATCCTAAAAAAGATGGAAGGTATCCTTGATTATCATCTAAATGGAAATGTATTATTTAACTAAAGGCTTGGCTAAGTTGACAAAGGTTTGAAAAGTTTTACCAAAGTAGAACAAGCTACGATGTTGACCATTAAGTTATGGTGAAGACCTACCAAAAGATTACATCGTAAGCTTTTTTAATGTGCATGGTGGAAATATGATGGTCAATATGCTTATACTGATCAAAGGTCCCATAGTATGTATTTATTATAGGAAACATTAGCCCCATTAGGAGAGTATGCTAGAGAATCACATCAGTGAGAAGAAATAGTTCTCGAAATTTGTAATGAGGGGTGAGTTGGTGCTTTTCTCTCAAATGAAATTTCTTTTATATAAAGAACCAAAGATCATATCTTTTAACATTGTAAGGTGCATCAATAAGGCAAGGCCAATTTAATTATATCAAGCTTGTTGGAAGATTACACGTTAGCTAAAAAAATTAAGATGGATGGGTTAAACTAAAACTATTCAAAAGACCTTGAAGAGTCTACAGTGGAGAGGGAGCCATATCATAATAAATGAGGAAGCATTGCATAGGTGGCTTCCAATTGATCAGCATAGATCTATTATTTATTTTCTAGTTAGAGAACTCTATTATATTATGATAGTATTCTTTTTATCTAATCTTCAATTGAGGGTGAAGGACTTGAATTTTAAGCTCTTCCATCCTGAACATATGTTCCTCCAAAGTAAGGCCTAAGTGGCCTTCACTATGTAGATTTCAATGTCCTTAATTTAGGAATTAATTATTGGCAAATTAAAAAAATAATTGAAGTCTGTTGGGGATATTTTTTTTAAATGATGCCATACTATTACATAATAAAACTTTTATGAAAATAAGGTGATAGAGAGTTTCATGTCCAATCTTTATGCGAAGATCCAACACACCCATATATAAAAGAGAAGAGTGCATGTGGCATTTAATTTTTTACATGGAAAGCTCGGAAAGGATTAAATCACATGATATGGCCCAGTTAAAATAACTTATTATATACTTCAAGTGACAGAAGTCTAGCATTATCCATAAATGGAGAAGAAGAGATTATAAAATTGGGAATACTTGCTTTGTATCTTATAATTATAGTAGATATTATGGGAGAAGTGGTGATGGGATGATGATGGTAATTGGGCAATGTCAACTGGGTAACTATGGTCAGGCAATGATGGTCAAATAATGGGGATTAAGAGAAGGTCATCAAGCAATCGAATTTGGGCAATGATAATCAAATTATGATAAATAAACTATGATGGCTAGGTAGTAGTAGTTAAACATAGATGGTTAAATGACAACAATAAAGCAATGGAATTCCCTTAAACATAGCTAGATGGAAAGATGGTTAGAGATAATCATATAATCAAATGTTAGTTAAGGATCTAGAACTCTTCATATCTCCAAGCTTTCTCCAAAATCAAGCTAAGGTCTCACCTCATGTGAAGATAAAATTTGGCCAAAATGCAATATATTCGGAGTGACATGAAGATAAAATTTGGCCAAAAAGCCAAAACTCATCATCAGGCAGCTTATATTAAATTCTTTGACCAAAAATGATTTACTCAACATTTAAGGGCATTAATGCCCTCAGCATTGAATGATCTTGGGCTTGTTAAATTTATCTCATTGAGACACTTAATTTGAATATACTTATATAATATATTTCTCAATGTTTTCAAATTTTCTTCAATTGCTTGATTTGGGTTCATTTAGATTCAAATTGAATCACTTTTGGTGTTTATAAGTTATCTTATTAAGACATTTAGTTCAACTATAAATTTATTAAAATTGATGTTCAGATGATCTTAAATTTAATTTTAAAGTTTTCAATCTCATTATTACATGAAGATATATGCTTGATAATTGGATTTTAGTTTCCTCGCTTCTCTCTCTCTCTCTCTCCTTATATATATATATATATATATATATATATATATATATATATATATTTGGTACATTAGGCCAACTAAGGGGAAACTCACACACACATCATGTACATAAAGACTTAAACCAAAGAACTCTTAGTTGGAAGCCTAAGCTCTCAACTAACAGGCTAAGGTGAGCTTCTTCCACCTCTTACTGGGACTACTTATTTCCAGCACAAAGCCCTCAATTGGATATGCTACTGCTCTGACTTTCTACCATAATCTGAGCATTGAAGCATGCTTTTTGTCACACCATAATCGAGTCTCTCCTGTCAGCTCTAACCAATCCACCCGTCATTGCTATTAACTGTGCTCCTTTCTCCTTGATTGTCTGGTATGGCCACTTTTTCTTGATGTCTAACTCACAGGATCTAGTACATGAAAAATTCCTTTTTGCTCTCCTTCTACCACATAGTATACTTGTTCACTGGAAGAGTCAAGCAAGAGTAATTAGTTTAGAAGTAGAAGGAAGAGGAAGATCCAAGGAGTGAACTGTCTCAGATCGAGTGAGGAAAGATGATGTAGTATGGCCCTTGATGTATGCGAGATAGGTGTGAAATGCACCTGGCACTGGGCGTGGATATGTCGATAGCTCGAAGGCTCCTTACTGAACTTCACCCCATTCTTATCTAAGTTTCTAGTTTCATGAAGCTGTCAGGAGACAAGGCACTAGTTGACTTTGGAGGTGATCATTAGGTATACAACATAGAGCTAGAAAGAAAGAACCACTTTTGTGGAGATTTGTAGCATCATTCTTCCAATCCCATCTTACGACGATGCTCTTTTAGTAGGTTTGATAAGCCAGCATATGATGCCCCCGCTAGGGCTATTTTGAACTTGGTCTAGTTGAGCTCTAGTAATTCTTTTGATAGGCGTTCCATTTTCTCCTTTGTTTGGACTAATTCGAGCTTTAAAGATTTGGCCAATTCCTCATTTGTTTTATCAATATGGTGACCATCCATTTTTTCAATGGACTCCCATTCCTTAAACTTATCTCTTATAATTATAAAAAGAAAACTTTCTTTCATTACCTCGTGGGCTGTACTTCCAGTTTAATATAAGTAAATGAGTAGCGCTCTTCATTCTCTCCATTGTTGGAAGCACTATCAATACCAGGAGTAAGAAGGAAAGAAAACTAAGTAGCATCAAATAAAGGCATTACTGCAAAGTGGAGGTTTTCCAACAGCAGAATGCGGAAATGGGTGATTTTTGATGCGGCATACCTATAGTATGCCTCTTCATTTTGTCCGCTTAAAAAATTATCATCCCAGTCCCTCCTGGAAGATGTCCCTCTAGATTGACGCACTCTTTTTCCACTCCCTGACATCTCTATACTATGCTCTAAAGGGTTTGAAGTGAAGGTAAAATGAGAGAAAATGACCCTCCTTTATATAGAAATTCAAAGCAATCATACTGTATGAACCCATTTTGTACAAGACGAAATTAATTTCTTTCGGGATGAATCAAATTTCATCCGGGACAAATAAAAGCAGTCAAAATGAAATGGTTTTTCGTAAACTGCTTGTCCCGAGGCATCCTTTCATACAGGCTTTTTGACTTCCCGATCGTACAGACGATGACATGTTCGTCCGGGACGATCAGGATATTAAAGGATCGTTTAGGCGACGGTTAGGTTCATCCTTATCCAAATCGACACATGGATCGTACAAATGAAAACATGTTCATCTGGGATGATCAATACTAATAACTTACACTAACCGTGAATCCTCCCCATTCGTATAAATGAAAACTCCTATAGTCGTACAGTACGATAACGTCATCGTATAGTACGAAAAGACAAAGAAAAAATAAGTTTCGTCACTCCAACTCTACAGGTTTCCATCACCCAATTAAAGACCAACAAAAAATAAAACAAGAAAAAATTGTTATTATTATTATTTTTTAAAACTTTTAAAGAAAAAACACATGAAAACCACAAAAACACAATAGACTTGAAACAAACAAATGAACACTAATAAAACAAAATTTGTACAATTTTCAATTAAGCATTAAGATCAATTACACATAGCCTTATCTTTAGAATGCTAAAAGAGTCAAAAGTTAAGGGTTTTGTGAAAATATCTGCAAGTTGATCTTTAGTAGCGTCATGATGTAGTTCAATTTCTCCTTTCGCTACATGATCTCGTATGAAATGATGCCTTATGTCAATGGGCTTTATTCTAGAATGTTGAATAGGATTTTTAGAAATACAAATAGCACTTGTGTTATCACAAAAGATTAGAATAGTACTAATAGAAAATCCTAAGTCAACCATTTACTGTTTCAACCAAAGCACCTGTGCAACACAACTCCCTAAGGTAATATATTCTGCTTCAGCTGTAAAAAGTACTACTGAATTTTATTTCCTACTGGACCAAGACACTAAAGAATTTCCAATGAATTGACAAGTCCTAGAAGTACTCTTCCTATCAACCCTATAGCCTACAAAATCAGAATCTGAGTATCCAATAATTTCAAAAGAAGAACTATTCTTAGGATAACAAATCCCTAAATTTTGAGTTCCCATAATATATCTTAAAATTCTTTTCACTGCTATCAAATGCGATTCCTTTGGATCAGCTTGAAATCTAGCACATAAGCAAACACTAAATATGATGTCAGGTCTGCTAGCAGTCAAGTAAAGCAATGATCCAATTATTCCTCTAAACTTTTTTTAATCAACAGATTTTCCCTTAGGATCCTTATCTAATAATACTGAGGAGCTCATGGGTGTAGTTACTGATTTAGCATTATCCATTTCATACTTTTTGAGGATATCCTTAACATACTTAGATTGACATAGAAAAGTTTCTTCCTCATTTTGCTTTAGGCTAAAACCAAGAAATTAACTCAAGTCACCAATTAAACTCATCTCAAATTCACTACTCATTATTTTTGAAAATTCATCACAAAGACTTTTATCAGTTGATCCAAAAATGATGTCATCAACATATATTTGTAGAATTAGTATTTCATTTCCAACTCTTTTTAAAAATAGAGTGGTGTCCACACTTCCTTTAATAAATGATCCTTTTAATAAGAAAGTGCTTAACCTCTCATACCATGCTCGAGGTGCATGTTTTAGTCCATATAATGCCTTTTTCAATTTAAAAACATGATTAGAGAATTTAGAATTTTCAAAACCTGGAGGTTGCTAAACATAAACATCCTCTTCTATCACCCCATTTAGAAAGGCACTTTTAACATCCATTTGGTACAATTTAAAATCTTTAAAACATGCAAAGGCTAACAAAACTCTAATTACTTCAAGTCTTGCTACAGGGGCAAATGTCTCCTCAAAATCAAATCCTTCTATTTGATTATACCCCTTAGCTACCAATCTAGCCTTATTCCTTATCATAACTCCTGAATCATTTATTTTATTTTTGAACACCTACTTAGTCCCTATTATACTTTGATCTTTTGGCCTTTCAATTAACTCTCAAACATCATTTCTTTTAAATTGATTCAATTCTTCTTGCATGGCCAAAATCCAAAATTTATCCATAAGTGCTTGATCAATATTAGTGGGTTTAATCATCGAAATAAATGCTGAATGATTTACTTCTTTCCTCAAACCATGCATAGTCCTAACTCCTTTACATGGGTCTCCTAAAATCAATTCTTCAGGATGACTCTAGAGATAATTCAAATCTCTAGGCAAATTATTCTCTTCTTGAATTTTAACCCTTTCTTCCACTTTTACATTTTCAAGTCCTTAGGTTATTTCTACAACATAATCTTCCTCTTTTCTAGACCCTCCAACATTATTAGATTCATAAAAAACAACATGAGTGGTCTCCTCAACTACCAACGTCCTTCTATTGAAAACTCTATAGGATTTTCCAACACTTGAATATCCTAGAAAAATTCCTTCATCAGATTTTGGATCAAATTTTCCTATGATAGTTTTTCCATTATTGTGTATGAACACCTTACATCCAAAAATATGTAGGTGTGAGAGGTTGGGAATCCTACCTTTAAGAAGTTCATAGGGTGTCTTGTTTAATTTTGATCTAATGTTCATCCTATTCAACACATAACATGCGGTGCTAACTGCTTCAGCCTAAAGGTATCTTGGAAGTGAATATTCTGCCAACATGACTCTAGCAGTTTCAACCAATATTCTGTTCTTTCTCTCAACTACTCCATTCTGTTGAGGTGTCCTAGAGGCTGAGAAGTTATGATCTATCCCATGAGATTTGTAAAAATCATCAAACAACTCATTTTCAAATTCTCCCCCATGATCACTTTGGATTGTTATAATTTCTAGACCTAATTTTCTCTGAATCCAAGTAGCAAAATCTCTAAACTCCTTGAATGATTCACTTTTATGATACAAAAATCTAATCCATATGAATCTTGAATAATCATCCACTATTACATACCCATATCTCATTCCTCCTAGACTTAAGGTACTAACAGGTCCAAATAGATCCATGTGTAGGATTTCTAAGGGCTTACTAGTTCTAACTTCCTTGATTAAATTAAAAGAGGATTTGACTTATTTTCCTAATTAACATGCATCACACAAGTGGTCTTTTGTAAAGTCAAGTTTGGGTACACCTCAAACTAACTCTTTTTGGGTGATTTTTCTAAAATTTCTCATGTTAGAGTGACAAAGCCTTCTATGCCATAACCAAGATTCATCTGATACAGTTTTCAAACATAAAGCAGTAGAAGGTTTAACAACATTCAAATCTAACATGTAAATATTATTTATTCTATCACCATTCAATACAACAAGTCCATTCTGACTGATAACACAACTAGTAGGCAAAAATTTGATATGATAACCTTTGTCACACAATTGACTTATGCTCAACAGATTCTTCTTTAAACCATCAACTAACAGAATATTTTCAATCATAAAGTTCCTTGAGTTTCCAATAATACCTGTACCTACCACTCGCTTGGTAGAATTATCTCCAAGTGTAACCTTGCCTCTATTCCTGGCTTTGAGCATTATAAATTATTTCACATCTCTAGTCATATGTTTAGAACAGCCGCTGTCCACGTACCAAATGCTCTCACGAGGTCTTGTGTGAGAGCGTTCCTGCAAAATGATCAAATGTTAGTCTTGGAAACCCAAACAAGTTTGGGTTCTCCTCTTGACAATTTTAAACCAGATGCATGTGTGATATGCTGTGTTTTATGCACATTAGGTCTCCACACTAAATTTGTTCTATATCTAAGTGTACAAGTGTGGGAAATATGTCTTAAACTATTACAAGAAAAATACTTTATTCCAGGAAAAGGATTCGCCAATCTATTCGTGCTGAAAATTTTCTTCTTAGACTTGGAATCAGTGATCTTGTAGTAGGATTTGTGAAAATCTTCAAGTTTGGGTGGATTTTTATTTTCTTTAAGTACTTTTAACTGAACTTTAAGATAAGCATTAACACTTTCTAGAATCGAATTATCAATCTTTAAATTATGCTCTCTAGTATCTGATTCATCCATATAAGTTTTAAAATCATTTTCAAGTTCAGTGTGAGATGATTTTAAAAGATTATGCTGTTTGTTTAAATCATCAAACTCATCCAACAAGGTCATGTGGTTGCTATCAATTAATGCATGATCTTTCTTAAGGATCTCATATTCTTTCTACAGCTCTAAATAATCCAAATTCAACTTAGCATATAGTTTTTTTAGTTTTCTATATGCTGTATGTATGTGTTCAGAAATTTTAAACAATTCTTCATAACTTCAGTCATATACCTCTTGATCTGATTGATCAAGATTGTCAGCCATCAAGCACAAATTTGTGACTTCCTCTTCTGGTGCAGTTTCTGAGGAATCTGAAGCTGAGTCCGCCCAAAATGCCCGTTGAAGTCTCTTTTTACCCCTTCTTTCCTTTGGTTTTTCCTCGACTTTCTCCTTGCTAGGATTTCCCTTTAGATTGGGGAAATCAGTCTTTATATGACCTGACTTCCTACATTCATAGCAAATAACATCGTTAGAAGCCTTTATATTTCTATGGAACTTACCCTTGTTTCATTGTTGGCATCTTCTCTGCTTTCTCTTTAGAAAACTCCTAAATTGCCTTGTCATCAAGGAAATGTCCTCTTCATCCTTAGGTAGTGACTGATCACTATCTGAATCATCCACCTTCAAAGCTATGTTCTTCTCCTTCTGCTTGTCTCCTGCATCAATCTGTCTTTGAGTCACAGATTGCTCATAAGCAATTAGTGATCCAAGAAGATTGTCAATAGAATAGACATTTAAATCTTTTGATTCAGTTATAGCTGTAATCTTTGCACCATAATCAGTAGGTAAGCAACGAAGTATCTTATTTACTTTTTCAGCATTCGTTAATTCCCTACCTAAGGCATGCAATGAAGTGGCGATATGTGTAAAGCGTGTATACATGTTAGAGATTGATGAATTCAGTTTCATGTGAAATAGTTCATAGTCGTGTAAAAGAATGTTCAACCTAATTTGCTTCACTTCAATTGTACCTTCATAAGTAATGCAAAGCCTATCCTAAATTTCTTTTCCTAATTTACAAGTAGAAACACGCATGTAGTCTTCTGATTTCAAAGCACAAAAGAAGCTATTCAAACACTTTGCATTTAATTGAGCTAGCTCAAGTTCTTCTACAGTCCATTCAGCAAAAGGTGTTTGAACTCTAATTCCTTCTACAATTCTAGTGGGTTCAGTATAACCTTCCTGTACTAACATCCACATACGATAATCAAGAGATTGTAGAAATGTAGACATGCGAGATTTCCAAAAATCAAATGGGATATTGTCAAACAAAGGTGGTCTAGTGATCGAGTAACCTTCTAAATTATTTCGGTTTCCAAAATTAGCCATGATCGAATTTCGAAAAGTAGTTTAAACAGTAATTTTCGAAATAGGCTCTGATACCACTTGAAAGTCCAAATAGGTTGTTAGACCTATTGCTTACGTCCCTAGGCTAACCAAGAGGGGGGTGAATTGTTCCATTTAAAAATTTCTCTTAGAATTGTGGAATACTTTAAAAAAAATCTATAGCAAATCGTACCGTACGATCTAACTTCGTACAATACGAACAAAGTGTTTTACAATGCTTTCTTCAATCATAGAAATTCAACCATAGAAAAGTAAAAGCATAAAAGTAACAGTACGAAAAAGTAAAAAGTAAGAACAGAAAACACCAGAATTTATAGTGGTTCGGTCAAACACGACCTACATCCACTCCCTAGAGACTCCTTCTCTAGGTATTGCACTAAACTCAAGTGACTCTCCTTTTGCCCCCACAACAAGGCGGAGAAACCTTTACAAACTCTCTTCCACCAACCCGGTGCGGCAGAGAACTGACGTCCTTTTTCACTCTCCAAGTGATGGCAGAGAACCAAGCGTCCTTTCTCACCTTCCTGGTGACGACAGAGAACCTTCGTCCTTTTTCACTCTCCTGGTGACGGCAGAGAACCGGACCTTCTTCAAAGATCTTTCTCAAGAGTCTTCAAGAAGATAGGGAAGTGACTTGAAGTACAAACAATGAAATCCTCACTCTTGGATAACTTTGTGAATCCCCTCACAATTTTCACTCCAAGGATCTCACACAACTCACACTCAAATACTCTCCCTTATCACTCTCTTTTCCCCTCTTAAGAAGAAATTCGTAGAAGCATCAATAAACAAGTCAGTTTAAAGGTCCTTAAATACTAAGGATAAGAAAAACCGTCCAAAAATTGAATTTTTTAAGTTTCACGCGTCCCGATCGTCCCGTATGATCGATCTTCGTACTGTACGAATAGTTCAAATCATTGAACGATTCGTCTCGTATGATTCCATACGAACCTAAAACAGAGCCGTTCGTACCACAAAACCTTCTGTACGAATTATATTTTGTACTGTACGAATAGTTCAAAAATGAACGATCCGTCCATACGAACCAGTACGAACCAAAAACCAAGCCGTTCGTACCACAAAATCTACTGTACGAATCATATTTTGTATTGTTCAAATAGTTCAAAAAATGAACGATTCGTCCCGTACGAACCAGTACGAACAAAAAACCAAGCCGTTCGTACCACAAAATCTTATGTATGAATCATATTTCGTATTGTACGAATAGTTCAAAAAATGAACGATTCGTCCTGTATGAACCAAAAACTGAGCCGTTCGTACCACAAAATATTCTGTACGAACCATATTTCGTACTATACGAACTGAACTTAGAAAAATTCCTAAGACATATAGGTTTATTGTGGAGGACATACATACAGATCGTCCCGTACGATTGTATATCGTACAGTACGATCAATTTAAAAAATTAAGCTTTTCACTCCCCCATTGTGTGTGTGTGCACAGTTATCCAACATACAATCACGCTCTCTTAGACTCAAGAAAATAAAATAAAATAAAGAAAACAGACTTCACTTACAATAAACATTAACCCATGAACTTGAAGTCTTCAGAAATCTGGAGTGTGAGTATCCTGAAAAACATGTTCGTGCACACAAAAAAGAAACTCCAATATATGTTAGGAGAAGAATAAAACAAATAAAAGACTTTTGTAATCATCAAAAAATAATTTGTATCTGAATTTTCTTGAATGAACGGATTTACACAAATCATAACACAATCAAGATACTTTTTTATGATTTGCTACATATTGGATTTCCTACATATGGGATGCTTCTTATATGTTGTTCAATCAAGCAGTCTGTCACTATGCCTCGTATGCTCGTCATAAGCTTCGATGAGCTGTCACCTACATTTTTATTGGCTCGAATGGCTCCTCATGATGTATAATATGGTTTTTAGACCATTATTTAAGTCTCATTTTCTTATTTTAGCTCACCTTGAGAACTTCTAGACAATTATTATTTTTATTATTATTATTATTTTCTTTTAAGTTTTGATTATTCTTAATTATTTTTTTGACTAATATTATAATACTCTTGTAATTTCTATGAATTAATAAAATTTGCTGAGTGTAGCACTTGTTCTCAGAAGAGAGAAAAATATTAATTATATCACTCAATACGTTTTTAAACTGCGCAGTTGGCCGATAACTCCTGGCGACAGAAGCTTCGATGGGTTCCGACCAAGGTGAACCTTGATGAACACATTGTCCTCGCCGATCCCGGTCCTAAAGCCGCTGCGGCTGCCAGCGACCCTACTGTTGGTGATTTATATGTCGAAAACTACACAGCTGGTCTCTGTAACTCCAGCCTCGACTACTCTCGGCCGCCATGGGAACTTCATATCCTTGCCATACGAACGTCGGAGGCCGCCTGCGTCGCCATCTTCCGCCTCACTCACTCCATCGGTGATGGGATCTCCCTCATGTCTCTCTTACATGCCTGCACTCGCCGCACCTCTGACCCAGAGTCCCTTCCATCCCTTCCTAAAACACGGCGCCGCCCCATCGCTGTAGCTGCCAGCTTTGGCCCCTTCACTTTCCTATGCTGGATCTGGACTTTTCTTATTTACGTGTGGAATACCCTTGTCGAAGTTACCCTCTTTGTCTCCACCACCATCTATTTGAAGGACACCAAAATACTGAATACGGGGAAAGAGGGCATCGAGCATCGGCCTAGGCGGATTGTCCACCGCACTCTTTGTCTTGATGACATTATAGCCATAAAGAACGCCATTGGTTGCGTAATGTCTTTTAACTCACGTCTCTATTATGAAACCCTTATGCTTTCTTCAGTGCACGCTAACGGTTTGATTAAATTCCCTGTAGACAATAAACGATGTTTTGGTTGGAGCCACTTCTGCCGCTCTGTCTCGTTACCTTAGAAGGAAGTACGGTGGCCTTCTACCCAAACACTTGCGGATCAGAACTGCTCTGATTGTCAATATTCGGCGAATTTCAGGAATTAATGTGAGGGGAG
Source organism: Dendrobium chrysotoxum (assembly GCA_019925795.1). Classification (NCBI taxonomy): domain Eukaryota; kingdom Viridiplantae; phylum Streptophyta; class Magnoliopsida; order Asparagales; family Orchidaceae; genus Dendrobium; species Dendrobium chrysotoxum. The sequence continues at coordinate 52,353,731 of CM034314.1, read as the reverse complement.
CACTAATTATTTTGTTTTATTTTAATTGTTTTATAGGAATAGTGATTATTGTTAATATGTATAATATGGCGAATTGCGAGCAGGATTTAGCCGATATGATGAAGGAAGGCAGTGAAGCGAAGTGGGGTAATCGGTTTGGTTATTTTTTGCTTCGGTTACCTGTAATGAAGTGCGAGGATCCATTGGAGTATGTAAGGAATGTTGCAGCAAGCACAGAAAAGAAAAAGAAATCATGGGCAGCGATACTTTCTTATAAATCTTTTGTGTTGATTTCCAAGTGTCTGGGCACTAAGGTACGCTGGATATTTTTCGTCTTTACTGAAGCACGCCATTTTTTTCCTGAAATTTTGGCTCAATATGTAATTCATATAATCTTAAATTACACGAAATTTTCAAATATTTCTCCAGATTTTTTTTTTCTTTTCTAAAAGACGACACTCTCGATTCTTATAAGCAATTTTTTTTTTACAAGACAAGATATTCTTGTATTATATTGAAATATGTGTATGCTTTAACTTGGTAAAATAATTTCTTATGGATTGTACTCAAATCAAACATTCAATGTAATATTTAATCGAAGCCAAATTCAACCTTTATATGCCTTTCTTATTCGTCTATTTAGTTTGCTGCAAATGAACCACAAATTAACCAAGCCCTCCCAAAACAAAACGACCCTTACCGGGCCTATTATAGAAAAAAAAATTGAAAAATAAACTAAGAATAAAAGTTCTTTGATCCAAATATAAATAAATTACTTTTCATATAGATATTTTATTTTACATCATTTTTTATTAAATAAAATAATCGATTAATAAAAAATAGGTCATCACAGTCTACATAAATATTATTTAAATTTAGAAACTTTTCCTTTTCAACTCTATGATGCAAATTTTGAAATATATAAATTAGATTATTTCGTTAACTATCTTCTGAATTCACAACAGGTTGTGACCGTTTTATTTGACAGGATTACCTCTAACGTAACATTAAGTTTCTCAAATATTATTGGGCCAGTAGAGGAAGTTAGCTTCTGTGGCTCACCATTGATCTATCTTGCTCCCAGTGTTTCTGGACATCGTGAGGTGAGTCCCAACTCAAAAAAGAAGAATGTTTTAAATATTGCATAATTTCATATAAACTTGTACTTTTCAATTGGAAGGTCTTGTCAGTATTAGTGCATTATAGCTTTTGTGGTACTCTTGTCAGGCTTTGCACGAGATTTGGCTTTCCTACTCATCTTTTTAATGATAGATAGGATTTACAAAAGGTTTAAATGATTAAATAGTTCATATCAACTTTTTATAAGGGGCGCATATATATATATATATATATATATTAGCTTCTTCATAACAAACTTTTTCATGTCCACCCTATTAAAGCTAATTGGTGAGATTACTTGTTAGATGACTTTGTACTAGTTCATGTGAGGTCTACATGATAAAATGGTAATCTATTGATTGCTTTGAGGTTGCCAGAAAACCATTTTATGATGGAGTGCATGAGTTGTTGGTTGGTTATTTGTGTAAGAGTTATTAATTTTGCTTAATGTTATTGCTTGTTATTGAATAGTATTAGAAGATTCGCTTTTAAGGATGAGTCAACTCTCAAGCTTTAACAATTTAATGATCTAGGCATAGTCATGGGCAAAGAGAAATGCTTAATGTACTATACACTAAACATTATTAGATCCTTGGACTTTGTGATTGAGTTGTTGACTCAATCAGATGGTGAGGATGAACTTTGGAATGAGAAGTTTTTTGTCTCACATCAGCTCCCCTTAGAGTGTAAAGGTTTTCATCTGAGTAGATCTAAAACCAAATATATGTAGTGTAATTTGTTAGACCGGTCCATTGGACCGGCTCAGGCAGAACAGGCGGAAGATTTCCGCCTCTTCCTATACGAGCGACCGAGCCGCCAAAGCCAACGGGGCATTTTAGGGATTTGTGAGGAAAATTTGAATGTAGGGACTGTTTAGGGATTTCTTTTTGAATTGTATGCAGTAAATAGTTTGTTTTCCTAGGGTTAAGGCATCTTGAATTTGGCTGAAATTTGAGATCTCTTAGATTTAGGTTTTCTTTTGGGCTTTAGCGACGTCTAGAGATTTGGGAGAGATCGATCCTTCTCTCGAATAGAGGATCAGTTGTATCTTGCTATTTTTCGTTTCCCTTTCATCAAATAGTACAAATTATCTACTGTTATCCTGATTTTTAGCAGATTTTTGTGGAGAATTCTCGCTGTTTTTCGAAGATTGATAGGAAATACTTGAGATCTACAAGTGTTTCCTATCAAATTGGTATAAGAGCAAGTCATAGGACCGTTGGTGGGCTGATTTTTGCGACTTTTAGTGGCTGAATTTTGGCCAGTGAAGGAGGAAGTTGCTGTTTTTGTGATCCAAATCCAGATTTTTTTTGAATCTACAAAAATCCGGATAGAGATGGAGGCCAAGAAAGTGGATGTGCTGGAAGAAAGACTTGAAGGGGAGATGAACCAAATCAGGACAATGGTGGAGGATAGGATTTCCTCCATGGAAGGACAAGTAGACGATTTCCAGGACACGATGAAGAAAATGTTAGAAATCCACAGTCAAACGATAGCTTCAGGGGCAAAAGGGTTAGAAGGGAAGAACACAAATTCTGAAATTCGTAGAGAGGAAGATGAGGTGGAGATCGTGGAGGGAGAAAGAAGAAAACCCTATCTGGAGCCTTTCCAGAGGGAGGATAGAGAAGGTAGGTATAGGGAAAGGCATGGGTATGGGGGGGCGGAGCAAAGGGGTGCTGCTTGGGAACGCCAGGAGGGATATATGGCTGCCGAGGTGCTGAGTTTGAAGGAAGGAGAGGGGAATTTGAAGGGGTTTGGGTTATGACAGGGCAAGAGAAGACTGGGAGATGTGGGGAGGGCCAAGCACTTGGGAGAGGGGAAGCTATGGAGGAATAAGGGGAAACGGGGGAGATTAGAAGGTGAGGAAGCTGAAGATGCTCATATTCGAAGGGGAGGATACATATGGGTGGATTTATAAGGTGGAGAGGTACTTCGCCGTCAATGGGCTAACAGAGGAGGAGAAGTTGACAGCAGCAGGCTTATGTTTGAAGGGGAAGATGCTGTCAATAGGCTAACAGAGGGGAGCTTCATGAAGAGGCTGAAGGCAAAGATCAGAGCGGAAGTGAAAGTTCTGATGCCTTGTGACTTTTAGGAGGCCATGAAGTTGACATAATTAGTTGAAAGTTAGAGGAATCAAGAGAGGGGAGCCAGGAGAAGCAATTCAATAGGCTCTAACAGGATGACGACCACCCTTCTAGCACCCAAGGGGCCTACATCAGGCAACATTAATGAGACTCCCAGGGAGAATTCAGCAGGAGGAGGGAGTGGGGGGAACTTCAAAAGACTGATGGAGAGGGACATGCAGGAGAAGAGGTCGAAGGGATTATGCTTTAGATGTGATGAGAAGTATACTCCAGGGCACAGGTGTAGGGACCGAACTCTTCAGGTTCTCACCGTCTTTGAGGACGAGAAAATTGAGGAGGGAGGTGATAGTATGGGAGAGAGGGAGATGGAGGACAAGCTGCATCTGAATGTGATGGAGGTCTCTCTAAATTCAGTGATGGGATTCCCTCCAAATCATACCATGAAGGTGAAGGGGGAAATAGCAGACAAGGAGGTGATGGTGTTGATTGACAGTGGAGCTACCTACAATTTCATCTCCAACCAGGTCGTAAATCAATTGGGAGTAACATTGGTGGATACAGGGTGTTATGGAGTGAGGATGGGTACAAGTAAGGTGGAGGCGGGTCAGGGGATATGTACGGGTATAGTATTGACCATACAGGGGGTTCAGGTGAGGGAGGATATTCTTTCATTGGAGTTAGGGAGCACTGATGTCATCCTGGGGATAAAGTGGCTGCAGACCTTGGGGGACACCAAGGTCAACTGGGGAGCATTGACAATGGAGCTGATGGTGGAAGGGAGAAGGGTAGTGACCAGAGGAGATACAGGGCTCACTAAAGCCATGATATCACTTAAAACCAAGGTGATAAGCATACAAGAGGTGGGGGAAGGTTATCTGATGGAACTACATAAGCTGTAGGGGATCGGATTGGAGGAGGTCGGGGACAGTCCTCTTTCAGTACAACCATTAATTCAACAGTTCTGTTAGATTTTTCAGCCGCCTCAGTGGTTTTCTTCTCCGCGGGGACATGAGCATGCTATCATCTTGACGGAAGTAGTTTCACCTATCAGTGTTCATCCGTATCGTCATCCCCAGATCCATAAGGATGAGATCGAGAGGTTGATTAGGGAGATGCTGGAGGCAGAGATCATCCAACCCAATATCAGTCAATTTTCCAGTCTAGTGCTATTAGTCAAGTGCTTCAATAGCCGTTTCGTTTATTCCACATTGAGGACAATGTGACACTTTGGGAGGGGAGTATTGTTAGACCGGTCCAGCCGGTCCACACGGGACCAGCTCAGGCGGAATAGGCGAAAGATTTCCTCCTCTTCCTATATGAGCGACCGAGCCGCCAAAGCCAACTAGGCATTTTAGGAAGGATTTTTGAGGGATTTGGGAGGGAAATTTGAATGTAAGGATTGTTTAGGGATTTCTTTTTGAATTGTATGCATTAAATAGTTTGTTTTCCTAGGGTTAGGGCTTCTTGAATTTGGCTGAAATTTGAGATCTCTTAGATTTAGGTTTTCTTTTGGGTTCTAGTGGCGTCTAGAGATTTGGGAGAGATCGATCCTCCTCTCGAATAGAGGATCAATTGTATCTTGCAATTTTTCATTTCCCTTTCATCAAATAATACAAATTATCTACTGTTGTTCTGGTTTTTAGTGGATTTTTGTAGAGAATTCTCACTGTTTTTTGAAGATTGATAGGAAATACTTGAGATCTTCAAGTGTTTCCTTTCATAATTTTAATAGTAATAGATCTAGTAAGGGGATTGTGACTTTGGGCGATCAAGTCATTAATAAGAGTGCACACTTTAGATATATTGGGTATATTGTTCAAAGTGATAGGGAAATATATGAGAATATTATTAGTAGAATTCAAGTTGGATTGTTGAAGTAGAGGAATGCATCGGGCTTGTTGTGTGGTAGAAAAGTCTCCCTCAAACTTAAGAGAAATTTCTATAAGATGGTGGTGAGACCTGCAATGCTTTATGGTGCAAAATGATGGCCATTAAAAGAGAAACATAATATTAAGTTAAGTGTTGTAGAGATGAGGATGCTCAGGTTGATGGGTGCCTTTAATCTTAGAGACAGAATACAAAATGAGCATATACGTAAAAAGGTTGGAGTAGCTCCAGTAGAAGATAAGATTAGAGAGAGTCGTCTTAGATGGTTTGCTCACATAAAATGGAGGCCTTCTGATGCCCTGATTAGGATAGTAGATGTATTAGATTTGACTTATGTTAAGAAAGGTAGAGGTAAACCTAAAAAGACTTGGTTGAAAAATATTAGAAATAATCTTTCTTTATTAGATTTAAATTAGAATTTGGCCCTTAACAGGACACAATGGAAAAAAGATTCATGTAGTTGACCCCATGTAGTGGGATAAAGGCTTGATATTATTATTGTTGATGTATCAGCTTGCCTTACTTTTGAAACTCATTTGAGCTTAAAAAATAAGATGTGAAAATAGACAATTTGTCATTGAACTCTTCATCATCTTATTGTATGGCACATATTTTCTCTTTTATTATGAATTATACCAAATATACGTGGATAACAAAATTCTTCAAATAAGTAATAAGAGGGAATCAAAGGACACCTTCATGGAATGCCAAGCTTGCATTCAGCTTCTACCTTCCATTGCACCTTTGTTTCACTATCGAGGTCCATATTAGGTAAGTTGTCTCATCCCATAACTTTAGTCTTTTTATCAATAAAGTTAAGGTTCTCTGAGATTTCTTATGTTCTTTTTAGGTGATGCCTTTTGCTAAAATGGTAGTTGAAGGCCTTCACATTAATAGATGAAGCCTAAAACCCAAAATTTGCTACTTAACAAACATTTCAGTTTTCTAAACTACATTTTGTTTTTGAAAAATTTCTAGTGTGTATTTTAGCATTAGTTACCTTTTTTACTATTTTTGTTCATATTTTTTTATCATTCCATGTTTAAAATGGCACATGCGACACCATTGTTATGCGCTATAACTCTATGAGGACCTTTACACTATAGTGTATTATTCATCATTGATAAACATGGGCGTGCCTTATGATAAAAAACTCTTTAAGTTGGTGTGGTTCCTTGAATGCTGAGGTGGTTTGGCGCTTGATTGGTGATGTGGAGGTAGACACTTATTTTGAGAAGTGTTCGTTGATTTGGCTTCTTGACTAGTGAAAAATGATTTGTAGCAAAACTTGGTCATCCCTTGATGTTGGAAATGTATTGCATAAGTCTAGGTGTGGCTCCCCACCAATTTAGGAATCAAATTAAGACACCTTGGTTGATCATTACTCAGGGTTGACTAGTCTTGAATTTTCCAATGTATTTCCTTGCACCATGTAATAACATAATGCACACTAGATGTGTGAAGGACTATTAACTTGCTTTTACAACTCTTACAAAACTTAGATTATAAATACATAGACTAATGATTAAACAAAACAACATAACTTGTATTAAAACCATAACACATGATTAAATACAACCTCATAATTATTTTATTATGGCCACTCATTCTTTGTCATAGACCTTATGATAGGCTTATGATGCACTATATTACTTGGCCTCCTTTTCCTTTGTTGCTTTAGCTTTGATACTCTTATATGGTTAAATACTATTGAAAAGGCTTATAGTCATGGAAAGTGATCTTCTTCTTTTATGCTTATTGTTATGTCCTTCACCTCCGCAATTGCCTTATGCATTACATAATTATTACTATTTTTTAAAATTATAATTTTGGTCTCTTTTATAATCACAATATCTTTATTCTATAAAAAAATATTCTATAGGAATACATGACACACATCTAAAGGAACTAAACAGTATATTGCTATGTTATGGCAAATTTTACATCGCATTGTCTATCAACCCTAAAATTAGAATCTTTATTAATAAGTCTTAAGGAATAAAGGAGGCCTTGGTTTGTTTTGGTGTATAAACCTGATTTAGCATGTAGGGTATCATAAAGGAAATTTTAACCCCTATCACAATCTATAATTATATATTGATTTGCTTACAATTTCAGATTGAAAGGTTCTCCTTATGATTTTTTCTATTGCATCGATAAAACTTAATAGTCATTTCTACAGCCAGATATTCCATACCTTTATTTTTATTATAGTGAGTTTTCTGGGCCTCATCTCTCTTTTTTTTTTTTAGCCTCATCTCTCTTTGATCTCAAAGAATATTCTAACTGCTTTGACCTGAGTGAGAAGTAGGGTCTCTTGTTCTCTATCTTCTCTTCCTCTTGTTTCTCCTTTGGGCTTTTGTTGTTATCGCTGCTCTAATTTTTCTCTCTGATGCAATTGAATTGAAATACTCGAAACCTAGGTGACTTGGTAAGCTTCAACACATAGTAATAATCATCTTTTTTTTTCAGGAATATAGAAGTTTAAATTTAATAAGCACATCAATAGAATGTTAGTATTGAAGTAACTCTATATAAAGTTTATATTTTGATCAACAGTGTTACTTGACCACTCAAAGCCTACAATTATATATTGATTTGTTTACAAGTTTAGATTGGGAGGTTATCCTTATGATTGTTGCAATGCTAAAACTTTAGTCATCCTTGCAGCCGGGTATTCCATTCCTTTTTTTTTTATTCTAGTGGCTATTTGGCAACATGATTTATACAAAATTTGAGCAAGATTTAAGCTAAATCATGCCAAACAGCATTTCAGCTGTAAATCATGCCAAACAGCATTTCAGCTGGCGGTAAATCTCGCGGAGGAATAAATCCTTCATTTCCCTCTTTTTACTCAATCCTGGAGTTCAGTGGATATAAGGGATTTGGCCAAAGCAGCCGAGTGAAACAGAGAAAGATAGTTACCTTTACAATGTGTAAGCTCTCGTTGCCACTTCTGAATCAACAAGAAAAACAGCGAGCTGTTGCAACTTCCAGTTCGACAGAAAGTAATGTCGTCAAAGGAGGTGAAGAAGCCTTTTAGCTACTCGTTCAAAGCCCTATTTCACGCAAAGTTGAATAGCAACAAAGAAATGGGGAAAAGAAAAGCAAATTGTAGGCTATTGAAAGAGAAGAAGCAAATCGTAGACTATAATTAGTTAGGAATTAATCTTAGTAATTTTATTAATATAATTTAGAATATAAATAATTAATTAGTGGATATTGTGATCGATATCAGAATCCAAAATCTCCAATTAATAATGTAAATAGTAATAAAATAATTAATTAGATAATTATTACTCTAAATAGTAATTAGATAACTATTCTAAATAGTAATAGTAATTATAAAATTAGTTAAGTTTTTAATATTTATAATAGTAATCAGATAATTAAACTAGTTGATATCCCTAATATGTATTATTAGTGAAGTTAGATGATAGATAATTGATAGTCTAAATAATAATTATATTTTTAGTTAAGTTAATTGATAATTAAACTAGCTTCTAATTATATTATTATAATTATAATTTATTAATGGTAATTAAAATTAAAACTAATAAATAAATTATATTTAAAACATAAATTAAATTTGAGTTTTTAAAGAATTAATTGTCTTAAATCTGGGATTACGTTGCCAAACAGTTTCATAGGATTTGACACTTATGTTGCTAGTTAGTTTTAGGGGCTGTTTAGCAACTGGATCAAATCCTGCTAAACGGGATTTAAGCGCCCGCTAAATCTCATGGCGGAATAAATCCTATGTCTCCCTCTTTAGGCCGTAATCCCGGATTTAGTAAATCCTAAAATTTGGCAGATTTACAGGATTTGGTCAAAGAAGCGCGCAAATGGGAGAAAGATAGTTACCTTCACAACAAGGAAGCTCCCATCTTTGCTTCTGATCAAAATGTCATGACTTCCGATCCAACAAAAAGGGAACATCGTAAAAGAGCGAAGTCGAATAACAATAAAGGAGCCGAAGAAGCACCTTGTGCAGAGCTCTACCTCACGCGAGCAACGAAGTCGAACATCAACGACAAAATAATGAAATAGAGAAGATTAAACGCAAACCCTAGATGTCCAAAGCTATTAGGAAGTAATTAATTTAATTTAAATTTTTAATAATTAATTTAATTAATTAAATAATTTATAGTATAATTAGTGCATAAATTAATTAACTAATTTAACTTAATTAAATAATTAGTAGTAATTAGTAATTAAAAAATTAAAAATTGATATAATTAGCTTAATTAATATAATTTGAAATAGAAATTATTAATTATATAATTAAAAGTGTAAATAATAATTAAATAATCAGTGAATAGTTGAATAGTTAGGTGATTAATGAGATAATTAGTAGTATAACTTATAATTAAAACTAACTTGTTAACACTTAAATAATCAACTAAATTATTAGAAGGATTATTAGTTAAGTAATTAGTTATTTTAAAAAAATAATTAACTAATTAATTAGAGAATTATCAATAAAATCAAATATCAAATATATCATTATATCATTGATGGTAATTAAAATTAAAATTATTAAGTAACTCATACTTAAAATGTAAATTAAATTCATTGTGCTTTAAATTTAATTTTTAAATGAACTACTTGCCTCAAATCCTGGATTACGTTGCCAAACAGTTTCAAAAAAATCTAATAGAATTTAACAACTATGTTGCCAAACTGTTTTCACGATTTAACATTTCAGGGCTTACTAAATTTGGATTTAGTAAATCCTATTAAAGTGAAATCACTTGTTGTCAAATAGGCCCTTAAGATTCTTTAGTAGGATTTACTAAATTCTAATTTTTACAATTTATTAAATTATGCTAAAATTAAATCCTACTTGCTGCCTAACAGCCTTGTAGTGAGGGTTTTCTTACCTCATCTCTCTTTGATCTCAAATCATATTCTAATTGTTTTGACCTCAGTAATACTTGAGCGTGCAATGGGAAAAAGTTGGATATGTTATTCTATCTTCTCTTTCTATAGTTTTTCTTCTTTGGGTTAAACATAATGAGGGAGCAGCTAACGTTTGCAGTTATTGTTGCTCTAATTTTTCTTTGTGATGTAACTGACTCCAAATACTTGGAATGTAGGTGGCTTGTAATCTTCAACAACAACAACAACAACAATATCAAGCCTTTGTCCCACTACGTAGGATCAGCTACATGAATTCTTTTTCTCTATTGTGTCCTGTTAAAAGTCAAATTCTCATTTAAATCTAATAAAGAAAGACCATTTCTAATATTTTTTAACCAAGTCTTTTTAGGTCTACCTCTACCTTTCTTAATATAAGTCAAATCTAATATTTTTACTTTCCTAACCGGGTCATCTGAAGGTCATTGTTTTATGTGACCATACCATCTAAGGCGACTCTCTCCAATCTTATCTTCCACTGGAGCTACTCCAACCTTTTCACTTATGCTCATTTTGTACCCTATCTCTAAGGGTAAATCCACTCATCCACCCGAGTATCCTCATCTCTGCTACACTTAACTTAGTATTATTCTTCTCTTTTAATGGCCAATATTTTGCACCATAAAGCATTGCAGGTCTCACCACCATCTTATAGAATTTTCCCTTAAGTTTGAGGGAGACTTTTCTATCACACAACAAACTCGATGCATTCCTCCACTTCAACCATCCAACTTGAATTGTATTGATAATATCCCCATCTATTTAACCATCACTCTGAACAATAGATCCAAGATATCTAAAACGTGTTCTCTTATTAATGACTTGATCGTCCAAAGTCACAATCCCCCCACTAGGTCTATTACTACTAAAATTACACTCCATATATTTAGTTTTAAATATACTCAAGCAAAAACCATTAGACTCTAAGGTTGACCTCTATAATTTAAGTTTACCTTCAACTACCTCTTCAGTCTTATCAACAAGAAGAATATCATCAACAAAAAGCATACACCAAGGTACATCCTCTTGCAAATCTCTATTGAGAACATCCATGACTAAAGCAAAAAGATATGGGCTTAAGGCTGATCCTTGATGTAATCCATCCGAACTAGGAAAATACTTGGTCAAACCACCTTGTGTTTGAACCTCCTGCATACATATCTTTAATGATTTGAATATAAGCATTATTAACTCCATTTTTTTCAAGAACTCTCCATAGCACTTCTCTTGAAACTTTATTATATGTTTTCTCTAAATTAATAAATATCATATGTAAATCGTCCTTATTCTCTATATATTTCTCCATCAAACCTCTCAAAAAATGTATGGCTTCCATAGTAGACCTACCCGACATGAATCCAAATTGATTTTAAGAAACATTAGTATCACGCCACAACTTACGCTCCATAACTCGCTCCCATAGTTTTAAAGTATGACACATTAATTTAATTCCTCTATAATTCGCACAATCTTGTGCATTACCTTTTTTCTTAAAAATAGAAATCAACACACTCATTTGGCATCTTTTTAGTCTTCAAAATAGTATTAAAGAGTTTTGTAAGCCAAGAAATTCCTTCATCTCCTAAGCATTTCCACACTTTTATTGGAATATCATCAGATCCAACAACTTTTTCACACTTCATTTTCTTTAAAGCCTCTCTAACTTCGGTTTTACTTATACGCCGATCAAAACAAAAATATTTATTTTCATTTAGGATGCTAAGTTCACTAAAGTCAATCGTATTCTCATAATCTCCATTAAAATGTTTAGCAAAATATCTCATTCACCTTTATTGAATATCATCTTCTAAGAAAAGTACTTTTTGATCTTCATCCTTAATACACTTCACTTGAACTAAATCCTTACTACTCCGATCGCTTTGTTTGGCTAACTTATACATATATCTTTCTCCCTCCTTTCTATCTAATCCATTTTATAAATCATTAAAAGTTAAGATCTTTGCATCGCATATTGCTTTCTTAGATTCTTTACGTGCCTCTTTATAACTTTCCTAATTATCAAAATTTTTACAACTAAACTAATTTTTATAACAAATCTTCTTATTTTTTATCATTTCTTGCACATTTGGATTCCATCACAAACTATTTTAACTACTAGGCACTTTTACCTTTGATAGTCCAAGCACATCTTTTGTAATATTCTTAATATCACAAGCCATTTTTTCCCACATAACATTAGCATCCTCATGCCCATACAATATCTTAAGATCTAAAATCTTACCCTCAAAAATATTTTTGTTAATATTCTTTAAATGCCTCAATCTAATCTTAGAATATCGCTTTATTTTATATTTTATTTTCTGCCCCATCATCTTAAAGTCCAAAATTAATAAGCGATGTTGGGTATATAAACTTTCACTCGGAATAACTTTACAATCGTTGCATTCTAAACGATTAAATTTTCTTATAAGAAAATAATCAATCTAAGATTTACTGTATCTATTCTTTTTTTTTCCAGAATCTTTAAGTTTAAATTCAATAAACGCGCTAATAGAATGTTGGTATTGGAGTAGCTCTTTATAAAGTTAATATTTTGATCAACAGTGTTAATTGAACTATCATTTTCTCTACATAAATTGCACATATGATTACATCTAAAAAAGAAATTTAAAGATTTGTTTATTGAAAACCTTGCAGCCGTTGACGATGCAAGTTCAAAGTTATTTGAACAAGATAAAGGTCGTTGTTCAAGTGGATGAGCAGGCAATTCCAGATCCTCACAGGTTTCTAGATGACATAACTGACTCACTACAAATCATGAAGGATGCAGCTGCCTCCGCAACTTGAATAGTCAAATTGTAATATATATATATATATATATATATATATATATATATAAACCAAAACTTGGTTGTTAAACCTGAAAACAGAAATAATTTAATTGTTATTTCCGAAATACTTTGAATTCTGAACTAGCGGATCAGCTGGATATGTACCCGAGCTTTACCAGAACTATAAATAAAAGCCCATGCTCTACATGGTGCAGTTAACGAATGGTAAGGTTTAGTTCTTATAAACTCCTATGTAGTTGAATATTTGCAGCTTATTCCATCTTCCCGTTATCTTCAGAAGGTCCCAACTGTTCGCTCAAGTTCTGAGAAGGTTCCTTTTTTATCCAGAAATGCTGATTATTTTATTAGCTACTGCTAACCACTCATAGGTTTGTACTCGTTAAAATCCAACTTCTCTATTTATCCGCCGAGGGATAGGGTGGTTGGTGGGCGAGCATGGTTTAGAACCCCTGATCCCGGGTTCGAATCCCCTCTTCTACAGCCTCGCCTTTTCAGTATGGCAAAGTAAGTGTGCGCATGATGCCGGATGATGGCCTCGTTAGGTTCCGCTGATAGATTAGTTTTGTCAAGCGCTCTCTTTGGAGTGACAACAGGTAGATACTCCCGTCTCCCAAACAAAAAACTTCTCTATTTCGTTAATGAAAGCAAGTTGGATTTTAAATGCTATTTGATTAAAATAAACAAGTTTCTATGGTTTTATATGTAAATATAAATATTTTAAATATATAATTAAATTGTTCATATTATATAGATTTAACTGTTGAACAACAAACAAACAACTAAGTCATTAATAAATAATTTTAATGTGATAGAAATATAAATACTCATATGATGTGATATGAAGAAATATAAATTGCTTGATCATAAATTCCAAGACTATATGATGGTTTTGAGGATTGGTAATAGGTGATAAGGAAATTTGTATACGGTTCGACATTTATCTGGTTTTTCTGATGTTCTTTTATTTATACTAGTTGATGTTATACTTTTCAAATAAATTTTCTTCTTACAGTATTAACTTGCTTTTCAAATAATCTACTGAAAAATGAATCCCTCCTAGGAAGAAATAGAACTATCCAACCAATAAAATCTTTAGCGACACCGTTTATAGATAACATAATACATAGTTATTAGTTTAACAACCGATTTAAAACAAGAAAAGATTATCTAGTTAACAAAAATAAAAAAAAATTATAAAACTTAAAAGAGTGCTTTCATATGATTGGAAGTAGACCCACAACAACAACGACAACATCAAGCTTTTATCCCACTACATGGGGTTAGATACATGAATCACTTTTTTTCCATTATGCCCTATTAAGAGTTAAATTCGCATTTAAACCTGAGAAAAAAATTTTGTTTAAAATACTTTCTAACCAAATCTTTTTAGGTTTACCTCTACCTTTCTGAACATTGACTAGACATAGTACATCTACTCTAATAATAGGGTTATCAAAAGGCTTATATTTTGTGACCAAACCATCTAAAGTAGTCTCTCCCTAATCTTGTCTACCACTGAAGCTACTTTAACCATTTTGCGTATATACTCCTTTCATTTTGTTGTCTCCAAGTGTAAAGCCATTCATACACCCGAGTATCCTCATCTATACAACACTTAATATTATGCTTCTCTTTTAATGACAAACATTGTACACCATAAAACATTGCAGGTCTCACCATCTTATAGAAAATTTCCTTAAGTTTGATAGGTACTTTCTATCACACAACAAGTCTGATGTATTCCTCCACTTCGACCATACAACTTAAAGTCTACTAATAATATCCCCATTTATTTCACCATTACTTTGAATAATATACTTTAGATATACTAAATGTGTACTTTTTTAATGACTTGATCGCCTAAGTCACAATCCCCCCACTAGATTTATTACTACTAAAATTACATTTCATTTATTCAGTTTTAGATGTACTCAAATGAAAACCTTTAGGCTCTAAGGTTGACCTCCATAGTTCATGTTTTCCTTCAACTCCTCCCTCTCTAGTCTTATCAACAAAAAGAATATCATTTCTAGTGAGAGAGAGTCTAAGCGTTTTCTAGTGAGAGAGAGGGTTTTCAAATTTCTTATTTCCTGCTTTTTCGCGGGAAGGTTGTTATGGCGGAGTATGACCGCCGGCGATTACCGCCTGTCATCGTTCCTTCTCCTCATCAATCGTCGACAAAGGACCTAGGGTTCTTAGGTCGATTTGGTAACAACAAATTTGGTGCGTCTCTCACAGAAAGAAGATTGAAGAATTCGTCTCTGAGGAATTCGGCATTGGTGATCAGAGAAAGTTTTCGACCACCAATGCAGCGATCAACTTGGTTGAACGTAAAGGGAAGAGGATTATTGATAATCAGATTACTCCTAAAGCTTTGCAGCCGAGGATGAAGAGCCCATATCCAAGAAAAAATGATTTCAAAGATTCGTCGTCTGGGTTAAAGTTAAAGGTTAATAGATTTATTACTTCTTTAGATCCAGTTATACCTCATATCGGGGATTCTTTGAATCAGGTTAATCTTTCATCTACTGTATCTAATCCTATTGTGAGGGTTAATGCCGGAGAACCTAATGATCTTGTGAATAATTCTGCGATGATTAAGGAATCCGTGAATGTCTAGAATCCTGCAAATTCATGGAAGGTTAATCCACATATTAAAATAAATCCAAATCTTATTTCTATTGAAATGTCAGAAGATGGAATTGCTGTGAATCTTAATTCATATCAGGAGACTGCTAATTCTCAAGTGTTGAAGAATTCTTTGGTTGTGAAAGTCTTAGGGAAAAATGTTCCTTTTTTTCCTTTTTGTAGTGTGGAATTGAGGAAGCAATGGAGCAAATTTGGAGGATTCCATTTAAGATCCTTGGGGTTGTATTTTATGTTCTTTCCAATCTTCCGAAGCTTTGGAGAGAGTTATGAGTGGAGGTCCTTGGTATGTGGGCAGTTATATTGTTGGAATTGATAAATGGACACCTACTTTCTCTCCTCTTTCCTTGAAGGGATTATCTTCTCCTGTTTGTATAAGAATGCCCCATCTTCCGCTGCATTGTTGGGATGAGATTAATATAAGTTAGATTTCTTCTAAGGTAGGGGATTTGGGATGATTGGGCATAAGGTGAATTTATGTCTTGTAGGAGATGCTGTTGCTGGTAAGAATGAATCTCACAGTAAAGATGCCCCAATTCTAGTTCTGGATGCAAGAAATAAGGGTGGTTTGAATATAAATCAATTTGTTGAAGCTGAATATGGACCTTGGATCTATGTAAAATTTCAGAATAAGAAGAAAAGCTTTTTTAGAAACAAGGATCTAAACAAAAAAGTGTCAAATTTGAATAATTTAGAAGTTCCTGATCGGGCTGAACGTGAAGAAGATTCAATTGCCATCCAAACTGTGAAAGCTTGTGATTCGATGCCAAATAATAATCAGGATAATTGTTTGAACTTGCTAAATACTAACAAATTTAGTGTGCTTATAGAGTCCACTGATGATAAAGATGGACAAAATGTTGTTGAGTAAGGTCTAAAAAGAGGGAGGTACAGGTTACTAAGGTCCCTTCGAAGGTTACTAATGTTGATTGCATTAGGAATCCTATAGGTGATTAGACATTACAGCTTAATGAAAATGGAAGGGTGGATTGCAATACAAAGGAAGCATTTAAAAGGATGGATACAATTACGTCGACTGCTGCTGGAATTCAAAATTCTCATATGGTAGTGGAAATCAAGCATGTTAATAGTAAATCATCTCTTGTTGAAGATACTTCATTAGCTGGTTGTAATGGTGGTCATTCATCAGAAGAATTGGATGGAATTGGTGATGTGTTTAAAGTAAGGAATGCTGCTGCTCAAGTAGATGATAATTTATCTCCAACATGTGTTGTTAATGATGTTAGTTCTTCTAGTAATAAACTGAAGCTTGCTAAAGAACTCGAATCATTAGGGCCTATTGAGGATGTTCCTAGAAAGAGGAAAGGAGAAGGAGGTGGGTGGCATGGTGCTGGGGACCATTCCCCATTGGTGGTTTGATGTCTTCCTTCTTGTTTTTGAATTGTAGAGGAGCCAAATAAAAAAAAGGCTACTCTTTTTCTTAAGGAAATAGTGAGGGATAATGAGGTGTTTTGTATTGGGTTGGTAGAGACGAAGTTGTCTTGTATTGATAGAAAGGAAGTTAATAGGATTATTGGGGAGGATTGGGATTTTTTCCATCATCCTGCTAATGGTACTTCTGGGGGTATTCTTATTCTTTGGAAAAGGTCGGAAAGTAGTTTTGATGTTATGTTTGATTCATCCCAGCTGGTGTTTGGGTGTTTCCAAATTCTGAATAAGGGGTGTTGGAATATTGCAACGGTGTATGGGAGTATGGATGTGTGGGTTAGAAGAAGTTTATGGGAGAGTCTTGCGAAGGAATTGGTGTGTGATATTCCTTTTATTTTGGGAAGTGACTTTAATTATTTGCTGTCCAAGGAAGACAAAAGAGGGGGGAAAAGATTTATCTTCTCCCAAGGTCCTCAAGAGATGAAGTCTTTTTTAGCTAACAATGATTTTCATGATGCATGTATTATTTGACCAGAGTATACTTAGTGTAATAATATGGTTGGCAATGCAGGGATTTGGGAAAGGTTGGATAGATGCTTATTGAATTCAGCAGCTCTTCAGTAGCTCCCTTATGCAGTGGTGAGGCATCTAGTGAGAGTGGCTTTGGATCACTCTCCTATTATTTTCAAGATGAATGATACGTCAAGACCTATTCACAAATTTATTAGATTTGAAGACATTTGGAGATCCTACCCGACAGCTTGGAATGTGGTGCTTAAAGCTTAAAGAAGATATGATTTTTGTAATGATGCTGAAATCTTGCAAAGGAAGTTGAATTAGAGCTTTGAAATCTTTGTATTATTGGAATAAAAACAAGTTGAAGGACTTTTTAGTTTTGAAGGAGGCACTGAAGAAGGAAATCTTGGATTTGCAACTTAAAAAAGCGGAAGAGGGTCTTAATCATGAAGACATGCTGCTACTAAGAAGTAAAGTGCATGAGCTGAATGTCACTTTGGCACGGTTAGCCACCTGGTGGAATCAGAGAGAAAAAACAAGTTGGGTCCAAGAAGGCAATACAAATTCAAAGTTCTTCCATGATTATGTGTCAGCTAGAAGAAATGGGAAGTGGATTAATCAAATAAAATATGGTAGTGAGGGCCTTGTGGAGGATCAAGATAAAATTGAAGCGGTATTTCTTAATTTCTATAGTCAGAAATGGGAGGCGAGAGACTGCAACCTCTAGGAGTGGCCTGAAGTGTTTAATCATCAAAGAATAGACAATGCTGAATGGGAGCTTCTGAATGCAGATTTTAATCAAGATGAAATGCTGGAAGCTATGAAGAACTTGGGAAACAACAAGTCTTCGGGTTTGGATGGTATTACAGCCTCATTCATCAAGTTTTTTTTGGAGCATTATTAAAGATGATTTATAGAGAGCAGTGGATGGATTTTTTTACAAAAGGAGAATGTATCCTGAATGGAAGGATATGCTGATAGTTTTAATCCCAAAAGTGAAGAACCCTACGGAGCCTTTGCCATTAAGACCCATTCGCTTGTGCCAATCGATCTATAAGGTGGTGGCTAGAATGATAATGAACCAGGTGAAATGCTGTTTGCCTAAGATAATTATTGAAGATCAAATTACTTTTGTACCTGGGAGATCTATGTTGGATCATTGTTTATTAGCTCAAGAAATTTTTAATAAGTTAAAATTTTCTAATTCCAAGAAAGGACTCATGGAAGTTAAAGTTGATATAAAGTAAGCAAATAATAGTATGGGTTGGTCAACTTTAGCTAAGTATTTAAGTTAGTTTGGTTTTCCTCAAAAGCTCAGTAACCTTATTATGGAATGTGTTCAAAATGTGAGATTCTCTATCCTTATTAATGGTAGAGGGTCAGATTGTATTGAAGCTAAAAGTGGGTTTAGGCAAGGATACCCATTATCCCCTTATTTGTACATAATGTGCTCTCAGCTGCTTTCTAACTTTATTTATCAAAGGGGTTCTGAATTGGGAATTAAGTTATCTCCAAAGTATGAAAAAATTACACATTTACTATATGCTAATAATGTATTATTATTCTCAACTGCTTCTACTAGAGCAGCATAAAGTATGAAGAAAATTTTGAGGGATTTATGTGAGTGGACCGTCCAGAAGGTGAATAATATGAAATCTCAAATTTTAATTGGGAATTCAGTAAAGAAGAGGACCAAGAAGAGAATTGCTAAGAAGTTGGGGTTCAGTATTGTGAAAGAAATGCAATACTTGGGTGTGAAGATGGAAATGAGAAGGCTTGTAAGCTCTGATTTCCAAAACATTTTAGACCATGCATTGGAGAGGTTAAATGCGTGGGGAAATATGTGTCTTTCTTTGGCGAGAATAGTTCTTTTGATAAAGAGAACTTTTCCTTCTCTACCTATTTTTTTTTTCAACATATTCGTTGGTTCCAAAGGGATTATTAAATGAGTTGGATAGGTTATGTAGCGACTTTTTGTGGCATAAAGACAAAGGAAGGAGAGGTTTACATTATGTATCTTGGGAAGAACTTTGTAAACCCAAGTTGCTTGGAGGATTGGGTATTCAGTTGATAAGGTTGGACCTTTGAGGTCTAGAATTACTTTGAGATTCATTCAGAATCCTCATTCTTTATGTAATCAATCTATCATTTCTAAATATGTGAGTGATGTGTGGAATGTTATGGTTAAAAGAGGTAATTCTTCATCTTAGAAAATTTTGGTGTATGGAGCCAAGTATTTGAAGAGCATTGTTAGATGGAAGTTGTTGAATGGCAAAAAAGTGAATATCATGAATGATACATGGATCTTTGATATGCCTCTGAATAAGTGGCCTACTTATGTTAATTGTAATGAGTTACACAGTGAATTGGTTCAAAATCTTATTTCAAAAGAAGGCAGCTGGAATTGTGTGGAGTTGGAAAATGCATTTGTTGAGGATTTGGTTTCGGTTATCAAACAGATTTCATTATTTCCAGACTTGGACAAAGATTGCATCGAGCTCATTAAGCAGCATTTGGGCAGATTTATCACTTCCTTAGCATTTGAAGCTTTGGCAGAACAAACCAATACTGAAATGCTGAATTGGATCAGAAAATTCAAGCTTATTCCTAAGGTTGAATTGTTCTTATGGAGGTTATGTAAGAAAGCTCTTCCTACTAATTCTTTTCTACATTACAGAAATTTATTGCAATCAAATAGTTGTGCTAGAGGGTGTAATGAGGTGGAGAACCAAGAGCATGTTGCTGTCCACTATAGACATTTTGCTTCAGATTTTGTATAACCTTTGTGAATGGGGTTTTCATGTTCCTATCTTCAAATCCTTTTCAAATTGTTTAGTAGATTTGAAAAGGATGTCCACAGTTAATTTGAACATAGTCAAATTATATTGTATAACAATTTTTTATTCTTTGAAAGGCCAGAATCAAATAAAGCTTGGATTGGCTACATTATCTATAAACTTTTTGGCTTCAAATGCTTTAACGTCCATTATACAGCCATCTAAGTATCTGATGCTAGAAGATTGGGATACTGATCTCCGAATGGAGTTTACTGATGTTTGTCATCCTCCACCCCTACATTAGATCAAAATCAATGTGGATGCATCTCTTATGAAATCTTATAATGCAGGTATTGGAGTTATTATTAGAGGTCACAAGGGACATTTTCTTCGGGCGTTTGGCAAGTAGGTGAAGCATTGGGATGTAGCTAGTCTTGAGCTACAAGTAGTTTTATTAATAAGAGAGCATATACAAAGTTGGATGCTACAATACAAGGGGGTAATAATTGAAGGAGATAATTCTACTGTGATTAGGTGGCTTCAAGAGTCTTTGAGAAGGCAAATTGGCAGCAAAATGGAGATTGGAATAAAGAGCTTATCTTCCTTAATGATTTCAATAATGTTATCTTTCACCTTATTTCAAGAAATTGTAATAAAGTGCCCGATTATTGTGCCACTTTAGCTTTAACTAGCAGCTTTATTTTTTATTGTTTTTCTATAGATTACATTCCTTCTTCTTTATTTTATTTACTAAAGAAGGAGTGTGATAACAATCTTTAGTTGTTTGTAGTTCTCTCATTTTCAATGTAATTTGTAACTTTAAAAAACAAACAAAAAGAATATCATTAGCAACAAAGTATCAGCAAGGTATTAGCGAGGTAAATCATCTTACAAATGTCTAGTAAGAACATCCATGACTAAAGAAAAAAGATATGGGCTTAAAGCTGATTCTTGATGTAATCAAACTAAATAAGAAAATACATGGTCAAACCACCTTGTGTTTGAACATATCCTTGATGACTTAAATATAAGCATAATTAACTCCTTTCTTTTTTAGAAGTCTCTATATCACTTCTCTTGGAACATTATCATATGCTTTCTCTAAATCAAAAAATAGCATATGTAGATCCAACTTACTCTCTATAATTCTTATCAAACCTCTCAATAAATATATAGCTTCCATGGTAGAGCTACCTAGCATGAATCCAACTGATTTTGAGAAACATTAGTATTACGTCATGACCTATGCTCAATTACTCTCTCTCCCATTATTTTAAAGTATGACACATTAATTTGATTTTTCTATAATTTACACACTCTTATGCATAACTTTATTGCAACTTAATTTTCATAACTATATTTTTATATCATGTATATTTTCGATGATTCCAAAATAATATTATGTTGATTACTATTTCTCATAACATTTATTGGAAATATTATTTGTGTTGTTTGTGTGTACTAACATTTTTATAAAAATCATACTCCAGACTGCTAAAGACTTCAAGACAGATTAGATTAGGGTTTATTGTAATTAAAGTTTATACTTTTTATTTTTCTTGAAACTGAGAGAGTATGATTGTAATTAGGTATCGTGCACACACACACTGGGGGAGTGAGACAAAATTTTTAAATTTTAAAAGTAATCATATTGTAGAATTTATAATCATACGGGACGATTTGACTGTGTTTCTCCCAAAATCTGAATCATTAAAATTGGGACTTAGTAGTTTTTTTTAACATTTCATACTGTATGAAATGCATTTGTCCTGAACACCAATTAGTATGCAAAATCAGGTTCGTACAAGTTCATCCAGTACATTCGCATAAATTTTTGGATAGATCGTACTGTATGAATTGGGTTCATCCTGGACGCCAATTAGAGTACAAAATTAGCTTCATCCAGTCCGTCATGCATGATCTCATTAATTTTTGGATAGATCGTACTGTACAAAGTGGGTTCGTACATATGCCAATCAGAGTATCAAATAAGGTTCATACATGATCGTACACATAAAGGGTTAATTTTTTTGAACTGATCATACTGTATGATATGGGTTCGTACAGATGTTGATCAAAGTATGAAATTAGGTTCGTACAGTAACGTACAACACTTGAACTATTTCTACATATGAAGTATGATCGTACTGTATTATCCAAATCTGTCAAACTTGAAATTTTTAATTTTTAGACGATTTTTCTTATCAACACTGCCGTTGCCAGGTCCCAAGTCCTGGATGAGAAAAGTGGAGGGTTGCGTTAGGTAGTCGACAGCCAGCGTAAAACTTGTCGAATAATAATGACATGAATACTTTAAGAAATTGTGTTAATGCTAGGGCGTCCCCTGGAAGCGACGCGTTGTATGGCCTGAATACAGCGACAAGTGTGCAAGGGCCGCTGCACCGCCGCCCGGGTGCAGTGTTAAATAGGCAAGGGTTCCCACATCAAGGACGGATGTGGGCAAAGAAGCTAGTCCATGAAACTAAAATTAGGATAGGAACTTGGAATATAGGTTCCCTTACAGGAAAATTAATGGAATTAATAGATGTTATGATTCATAGGAAGATAAATATTCTGTGCATTCAAGAAACTAAATGGGTTGGAGAGAAGGCTAAGGAGATTGATAGTTTAGGATTTAAACTTTGGTATTCGGGTAGGAGTCGTACTAGAAATGGTGTAGGCGTGATTTTAGATAAGAGTTTGAAGGATAATGTTATAAATATTAATAGAATTGGAGATAGAATTATAGCTTTAAAGATTATTATTGATGCTAAGGTTGTTAACATTATAAGTGCTTATGCTCCTCAAGTGGGTTTGGATATGGATTCAAAATTAAAATTTTGGAATGACTTAGAAGAATTAATACAAAAGATACCTCTTGAAGAAAGAGTTTTTATTGGAGGAGATTTAAATGGACATGTTGGTAAAGAGGTAGATGTTTTTAAAAGCATTCATGGTGGCCATGGTTTTGGAACGACAAATGAAGGTGGTAAGTCTATTTTAGATTTTTGTTTAGCTTATGATTTTTTAATTGCTAATACCTTATTTAAGAAAAGGAATGAGCATCTCATTACTTATAAAAATGGATATAATACAACTCAGATTGATTATTTTCTTATAAGAAAATTAGATCGTTTAGATTGCAAAGATTGTAAAGTTATTCCGAGTGAAAACTTATGTACCCAACATCGTTTATTAGTTTTGGACTTGAAGATAATGGGGAAGAAAATAAAAAGTAAAGTAAAACGATTTCCTAGGATTAGATGGGGGCATTTAAAGAATATTAACAAAAATATTTTTGAGAGTAAGATTTTAGATCTTAAGATTTTGTCTGTGCATGAGGATGCTAATGTTATGTGGAAAAAAGTGGCTAGTTATATTAAGAATATTGCAAAAAATGTGCTTGGAGTTTCAAAAGGAAAAGCTCCTAATAGTAAAAATAGTTGGTGGTGGAATCCAAATGTGCAAGAAAAGATTAAAAATAAGAAGATTTGTTATAAAAATTAGTTTAATTGTAAAAATTCTGATAATTGGAAAATATATAAAGAGGCACGTAAGGAATCTAAGAAAGCAATATGCGATGCAAAGAGTTTAGCTTTTAGTGATTTATATAATAGATTAGATACTAAGGAGGGAGAAAGATATATGTATAAGCTAGCCAAACAAAGAGATAGGAGTAGTAAGGATTTAGTTCAAGTGAAGTGTATTAAGGATGAAGATCAAAAAGTACTTTTTTTAGAAGATGATATTCAACAAAGGTGGATGAGATATTTTGCTAAACTTTTTAATGAAGAATGTGAAAATAAAATTGACTGTAGTGATCTTAGCACCCTAAATGAAAATAAAGATTTATGTTTTTATCGGCGTATTAGTAAAACCGAAGTTAGAGAGGCTTTGAAGAAAATGAAGGGTGGAAAAGCTGTTGGACCTGATGATATTCCAATAGAGGTGTGGAAATGCTTAGGAGATGAAGGAATTTCTTGGCTTACTAAACTTTTTAATACTGTTTTGAAGACTAAAAAGATGCCAGATGAGTGGAGAATGAGTGTGTTAATCCCTATTTTTAAGAATAAAGGTGATGCACAAGATTGTGCGAATTATAGAGGAATTAAGTTAATGTGTCATACTTTAAAACTATGGGAACGAGTTATGGAGCATAGGTTAAGGCGTGATACTAATGTTTCTCAAAATCAATTTGGATTCATGCCGGGTAGGTCTACTATGGAAGCCATACATTTATTAAGAGGTTTGATGGAGAAATATAGAGAGAATAAGGAGGATTTACATATGATATTTATTGATTTAGAAAAAGCATATGATAAAGTTCCAAGAGAAGTGCTATGGAGAGTTCTTGAAAAGAAAAGAGTTAATAACGCTTATATTCAAATCTTTAAAGATATGTATGCAGGAGCTATTACTTGTGTTCAAACACAAGGTAGTTTGACCAAGTATTTCCCTATTTCGGTTGGATTACATCAAGGATCAGCCTTAAGCCCATATCTTTTTGCTTTAGTCATGGATGTTCTCACTAGACATTTGCAAGAGGATGTACCTTGGTGTATGCTTTTTGCTGATGATATTCTTCTTGTTGATAAGACTAGAGAGGGAGTTGAAGGTAAACTAGAATTGTGGAGGTCAACTTTAGAGTCTAAAGGTTTTCGCTTGAGTAGATCTAAAACGGAATATATGGAGTGTAATTTTAGTAATAATAGACCTAGTGAGGGCATTGTGACTTTGGCCGATCAAGTCATTAATAAGAGTACACGTTTTAGATATCTTGGATCTATTGTCCAGAGTGATGGTGATATAGATGGGGATATTATCAGCAGAATCCAAGTTGGATGGTTGAAGTGGAGGAATGCATCAGGCTTATTGTGTGATAGAAAAGTACCTCTCAAACTTAAGGGAAAATTCTATAAGATGGTGGTGAGACCTGCAATACTTTATGGTGCCGAATGTTGGCCATTAAAAGAGAAGCATAATTCTAAGTTAAGTGTTGCAGAGATGAGGATGCTCAGGTGGATGAGTGGCTTTACCCTTAGAGATAGGATACGAAATGAGCATATTCGTGAAAAGGTTGGAGTAGCTCCAGTGGAAGATAAGATTAGAGAGAGTCGCCTTAGATGGTTTGGTCACGTAAAACGGCGGCCTCCCGATGACCCGGTTAGGAAAGTAGAGGTCTTAGATTTGACTTATGTTAAGAAAGGTAGAGGTAGACCTAAAAAGACTTGGTTAGAAAATATTAAAAATGATCTTTCTTTATTAGATTTAAACGAGAATTTGACTTTTAACAGGACACAATGGAGAAAAAGGATTCATGTAGCCGACCCCACGTAGTGGGATAAAGGCTTGATGTTGTTGTTGTTGTTGTTGTTGTAGACGATTTTTCTTATCCTTTGTATATAAGGGTCCTAAAAACTAACAGCCTATAAACTCTTTCTACGAATTTCTTTCAGAGAGTGAAAGAGAGTGTGTTTTGGGAGAGTGTTTGGAAGTGAGAATTGTGAGACCTTGTAAGGGGAAATTATAAAGGGTTCACAAGGTTGCCCAAAGGTAAGGATTTCTTTGTATATACTTCAAATCTCTGCCATACCTCTTTGAAGACACTTGAGAGAAGATCTTTGGAAGAGATCTGGTACTCTGCCGTCACTAGGAGGGTGAAAAAGGATGACGGTACTCTGTAGTCATTAGGAGGGTGAGAAAGGACATTAGTACTCTACCGTCATCAGGAGGGTGAGAAAGGATGTTGGTACTTTACCATCACTAGGAGAATGAGAAAGGATGTTGGTACTTTGCCATCACCTAGAGGGTGAGAAAGGACAGTGGGTTCTATGCCTTCACCTAGAGGGTGAAAAAGGATTATGGTTCTCTTCCGCACCGACTTAATGGAAAAGAGGTTTTAGTAAGGGTTTCTCCGCCTTGTTGTGGCGGTTAAAGGAGAGTCACTAGTGTTTAGTTCAGTACCTAGAGAAGGAGTCTCCAGGGAGTGGACGTAGATCTCATTGGACCGAACCACTATAAAATTAAATGTCTTCTGTTCTTTATTATTTTTCGCATTTTTCATTTTTTGTGGTTGAAAATCACTTTAAAAAAAATTATAACTATGCTCAAATTATTTAAATAAGTTTTCTAAATAACCTAAGAAATTTTTTAAATTACCAATTCACCCCCCTCTTGGTTAGCTTTGGGACAATTGCTTTAGGTTTAACAACCTATTGGGACTTTACAAGTGGTATCAGAGCCTATTTCAAAAATTAAGATTTTGACAATTTTTTAAAACGATCATGGCTACTTTTGGAAACCATAACACACCCGAAGGATATTCCATCACAAGAACCTCATTGTTTTATAACATCCCTTTCAATTTTTGGAAAATACGTATAACTACTTTTCTTCAATCGCTTGACTATCACATGTGAATTTTAGTACAGGAAGGTTACACTAGTCCCACTAGACTTGTTGATGGCATAAGAGTTGAAACACCTTTTAATGAGTGGATGTTAGAAGAAAAAGAACTAGCTCATTTAAATGTTAAATGCTTAAATAGTTTTTTTTGTGCACTAAAATTTGAGGACTATGTGCGTATTTTAACCTATAAATCTAAAAAAGAAATATAGGATAGACTTTGCATTACATATGAAGGAATAAATAAGGTGAAATAATCTAGATTGAACATTTTATTATACGATTATAAACTTTTTCACATGAAATCGAATGAGTCAATCAGTGACATGTATACTCGCTTTACATAGATAGTCACTTCATTATATACTTTAGGTAAGGAACTAACGAATTCTGAAAAAGTAAATTAAATTTTTTGTTATTTGCCTACTGCTTATATTGCAAAGATAACTGCTATAACGGAATCAAAAGACTTAAATATTTATTCTACTGATAATCTTCTTGGATCACTAATTGCTTACGAGCAAAGAGTGACTCAAAGAAAGATTTATGTAGGTGATAAGCAAAAGGAGAAAAATATTCCATTGAATGTGAATGACTCGGATAGTGATCAATCTTAACCTAAGGATGAAAATGATATTGCCTTAATGATAAGGCAATTCAGAAGTTTCCTTAAGAGGAAGAAAAGGAGATATCAGCAGTGGAATAAGGGTAAGTTCCACAAAAATGCTAAAGCTTCTAATGATGTAGCTTGCTATGAATGTAGGAAGCCTGGTCACATCAAATCTGATTGCTCGAATCTTAAAGCTAATCCTAGCAAGGAGAAGGTTGAGGAGAAGATCAATGTTAGAAAGGGCAAGAAGAAATTACAGAAAGCATTCTTGGCAGACTCAACTTCAGATTCCTCAAAAATAGAAGTAGAGGAGGAAGTCACTAATTTGTGTTTAATGGCTAACAAGCTTGATCAGCCAGATCAAGAAGAGGTATGTGACTTAACCTATGAAGAGTTATTTGATGTTTCTGAGAAAATTCATACTTCTTATAGGAAACTCAAAAAGTTGCATGCTAGGCTGAACATAGAATTTTTAGAATTATAAAAAGAGCATAAAATCCTTAAGAATGATAGCACATTGATTGATAGCAACCACAAGAAATTATTGGATGAATATGATGATTTGAACAAAAATTATGATATATTAAAATCATCACATACTGAACTTGAAGATGATGGTAAAGTTTTTATGGAAAAATCTGATCATAGTGAAATTAAATTGAAAATGGAAATTTCAATATTAAAAAATAGAAACTCATATTTAGAATTAAATATGAAGGATATTATGGAAAATAGACCAATACCCACACTTGAATAATTCTATGAGTCTAAGAAAAAGGATACAAGTTCAAGACATAAGAAAAGATATTATAACTCATATAGATTAATAAATCCTTTTCCTGGAGTAAAATATTTTTCATGTGGAATGTTAGGACACATATCCCACACTTGCATAAATCATAGTAGAACACATATTATGTGGAGACCAAAGATGCATAAATCATAGTATATTATACATGCATCTGGTTTATCATTACCAAGAGGTGAACCCAAACTTGTTTAGGTTCCCAAGTTTAACGTTTGTTTTTTTTGTAGAAATGCTCTTATACAAGACCTCGTGAGAGCATTTGGTACCTGGATAGTGGATGTTCAAAGCATATGACTAGAGATTCAAATTAATTTATAACATTGCCAGGAATAGAGGCAAGGTAACACTTAGAGATAATACCATTAAGAGAGTGGTAGATACAGGCATGATTGGAAATTTAAATAATTTTTTTATTAAAAATATCTTATTGGTAGAAGGCTTAAAGCATAACTTATTGAGTATTAGTCAGCTATGTGATAAGGGGTATAGTGTAAAATTTTTTTTCCACTAGCTGCATATAAGCCAAAATGGAATTGATGTTTTTGCATGGAATCTAGGTAAATAATGTGTACATGCTTGATTTAAATTTTATTAAATATTTTAATACTTTTTATCTCAAAATAATTACTGATAAATCATGGTTATAATAGAGGAGACTTTGTCATACAAGCATGAAAAATTTAAAAAAATTTACCCAAAAATAATTAGTTAGAGGAATACTTAAACTAGATTTTACTATGGATCACCTGTGTGATGGATGTCAATTAGGAAAATAGGTGAAGTCCTCTTTTCATTCCATTAAGGATCTTAGAACTAGAAAACCATTGAAAATCATTCATATGGATCTTTTTGGACCTGTTAGCAATGTAAGTCTAGGAGATAAAGTGTTTGGATTTGTGATAGTTGATGACTTTTTAAGATTCACTTGGGTTAAATTTTTATTTTATAAGAGTGAATCATTTGATGAATTTAGAAGTTTTCTACTTGGATTCAAAGGAAACTAGGGTATGAAATTTTATCAATTCAATGTGATCATAAAGGAGAGTTTGAAAATAAAAAATTTAAAGATTTCTATAAAGAACAAGGAATTGATCACAACTTTTTAGCACCTAGGACCCCTCAGCAGAATGGGGTAGTCAAAAGAAAGAATAGAATATTGATAGAAGTCACTAGAGCCATGTTGGCAGAATATTCACTTTCAAAATATTTTTGGGCTGAAGCGGTTAGTAAGGCTTTTTATGTTCTGAATATGGTGAACATTAGATCCAAGTTGAATAAAACACCCTATGAACTTTTTAAGGGTAGAACACCAAATCTTTCACATTTGCATATTTTTGGACATAAGGTGTTCATTCATAATAATGGTAAAACTCCTTTAGAAAAAATTGATCCAAAATATGATGAATGAATTTTTCTTGGATATTCTAGTGTTGGAAAATCTTATAGAGTTTTTAACAAAAGAACTTTGGTACTTGAAGAGACCACACATGTTTTGTTTTGATGAATCTGGCTTATTAGGAGAGCCAAGGTTGGAAGAAGATCATATTAAAAATATCTCCCGTGAAATTAAAAATACAAATTTGGAAGAGAACATAGAAAAAGAAAACCCTTTTCCTAGAGAATGGTGATTTTCTAAGAATCACTCTAAGGAATTAATTTAAGTGAAGCTAGCGAGGGTATTAGTACTAGGCATGGACTTAGCAAAGAGGTGAATCATCCTGCCTTTATATCGATGGTTGAACCCCCTAATATAAATTAAGTACTTTTGAATGAATTTTAAATTTTGGCCAAGCAAGAAAAATTGAATCAATTAGTAAGAAATAATGTTTGGGAATTGATTGAAAGGCCTAAGGATCAAAGTGTTGTTGGAACTAAGTGGGTG
This sequence comes from Dendrobium chrysotoxum, assembly GCA_019925795.1. NCBI lineage: Eukaryota > Viridiplantae > Streptophyta > Magnoliopsida > Asparagales > Orchidaceae > Dendrobium > Dendrobium chrysotoxum. The sequence goes on along the minus strand of CM034314.1, from coordinate 52,323,896 downwards.
TTAAAAAAATAAATAATTTAGGAGTTGTGATTAGAAACAAGGCTAGATTGGTGGCCAAGGGGTATAATTAAATAGAAGGGATTAATATTGAAGAAACCTTTAGCCCTATTGCCAAACTTGAAGCAATTAGGGTTTTACTAGCCTTTACATATTTTAATGGTTTTAAATTATATCAAATGGATGTTAAGAGTGCCTTTCTGAATGGGGTCATACAAGAGAATGTTTATGTTGAGCAACCTCCAAGTTTTGAAAATTCTAAATTCCCTAATCATATTTTTATATTGAAAAAGGCATTGTTTGAACTAAAATAGGCACCTAGGGCTTCGTATGAGTGGTTAAGAACTTTCCTATTAGAAAGATCTAGGGGTGTCAAAACAGGTTGACAGGTCGGATTCGAGTTAAACCCGAGTTGACCTGGGTCTAAATGGGTCAACCCGAACCCGACCCATTTTTTCAAACAGGTCAGGTATTTCAACCCGGACCCAACCCGTGCGGGGTGCTGGGTTGACCCGACATGACCCGCGAACCAGTCTGATTCAAAAAAATGAGAGTGTGACTAGCACTCAGAAAGGGGGCACAGTGGCCGACGGTGCAGGTGCAGCCAGGTGGTGTGGAGGTGACGTTGACCGCGAATGGTTTGGGTGGCAAACAGACACGTTGGAGTTCTGACATGATCCGACTGGGTCCGTGGTTCTGTGTAGAATGTGGAAGTAGCGAAGTACGGAGGACCGGACGCTATTGGGTCTCGCTGTATTATGACCGAACGGCTGACATGAATGACGGAGCTGGACTACGGAGTTCTAGACGCGACTGGGTCTTGATGTCCAGATGGCTGACACGAACGACGCCGTGGATGAATGTGACTGGTTCACAAATCGCGCCTGACGTGACGCAGCGATGGTTTGAAACAGCGGACGTATTTCCCGGGTCAAATCGGGTTAACCCGCGGGTTGTCGGGTCAACCCGAACTATTTTTCAAACGGGTCAGAAATCTGAACCCTGACCCGACTCGTTTAACAAACAGGTTGACCCAAACCCAAATTTTTTTGGGTTAGGTTCGGGTAGGGTTTCGGGTCGTGTCAATTTTTGACACCCCTAGAAAGATCATTTGTTAAAGGAAGTGAGGACACCACTCTCTTCTTAAAAGGGTTGGAGATGACATACTCATTATTCAAATATATGTTGATGATCTTATTTGGATCGACTGATAAAATTCTTTGTGATGAATTTTCAAAAATAATGAGTAGTGAATTTGAAATGAGGTTGATGGGAGATTTAAGTTATTTTCTTAGTTTTTGCCTAAAACAAAGTGAGGAAGGAATATTTCTTAGCTAGTCAAAGAATGTTAAGGATATTCTCAAAAGGTATAAAATAGATAATGCTAAATTAGTAACTACACCAATGAGTTCCTCAGTGTAGTTTGATAAGGACCCTAAGGGAAAATTTATTAATAAAAAAAAATTTAGAGGAATAATTGGGTCATTGCTTTACTTGACAGCTAGCAGATCAGATATAATATTCAGAATTTATTTGTGTACTAGATTTCAATTCGATCCAAAGGAATCACATTTGACAACAGTTAAAAGAATACTGAGATATCTTTTGAGAACTCAAAACTTAGGGACTTGGTATCATAAGCACAACTCTTCTTTTGAAATAATTGGATATTCTGATTCAGATTTTACAGGATGTAGGGTTGATCAGAAATGTACAACTGGAACTTATCAATTCATTGGAAATTTTTTAGTTTCTTAGTCCAGTAGGAAACAAAATTCAGTAGCCCTTTCTACTACTGAAGCAGAATATATTGCCTTAGGTAGTTGTGTGACACAAGTTCTTTGGTTAAAATAATAATTGATTGACTTAGAATTTTCTATTGACATAATTCTAATTTTCTATGATAATACTAGTGTCATATGCATTTCAAAGAATCCTATTCAATATTCTAGAACCAAGTATATAGATATAAGGCATCTATTTATTAGAGATCATATAGTTAAGGGAGAGATTAAATTGCATCACATTGCCATGGAAAATCAATTTGCAGATATTTTCATAAAACCACTGCTTTTGACACATTTAGCACTTTAAGAACCAGATTAGGTGTGATTGATCTTAATGCTTAAATTGAAATTCTGCAAACTTAATTTATTGTGTAATTATGTGTTTATTTGTTTTCATTATTTTTTATTATATTTAGTATGTTTGAGTGTTTTTGTTTTTAGGTTTTGCTTATTTTCTTTTTAGTATTTTATTATTGGTCTTGTTTTAAAATTTTTGCATGTCATTGGATATAAAGTGGTTGGTTTTGAAAAGATTTTCTATTCATCATATCTTACTTAAGTGTTCTTTTCATATTATACGATATTTTTATGTACTATACGAATTTTGTAGCATATACATGGTAATCTTCTGAGTTGTACACACAAAACTAAGTTTTTAAATGCTTTTTATACTGTACGATTATGTCATTGTACTGTATGATTAATATTGTTTTGTTTGTACGATCACGATGTTATTTTTTGGAAAATTAGTTATTTACTGCATATCATATGTATGAAATCCCATTTTGTCTGTATGATCCAGTTGTCAGTTTCCATGTGGATGAACCTAACTGTCGCAGAATGATCTTTAATATTTTGATCATCCTGGATGAACACCTATTCGTCTGGACGATCATATGGTCAAAAAGCCTATACGAAATAACTCCTCGGGAATGACAGTTTATGAAAAGCCATTTCTTTTTTATTCATTTCTATTTATTTATGCGAAATTTGTTTCGTCCCGTACGATTTTAAAATCATACGTATGATTGAAATTTTATACTGTACTCTAGGTCATTTTTCTTTAAATAGAAAGTTTTGGATAAATTTTTCTTCACATTCTCTTTTTATTTCCAAACCTTCTCGAGTCCAAACCTTAGGAATGGCCAGCTGTAGCAAATGACCTCGAACATCTAGAGGCTCTTCTTCCCGATCTAGTAGGGTTGATGAATTTCTTTCCAAAGAGAATGAGGATGCTTTTTTTATGTATGCTGTTGCAAAAATAACTCATTCCTGACTCCTCATTCAGAATGATATCCATTTCTCTGTCATGCCCCTATTTGCTTCAACTCAATTTTCATTTAACCTGACCCTCATCTATGCCTTTCATAAAGAAACCTTCCAAATTTTTTTGGCTAACATGAAGGTAAATCAAGACCACACTAGAATTACTTCTTATTTTTTCAAGCAACATGTAGAAATAACTAAGGAGGATCTTGGAACTTTCTGCATCTTAGGACTTTAAGAGTTAGAGCCCATACAATAACTTTGAGGGCAGACATTTATTAGACATAAGTAAATCTAACTCTTAGAGGTGTTAAACAAGTTAGTCATCTTCCTCGAGTCTATACCTTAAACCAGAATGCTAGGATCATCCAATATATTTTGAGAAGCTCCATAATTCTAAAAGCTGGTGATCATATAAATATGACTCCTCTCTTGTCCACCATCACATATCTGATTATGATCGAAACTCCTATTGATGAAGCCCAATTAATCATGGACTACCTCTATAATCTTTCTAATATTGGACTTCCTTATAATAAGAGAAAGAAAAATATGGCTTTAGGACATCTAATGGCCTATATCTTAGAAAAGAAGTACAATCTTATCCATCCTGAACCTCCCACTGAACTTCCTATTTACTTTATTGATGCCTCTTTTCGGGCACTCTTTGGGTGAGATTAAAGCCCTGAGGGAGATGATTCAGAGGAAGAAGGGGGAGCCATTGCCCCTGCACCTGCACCTGGACCTGAACAAATTTTCTACCAAGAAATGATCCAGCGCTTTGACAGAATGGAAACTCTCTTTGATCAACACTTTGATCAATTTGAGAATCACCTGAATGTGCAGGATGCTCTATACAATGACGACATGGGGTGGATTCGAGGGCAATTCAATTCTATCAATGCTAATTTAGCTATGATCAATAGCTACTTCACAATGTTCAACCCACCACCACCTCCAGATCAAGGGCCCTCTGATTATTAGTTGTACTTCTCTACTACAATTGCTGATGGATTTATGTATTTGTTGTTTTGATACATTCCTATGAGTTTTGTGCTATCACATGTTAGTTTAGTTATATGTTGTTCTTGGATATGGTATGATATGTGTTAGTGTAGTTGTATTGTTTTGAATGATTAAATGAAATGATGAAATATTTTGTTGGCATGCATTGAAAATTTCACTTCTTGAAATATTTATTTTTCTTTAGAAAAATCATCTGTGATTGATCTCTTGATTTGAATTTTGAATTATTTTGCGATTACAAAATAATTTTCTTGCAAAATTTAATATTTTAAAATTTAAATTAAATTATGACTAGATGTAGATTAGGAGATCAATTTCATGTTCGTATAGACAAGTATTATTTAGATATAATTATTACAAAAAGGAGGTCTTATTTATTTTATTTTTTTTCCAATGTGTTTATTTTTGTTATTATTGGAATTTGAATTCAGATTATCGATATTAGAAAGATAAAAAATGTAAAAAAAAAGGGATGCACAAAGTGTGCATAAATTGAAATGAAAATGCACAATGTTCATAAAGTAAAAAGTGGCATAAAATTAGCCCAAGTAAAAAGATGCACGAAGTATGGCACAAATAATAAAAAAGATGGGCAATGTCGCCAATTGATACTGATATTTCCTTTATCATTCCAAATTTCATACAAATCCATATAATTGATAATAATCTTCACTATTGAATTAGAAAATAATTATTCTTTATTTCATCATTTCTATAATAATTTTTTTTATTTGATATGTCTAGAACGAACAGTGAACCTAGTTCACTTTTCTTATCTTAGTTATTCTTTGATTTAAAATTTGAGCTTTTTCTTTTTAGCATTAGGGAGTTAATGTTGCTTTTACAATTATCTTCAAATTTTCTTCTTCATCAACTCGTTTGATTTTTCCATAGAAACTTCTCATTTCAAGGTACACTTCCCTTTTTGTTATTGTCAAAATGGCGAGTCATAATATTGTTTGATGTTTAATGTTTGATATTTTCTATTTTCTTGTTAGATGTTTGGGCTGGTATGCATGTATTGCTTTATTATAGATGTGTGTATGCCTTTTGTGTTTCTGTTTTCTGTTCGAGTTGTTTTTATTTTAGTAGTTTTTGTGATTTGTTTCTTTTTAAGTTTAGGATTTAGATTTGTGTTGTGATCTTAATGGGAACCCCCTAGTTTTAAAATGATCATTCATTTAGGGGGAGCTAAGGAGAAAATCTATTTTAATTGTTAACTCAAACAATAATTATTTTGTCATCATCAGAAAGGAGAAGATTGTTGCAACTTAGTTTTCATAATTATATTTTTATATCATGTGTGTTTTTGATGATTCCAAAATAATATTATATTGATTACTGTTTCTCCTATCATTTATTGGAAATATTATTTGTGTTGTTTGTATGTACTAACATTTTCAAGAAAATCATACTCCAGACTACTAAAGACTTCAAGAGAGATTAGATTAGGGTTTATTATAATTGAAGTATATATTTTTTATTTTTCTTGAGCCTGAGAGAGTGTGATTGTAATTGGATAATCGTGTACACACATATTGGGGGAGTGAGACAAAACTTTTAAATTTTAAAAGTAATCGTACTGTATGATTTGTAATTGTACGGGATGATTTGACTGTCTTTCTCTAAAAAACTAAATCATTAAAATTGGGACTTAGTAGTTTTTCTTGAACATTTCATACTGTACAAAATGCATTCATCGTGGATGCTAATTAGTGTACAAAATCAGGTTCGTACAAGTTCATCTCGTACGATCTCGTCAATTTTTGGATAGATCGTATTGTATGAAGTGGGTTCATCCTGGATGCCAATCAGAGTACAGAATTAGGTTCGTCCAGTCCATCCTGTATGATCTCATCAATTTTTGAACAAATCATACTATACGAAGTGGGTTCGTACATACGCTGATCAGAGTTTGAAATAAGGTTCGTACATGATCATACAGACAAAGGGTTTATTTTCTGAACTGGTCGTATTATACGATATGGGTTCGTAGAGATGCTGATCAGAGTACAAAATTAGGTTCATATAACATCGTACAACACTTTTTAAACTATTTATACGTATGAAGTATGATTACATTATACGATCCAAATCTAATAAACTTGATATTTTTAATTTTTTGATAGTTTTTCTTGTCCTTTGTATATTAGGGTCCAAAAAATTGACAGCCTATGAACTCTTTCTGTGAATTTCTTCTAAAGAGATAAAGAGAGTGTGTTTAGGGAGAGTGTTTGGAAGTGAGAAATGTGAGATCTTCCAAGTGGAAATTGTGAAGGGTTCACAAGGTTGCCCAAAGGTAAGAATCTCTTTGAATGCACTTCAAATCTCTGCCCTACCTCTTTGAAGACTCTCAAGAGAAGATCTTTGGAAGAGATCCGGTACTTTGCCATCACCAGGAGGGTGAAAAATGATGACGATACTCTGCTGTCACCATGAGGGTGAGAAAGGATGTCAGTACTCTGCCGTCTCCAGGAAGGTGAGAAATGACGTCGGTACTCTGCCATCACCAGAAGGGCGAGAAAGGATGTTGGTACTCTACCATCACCAGGAGGGTGAGAAAGGATAGTGGGTTCTCTGCCTTCACCTGGAGGGTGAAAAAGGATGATGATTCTCTACCATATCGAGTTGGTGGAAGAGAGGTTTTGGTAAGGGCTTCTCTGTCTTGCTGTGGGGGATAAAGGAGAGTCACTATTAGTGCAATACCTAGAGAAGGAGTCTCTAGGGAGTGGACGTAGGTCTTGTTGGACCGAACCAATATAAAATCTGGTGTCTTTTATTCTTTAATTTTTATCGCATTTTTATTATCCATATTTTTTATTTTTTGTGGTTAAAAAATTATTTTTAGAAAAATTATAACTGTGCTCAAATTATTTAAATTTGTTTTCTAAGTAACCAAGAAATTTTTTAAATTACCAATTCATTCCCCTTGTTGGTTAGCTTTGGGACAATTACTTTAGGTTTAATAACCTACTAGGACTTTACAAACTTTAATTCTTAAAAATAGAAACCCGTGCACTCCTTCTCCACTCATCTAGCATTTTTTTATGCTTTAAAATAATATTGAAAAGTTTAGTAGTCCAAGAATTTCTTTTATCTCCTAAGCATTTTCACACATCGATTAAAATGTCATAAGGTTAAATGCTTTTTCACACTTTATTTTCTTTAAATCCTCTCCCTCCCTCTCTCTCTCTCTCTCTCTCTCTCTCTCTCTCTCTCTCTCTCTCTCATTTTACTAATATGATCATAATTTTTTTTCCATTTAAGTTCTAAGGTCACAAAAGTTAATTGTATTCTCATAATTTTCTTTGAAAAGTTTATCATAATATTATTGCAATTCAGGATCCCTAGCCTGTGATTTTGATGATAACAAATATTATTGATTGAAATTTTATTTCTTCTAGCATATTTATTAGATTTTTTTCTCTATATATACTAACATTTTAGGTACTTCATACACCGCTCAAGATTGATTAAGGCTTAAGTTTGGGTAGAATAAAATTTCTTTCAAAAGTGTCAGTATTTTTTATTTTCCTTAATTTAATATTTCTTGAGTCTAGCCATATAAGTGTGTATGCTAAATTGACGACCGTGCACACACACATATAGTGGAGTAAGAAAAGAGAGTTGAGAGTTTATAAACTAATGTACCGTATGATTATGATCGTACTATACGATCAATTATATGGAAAAAGAGGGTTAATGGCTAAAATGAAGTGATAACCGATTGGAGAAGGAGGGTCAGTAGGCCCGCTAACATTCGTTCCCTAACTCTCAAAGGGTCACAAAGCTATCGTGGGATGCAACACGTTAGGTGGCTGATGTAAAACCACACCATGAACTTGACATTGATTACAACATTTTGCAATATTTATGCAATTGTTAATCATCGTGGACCAATAATATCCAAGTCTTTTAAGTTTTATTTTCATCTTAGGACCCGATTGATGAGCACTGCATAATCTTATATGGAATTTGTTCATAATTAGTAAGGCCTCTTGCTATTCTAAATAATAGAGCCACATCTAATCGATGTTATAGAGTATCGCTTATAAGGGAGTATAAGAGGGCATTTTCTTAATTTGATTGGCAAGACACTTAACATGGAGGAGCTTTCCTTCATGAAAATAATCGATGAGTGGTTGTCTCTAATCTCCTTCTTCATTGGCAGTTGAAGAGGTAGATAGGACTTGGGAAGATATATTGTTGATGTGCTCCACATCTATAGGAGCTAGGACCTGGGGACCTTGAACTTCTATAGAAATGGGGTCTTCTTCTAGACAGGAAAAGTCATTAGTAAACTTTGCTAACGCATTGACCACAGAATTCATTCCATGGGAAATTCTCTACATAGTTACGATAAGAATTTGCTCGAGTAAGTGATTTGTATAATGATGGTACTTTATGAGTTTTAGATTCAAAACCTTATAGGTTCCTAAAATTTGGCTAATAACAATCTGAGAATCACTAAAGATTTTGATTTCTTTTATGTCCATAAGTATTGTAAGTTCCAAACAAGCTATTAGAGCTTCATACTTAGCCTCATTATTTTAGCAAGGCTATGATAAATGATAAGAGAAATGCATCATTCCCTTTTCTAGTGTAATGAAAATTAAGCCAATTCCAACTTTTTTAGGAATAGTAGATTTATATGCATTGCCTCGTTGGGAGGATACTACACCATCAAAAATATAATTCCTAAACACAATCATTAGATTCCTAACAACCTATGATTTGTTTGTTAGGTAAATCATTATTTGGAGAAAATTCCATCGGTAGTGGGTGTACTACAAGGAAGTCAGCAACGGCCTATCTCTTCATAGCACATAGGGGAATGAAAGTTATTTCAAATTGAAGTAATATCATAGACCATCGTGCCAAGCGTCTTGACAATGAAGGTTGGGTCAAAAGATATTACACTAGATTTACTCTTGAAATTAAGTTTACCTGATGAGAGAGCATGTAGTTTCTTAGCTTTTGGGCTGCAAAAACTAAAGTATGACAGTGCTTCTCAATTAAAGGATATCAAATTTCTATAGCAAGAACTTTTTAGCTTAGATAGTAGAGGGCATTTTCTTTTCCCTCATCGATGACTTGGGCCAGCAGGGCACTAAACGAATCGTCCAAAGCTGTGGTGTATAAAATAAGAGGCTTCCCTAGAATAGGGGCTGCTAACACTAGAGGATTGGTAAGATTTTGTTTGATATTCTCAATGGCAGTTTGACATTTCTCATTCCATAAAAATTTGGAGTCCTTTTTAGCTTGGATGGAGAAAGGCTAACACCTTCCAAAGAGATTTGAAATAAACCTCTTTATATATATCAACCTACCTTGAAGGGACCATAATTGAGTAAGGATTTTAGGGGGAGGTATGTTTAAGATGGCTTCGATCTTATGCAGAATCAATTTCAATTACACAGTGCCTCACTACAAAGCCCAAAATATTTTCTGAAGTAACGCCGAAAGTACACTTCAAGGGATTCATTTTGAGGTGGTAGATGCACAACCGCTCGAAGAAAATTTTTAAATCATATAGGTGAGCCTTTTTGACTTTGCTCTTGATGACCTAATTATCGATGTAGCATTCTACTTGATTATGATTTAATTTGTTGAAAATTTGGGTCATCATCCACTGGTAGGTTGCACCAACATTTTTGAGACTAAATGGTATCACCTTTTAACAAAAGATCCCTATAGGTGTTATGAATGCAGTATTTCTCTCATCTTATAGGATCATTTTAATTTGATTATAACCAGATAAGCCATACATGAAGAAGAAAATGATATGTGAAGAGGCAATATCCACTATTTGGGTATGGGTAAAGAAAACTCATCTTTGGGATACGCCTTATTCAGATCCATATAGTTGACATAGATCAAAATTTGACCCTTTTTCTTTTGAATTGGTACAAAGCAGGTTACCCAAGAGGGATATTGCTCCTCTCGAATAAATCTAGTCTCGACAAATTTCTTAATTTTAGAAATGACTTGTTGCTACATTTTTAGACAAATGCATCGAGGAGCTTGCTTAACAGGAATGACATCATGTCGAATTCCAAGTTTATGGACTGCTTCATTAGTGGACAAGCCTAACATGTCATTGTATGTCCAAGCAAAGTAGTCCCTAAACTTGGAAAGATGTTGAATTAGATCATTTGATTCATCTTCACTCAACAAAGAGCTAATGAAGGTGGGGCGAGGTTCATCCTCTATTCCAAGGTTAATTTCTATGAGTTTGTTAACTGTCGATTTAATTTCTTCTTCAAATTAAGGAGTGTATCCCAAATTTGAAGTTCATAACACCCATCTGATGTCTCCAAACAGAGCCCATCGAGAGGGTCGATTATTTTTGTAGGGAACTTCTTAGATTCATAATGATTTATCACCCCAAAGATAATACTCATCGTCATCAAATGAATTAAAAGTACCAAAGTTGATACAACTAATCAGATATCTTTTATTTTTTGTATGCCAAAGGCCCTTGTGGTATATAGCTTGAACCTTAGTCCATTGACCCAACATGAGACCTTTAGAGACATAGTTCTTTATGCACTCAGGAAAGTATCCAAGAGATAATTTCATTAATTTATTAAAATCTACCTCCTCAAGGATTACATCATCTTCCTTCATTGGCATGGAGGGGCCAGGAGAAAACTTTTGGAATTTTCTTACTTCACCATCAAAATTGGGAGAGTCCTTAATTACTAACCCTATAACCTTTTCGTTAGATAATAAGGTTAAGGTTAAGGCTTCAATTCTCCTGCTCAGCTTTTCATACATAGTTAATTCAGGCTCATTACTTTGAACTTTTGGAGTATCACCCTCTAGATCACTATCTTATTCTAAAGAGAAATCAAATTTTGGAGGAGGATTTATCTTTTTATAATCAAAAGGAAGTCTTGTACCCCATACTTCTGAGTCATCATCTGAGCTTGACTCCAAATCAATTTATATCAAGGGTGTTTTTCTTTCAAGTGAAGTATAGCCTCGACCATATACCCTTTTGGCCGTCCACCCACCTAGAAATGCATTGAAGGACATCACCGAATCAATTATGTAGAATTTGGCTTATGTTTTCAAATCTATTATCTCTAATAAGAGTGTGATTGGACCTAAAGCCTTCTTGCCTTTCTCATTAAAGTTGTGTAACACCATTTTATCAGTGGTGAACTTACGCGTATCCACTTTAAGATATCCAAGAGTCTTCACTTTTATCACATTGAATGATGCACCCCGGTCAATAAGGATTCTAGCTAATCTAAAATTTCTCATATGTATAGTAATGTAAAGTGGACGATTATGATCAATAGCTTCCAAAAATATATCCTCATCGAAAAAGGTTACCCCTCTGATTTCTTTGAAGTACAGAGCTTTATCTTATGAAGTTGCATCTAACTGAGCTAAGAAAATCTCTAGGTGAAGAAGTGCTTTGATTAAAGATTCCCTCATTTATTTCGAGAGAATGAGGGCATCGTAGATACTCAACTTAGTCAACAACTTCCTAAAATGAAATAAGATGTTATAATCGACCTTAGGAACATCAGGATCAGGACCCGATGGATTGGAAGGAAGGTTTGATTGTCAAGGAGAAGTTTGAATTGGATCATTAGTCATGAATTGTTTGCCCTTTTCCTTAGTTGGAAGTTTAGGGGGTAAGACTTTACCAACACGAAGTTGTACCTCAATGATCTTCTCAAAAGGATAAATTATGGAAAGATCTACACTCTCTTTAGGTGATACAATGTCATTTTTTGATGGTGAGTCCAAATATAAAAATTTATCATAATTAGTCTTCCTTAAAAGTTCACTTCAGGGGTGTCGCTATCTGATAACATCTCAGATTTATCTCCCCCTTTAGAGGTCAAATCTGAAGGATCAACTTCTTGAGGATCTTGATTGATCACTTTTGAGTTATGATTTCCTTCTATGAAATATTTATTTTGTGTTTCATTCTCATTGTTACTCATCAAAATATACGTAGAAAGATATTTTTTTATTAATTTTTGACCCATTTTCTTTTAATATGCAAAATAAAAGTCAGATAACATCAATGGGGATAGGGAATTTATTCTACCATCCACTGCCTAAATACATCTCTCATCAAAATGTTTCCTTTTTATAAAAATTTCACTCTTTTTCTTTTTATTATTTATAGTAGTTCCTATAACTACTTGAGAGGAAACCATCTTAACATCCTCCTGCGATACCTCTAGCTCAACCTCCAAGATTTAGCCTCAGGCTCTTATCGACGACTATTGAGAAAAATAAAAAGATTTATTAATAGTCTTTATAAATGTTGTGGTTAAGCAATATCCCAATCATCATAAATTGATAAAAAAATGTTAAAGTGCTAACTTGAGATTATTTTGATGGACCCTAGATTTGGATCTACCAAATACTCTTTGGGAATAATTATATTGCCCCTTTTATAATTTTTCTCAGGCAAGTCCTTAAAGATAAGGTAGTCTTCGATTGTGTGGCCCAACATGCGATGGTAGGGATAAAAATTGGGATCATTCCTCTTATTTGCTTCTTCTAGCTTATTGTCCTCTGGCAATCTGATGTCTAGTTTCTTTGAGAGACTCTTAAAGTTTTTTCTTACTAACTCTCTTTTGAATAGATACACTTTTGCCAATCTCTCTTTAAAAGCTATCGAGTAAGGTTCCCTGGTCGGTTTAGGGGTTACTAGAAATGGTTGGGGTGGAGGGTCACTCAACTTACTTTTGGCTGGTTTCTACCCCTTATCTACTGCGGATACTGTTGATGTCCTCTTTTCAAAGAATTTTTTAGGTTTACTTGATTTCTTCTCATCAGATGAATCCTTTAAGAAAGGCATCTGAGAAGCATCATCTTGTAGGTTATTCACATTATTGAGTAGCTTTTCAAAGTTTTTTATAGTGAACCCTTTTAGAAGAAAAGCAATGGGTCTGTGAATATTCTTCAAAACAATTTCTACTATATGTCACTCTTGCAGTTGTGATTCATATTTTACCAAGAGATTTTGCCATCTCAAGATGTATTTAACCATAGACTCTCTTGTCCTCTAGTATTTGACAACTGGTTTACCCATTATTACACGATGTTGAGCTATGAAGAATCTCTTTAAGAAGAGACCCTCCAACTCAGCAAAATTTCTCACCAAATTATTCAGCAGATTAGCATACCCCTTGAAAGTGATTCCAGAGAGGCTACTAATGAATTGGCAAAATAATAGAGTATCTGATGCTCCTGTATTATAATAGCTTGCACGAAAGTGAGCCAGATGCTGCCTCAAGTTTTTAATACCACTAAATACTTTAAAAGAAGGTGGCATAAAACCCTTCGGATAAGAAACTAAGTCATATTTCTCAGGGCAGGGCCTACGCCTTGGAATAGATGCGGCCCCTTGGGAATGGGCTAAAGTCTCCCTTACCTAGGTTTCGATCATGTGTTTAATGTCCTCATCGACTGGCATTATAGGGATCAGAAGGACTGCTGGTTGTTCTGCAGAAACTGCTAGAGTTTACTCTAGAATTTCAGGGGCTAAGTCTAATTTTTTACTCTGTTTGCCCACTATATGTACTATGGGTTATGATAACTCGGGTTGAGGCTAATACAACTTGATAAGCTGACTTCACATTTCCTTTACCCTCAATAACATTTCTTTAACAATCCTTTTCAGGTGCCTAATGTGTTTGTCTTTGTCCCTTAGTCTAACTAGCACATCCAAATTGAAATCAACTGCTACTGAATCTTCCTCTCTACCTGGCTGAGGTTTACTGGGCTCAACATCTTTGGCCGATGCTTTTATTTCCACCTTGTAAATAATTTTGATAGTAGCATCCTCTTCATCCATAAAAAGGTCATCCAGGTTTAGGTTGAAGGCTTCTATTGCTTCTTTCTTCTTAAAGATATTCTGAATTTCTTGAACCACCTCATCGACCAGTCTTCCCTCTACAAACTCGAGGTTGATGGGCAGCTACCACTGTAATCCATCATGTTTTAAAATTCTTTATCACCTAGCTTAGATAAATGTCCTGTGACATAAGATATTGTGAAGAGTCAAGGGACTCTTCCATCTTCTGATCAATCACTTTGTCATCTTAGTTAGCCACTTTCCCTTGCCCTTTGATTGTCTTGGGGTCGGTAATCATATGGGTGGCATCCACAATGGGTTGAGGGGCATCCCTCCTTAAGGGGTGTCATAGGTTTTTGAGGAGTAGAGGCTCTTACATCCAAAGGGGTGGATCTCTCACATCCGTAAAAGGGGAGCCTAGGGATATTTACAGGTGGTTGGTGATTTTCATTCTTGCTAAGTTTCTTAGGAACATATTATTTATCTGGTGACTTGGGCCTCTTGCCCTTAACTTCTTCTAGTTTCTTTTCTTTCTTCTCTTTTTGTGGCTTGACCATGATTGAGGACAGCTTTGGTGTTTTCATAAAAGGGTCCGGTGGCTTAACGTTTTCATGGTGGCCTTTTCCAGATCCAACAAGAATAATCTCCTCTATCTTCGCAGATAGGAGACGAGGCACGTAATGGTAGCCATCCACTAATATAGAGAGCAAGTTATCCTGCTAACTCTCTCCCCCCTTGCAGCAGTAGCGAGGGGGTGGAATTGACTCCCCTTTGGAAGGGGAGAGGAGGCAGGAATAGGCAGCTCCTCAGTAGCCTCAGGATTTACTTGACTTAGAGCTTTTAATTCAGCAATCTTCCTAGACTTAGTAACTTTTTTCTGACTCTTCAAAGATAATTCTTCCTCAGATTTTTTCTTGTAAAGGGGGTCCTAGAACTTTCCCCCATCTCAAACACATATGGTGGTCCAGCTATGAATATAAATTTTTGTTTATTATATGTTACGACTCGGGCTCACGAGTTCTTGTTTTGATGATAACAAATATTATGGCTCACATCTCCTAATATTTGGAATGTATATTTATTTGTGTGTATACTAATATTTCAGGAAACAGCATGTACCATCCAAGAAAGAATTAAGGCTCAAAAACGGGTAGAATAGGTTATAATGTGTGATTCTTGTAATTCTCATTTGATGTACTTTTTGATGTTTTTGAGTCAAGTCCTGTAAGGGTGTATGCTTGCTCTTGATCATGTGCACACATTCTCAGGGGGAGTGAGGTCTGTCAAAACTAGAAGTTCAACTTTTGAACAAATCATACTGGACGATATTTATATCATCCTGGACGATCCATTATGGTCTCAAAACCTTAGCTGCCATAATAATTCAGGCAAGATTGTAAGTTTCTATTTATGGTCTAATCATCCAGGATGATCCATATTGTACTAGACGATATATGATAATGTTGCCTAAATTATTCCTGTAATTAGTCAATCAAATCTTCTTAATTTGATATTCTAATCATCTTGGACAATCTGTGCAAATTTGAACATATCGTCCAGGTGATCATCTAGGTGATCGTACGGGACTATCAGGTCAAATTCTACACATCCTCCTTGACGATCCTGTGATCATTCTGGACGATTTTGTGCGGTAGAATTGAGTTTTTAGGGTTTTTTGAAGCCGTCTTTTGGAGCACATCATCTTGGACGATCCTGCGATCGTCCTGGATGATATTTGCCGCCAGAACTGATTTTGAACAGTTTTTGGAGCTCTTTATTTAAGCTTTCTCAAGGCACTTGATAGGTGTCTTTGGCAGCCATTGAGGCTTCGTTTCTTTTGGAGAAAACTTGAAGATAAAGCTTAAAAGGGAGAAACTAAGAGGTGACTTTCTCATTACAAGAAAATTCTTGATTCTTCAAAAAATTTCACCAGATCAGGGACTGTGTTTGATCTTTTAGTCTATTTTTTCTATTTTTTTATGCTCTTTTTCTTTTTGATAATGTCAAAGGGGGAGAACGTACTGTTATATTTGTGAAGTTTCTTTTTATTTATTGTACTTGTGTAGTTTTTTTTAAATAAAAAAAAGGTTTCTCCCTATTTTAAAATAGGGAGAAATCTTTATTTTTATTAAAAAAACTACACAAGTACAACAAATAAAAATAAACTTCACAAATATATTAGTACGTTGGTACTGTTGTACCAAGGGGGTTCACACGGTTGCTCCGGCAAGCTTGCATCTAAGTACCTTCGGATTCAAGGGTCGTCTCGAGGTAAGTTTTTGGAAGAAGATCTCTTTGGTGTCAAAGAACCCGACTACTCCGCCGCACCGGAGAGGGTGGAAGTGATTTTGTAAGGGCTTCTCCGCCTAGCTGTGGGGGCTAAAGGAGATTTATTTTGTGTTGGTGCAATACTTGGAGGGTGCCTCCGAGGAGTGGACATAGGTCAGGTTGGACCGAACCACTATAAATCTGGTGTGTTCTTTCTGATTATTTTCTACACTTTATTTTACAGCGATTATCTGCTTGGGTGAAATCTGTGATAAACCTTTTTATCGTAGTTTTAATTCATTTCTTCTGCAAGATATAAAAAGATTTTTTCTTTTATTTTAAAACTACCAATTCACCCCCCTCTGGGTTAGCCTCGGGACTAGTTCATAAGGGCTTAACATCCCTATAAAACTTTCAAGTGGTATCAGAGCGGGATTCAAAAATTAAGTTTAAAAACTTTTGAATTTGATCCATGGCTAACTTTGCTAATCATAATACTGCTGAAGGTTATTCAATTACATGACCGCCATTATTTGATAACATACCTTTTGATTTTTGGAAAACTCGCATGTCCACTTTTCTTTAATCTATAGATTATCGCATATGGATGCTTGTTAAAGATGGCTATGAACCACCTTTTAGAATGGTTAACAATGTTAAAACTGAACTACCTTTCAATGAATGGACTTTTGATGTACGTGACTTGCCCAACTGAATGCCAAATGTTTAAACTATTTTTTCTGTGCTTTAAATTCTGATGATTGCATAATAATATCTACATGTACTACTGGCAAAGAAATTTGGGATAAACTATGCATTACATACGAAGGAACTAGTGAAGTTAAGTAATCTAAGTTGAATATTATAATGCATGATTATGAACATTTTAGCATGAAACCTTATGAGATGATCTTAGACATGTATACTAGGCTTACTGAAATTGTGACATCATTACATGCTTTAGGTAAAGAATTTTCAAACTTTGAAAAGATCAATAAAATTCTACATTGCCTACTTGATAAGTTTGATGCCAAAGTTGTTGCTATTTGTGAATAAAAAAAGTTGAACGAATATTCTATTGATAATTTGATTAGCTAACCCATTGCCTACGAGCAAGGTTTGGGTCAAAAGTTTTTGGATGCAGGTGAAACTATAGTACTGAAAGCTGAAGACATTGAGAAAAGTGACTCAAAGCACAAGCATCAACATCAATAAAAGTGGAACAAAGGTAAAAAAGGTAAAAATGTTAAGATTTCTTCTAATGTTATTTACTTTGGATGTAGGAAACCTGGACATATGAAAAATCAGTGCCCGAACTTAAAAACCCTTTCTAAAAAGGAAAAGGGTAAAGCTAAGCAAATTATAATAAGGGCAAATAATGCAAAGTAAAAAATCTCTTGGGCAGACCTAGCTTCTGAGTCATCAGATCAGGAGCGAGATGATATGAATTAATGTTTTGCTTTTATTTTTTTTGTGTTTTATATTTGTTATTTGTGATTTTTATTTCGTTGTGTTTTTTTTATTTTATTATTATTTTTGTTTTAAATTTCTTTTTAAAATTAATTTCTTTATTGTTTTAGTTATTTATCTGATCAGCACACATATATCACTTTTTATTTTATTTACACTTTAAAAAATCAAATATATATTTTAAAGATCATATTTTTTAAAAATGGAAAATTTACCTCCTGTTTTTCTAAAAAATTCTATGCAAGTTGTGGTTGATTTCTCTAAAATCAAGTAAAGGAAGGAAACTCATAATTTTATTTCTCCATCTTATTTCTTTATGCTAGGCTATTTCACTTTTGATTCAAAATCTATTTCAAATTATAAATTGGTTTTTCAAATTGAAACTTTTTCATCTCCCAACATTTTGTTTATCTCATAGGAATCTTTTGCAAATTATTGAACCAACTTCAAGATTATCTTATTCAGGTTGTTCGTCTTTATCAAAAGAATAAGTTTTATTGATTTTAAATATTTAGAAAGGAGAAAAATTACAAAAATCAAAAGATGCTCAATGTCACCAAAAATGAAAGGATACACAAAGTGTATCAAAAAATCAAAAGATGCGCAATGTCGCCAAAAATAAATTGATACACAAAGTGTATCAAAAATCAGAAGATGCGCAAAGAGCGCCAAAATGAAAATAGGCACAAAATGAGCCCATAAAAAGTTAGCTTTTCCACTTATAAATCTCTAAAGTTTATAAAACCCATATCTTTTTGATAAATTCATTACTTGAGCTTGAAAATTATGATTTTTGATTCATTACTTTGCATTATTCTTCTATTAGATATATTTCGTGAAAGGAGCTTTGAAAGATTTTTGTTTCCTTATCTAATTTGTTCATTGATTTAGATATTGGCTTAAAAAGTTTTTTAGCCTTTTAAAACCTGAGCTTGGATTAATAATTTCTGAATCTCTAACCTTTCTGGGTTATGAGTAGTCAATTCATGTCTTACTAAGCTTTTGGATAAAATCAAGAGGTGAATTTCTCATTACAAGAAAATTCTTGATTCTTGAAAAAATTTCACCAGATTACGGACCGTGTTTGATCTTTTAATCTATTTTTTCTATTTTTTATGCTCCTCTTCTTTTTGATAATGTCAAAGGGGGAGAATGTACTGTTATATTTGTGAAGTTTGTTTTTATTTGTTGTACTTGTATAATTTTTTTTAAATAAAAAAAAAGGTTTCTCCCTATTTTAAAAAGTCTTTTCTTAGTGAGGGGGAGATTAGGAGAAAATACTTTTTGTTTGCAAATTTAAGGTTTCTCCCTATTTTAAAAAGTCTTTTCTTAGTGAGGGGTAGATTAGGAGAAAATGCTTTTTGTTTGCAAATTCAACCAGTAATGTTTGCCATCATCAAAAAGGGGGAGATTGTTACAACTCGGGCTCACGAGTTCTTATTTTGATGATAACAAACATTATGGATCACATCTCCTAATATTTGGAATGTATATTTATCTGTGTGTATACTAACATTTCAAGAAATAGCATGTACCATCCAACAAAGAATTAAGGCTCAAGAACGGGTAGAATAGGTTATGATGTGTGATTCTTGTAATTCTCATTTGATGTACTTTTTTTATTTTTTGAGTCATGTCCTATAAGGGTGTATGCTTGCTTGTGATCATGTACACACATTCTCAAGGGGAGTGAGGTCTGTCAAAACCAAAAGTTCAACTTTTGAACAAATCGTACTGGATGATATTTATATCATCTTGGATGATCCATTACGGTCTCAAAACCCTAGCCGCCATAATAACTCAGTCAACAATATAAGTTTCTATTTATGGTCTAATCATCCAGGATGATCCTTATCGTTCTGGATGATCTATGATAATGTTGCCTAAATTATTCTTGTAATTAGTCAATCAAATCTTCTTAATTTGATATTCTAGTCATCTTGGATGATCTGTGCAAATTTGAATATATCGTACAGGTGATCGTACGGGACTATTAGGTCAAATTCTGCACATCATCCTGGATGATCTTGTGATCGTCCTGGATGATTTTGTGCGGCAAAATTGAGTTTTTAGGGTTTTTTGAAGCCGTCTTTTGGAGCACATCGTCCTGGACGATATTTGCCACCAGAACTGATTTGGAAGGGTTTTTAGAGCTCTTTATTTAAGCTTTCTCAAGGTACTTGATAGGTGTCTTTGGCATCCATTAATGCTTCGGTTCTTTTGGAGAAAACTTGAAGAGGGAGCTTGAAAGGGATAGAGGAAAGGGTGGAGTTTGAGAGGGAGAAGAGCCTGGGAAGGGGGATTCTCGAGGGAGTGTGAGGGGGTTCACACGGTTGCTTCGGCAAGCTTGCACCTAAGTACCATTGGATTCAAGGGTCATCTAAAGGGAAGTTTTGGGAAGAAGATCTCTTTGGTGTCAAAGGACCCGGCTACTCTACCGCACCGGGGAAGGTGGAAGTGATTTTGTAAGGGCTTCTCTGCCTAGCTGTGGGGGCTAAAGGAGAGTCACTTTGTGTTAGTGTAATACTTGGAGGGTGCCTCCGAGGAGTGGACGTAGGTCAGGTTGGACCGAACCACTATAAATCTGGTGTGTTCTTTCTGATTATTTTCTGAACTTTATTTTACTGCGATTATCTGCTTGGGTGAAATCTGTGATAAATCATTTTATCATTGTTTTAATTCATTTCTACTGCAAGATATAAAAAGATTTTTTTTTTTTTTAAAACTACCAATTCACCCCCGTCTTAGTTAGCCTCGGGACTAGTTCATAAGGGCTTAACATCCCTATCGAACTTTTATTGTCCTCCCTAGTAGAGGATGCAACTGGTACGAGGCCGACAATAATATCCATTTAAGGAGTGGGGGAATCAATCCCCGATCTAATAGCAATCTCAACTAAGGGAGCATGCATGTCAATTTTAGTAGCTAAGTCTACTACCACTCCCCCCCATTCACTATTAGCTTAAGGGTCTGGAACACCATCCAAAATTGGAATGAATTATTACAGATTAATTTCTCAACATACATGTCACAATCTAGGGAGAAGATCAACTTGCCAGCCATTTAAGTGTGTTTGTTTTTTTGAAATTAAGAGAAGGTGATTATAATTATTTGGTTTTAAAATAGAATTTGAAAAACATAAATGATTTTGACTCTTATCATATTTGCTAAGTTAAACATAGTATAACCTAACATATGGTGGTAAGATAAAAAAATCATTTGTGATTTGATGAGATTTGGATTTTTATTGAATGTGTTAGGCTACAAGGAGATGTTGTGGCATGACACATAACAATGATATCCAAGGTTTATCCTATTTATTTTTTGAAAGGGATTTTTAATTTAATGGATTTTCATCAAATTTTAAAACTCAACATGTTGAGTTGTCACCCAACAAAAATGTTCACAAAATTGACATGAAAATCTCAAGAGTATTGCTTGAACCTCTCTTTCCACCAATTAACTTGGGTTGAGATGTCAAAGCCTAAAATTTCTTAGAGGTTTTCTCACTCAACTCTCTCATTATTTTTCTTTTCTTTATGATGTTCGCCACACTTAACTAAGAAAGCAGCGGGTAGACAGACCAAAAAAATAGGGTAGTCAAAACTATCGATGCAATAAAATTTCCATCATTATGAAAGATGGAGGGAGAGATTACTCCTAGGTAGATTCACCCCTTTTTTTTTTCTTTGGAAAGATGTAAAATAATTTAAACTATATTTTTTTAGGAAAATTTGATTTTTAAATTTTTTGTTTTGAAGGCAAATATGTCACTATGAATGATATATCATCTCAGAAGGTGAAAATATCATTCTCTAATGGGTTTAGATAATAAAACAGTAAGCTTCATCCTGATTATCATAATCAAATTCAAGAAGGAACTACATATGACCTCAAAGGTTCAAAATGATGTTCGATCAAGTATTTATCTATGATAATCTAGATGTAATATCATTAACTTTATATTCAAAGACATGTTGGTAAATGGCTTATCTCTCCGAGGAAAGAAAATATGACTTATTACCCAAGATTTGAATATGATGATGATTATCGTCTTTGATTTTGATTTTCCTAAAGAGAATATTTTACTTTACCCTTATTTAGGAGCTAAATAAAGTAGAGTTTGATTTGATTATTTCTCGGGTCTTGAATCTCCTACGAAGGAAAGCATTCATAGTTAATTAGATCGCAGGGGTTTTGAGCTTCCTATGAATACTCTTGATTAAAATAATGGTAGAAATTTTATTTTTTGAGATTTCAAGGAGTGATATCAAAGGAATGATATTGGAATTTCAAATAGGACTGGATAAAATTTTTAACACTTATTTCTAGATGCTAATGGAGGAAAGGTAAGAGGTGTCTTGGGATTCTAAAAAAATTCAAATAATACCCCTATCTATTTTATGTGTTTTGCTTTATATTTTGATTTAGAGAAAAATTTTAGTTTGAGTTATAAATTTATTAGAATGTTGGGATTATATTCCCTAAATTTGGGACTTATGATTTTGGGCCCACCCTGGATCCTGAATCTAAGTTGGGCACTAAACTATAGTGGTCTGAACAAAATATATGAAAAGTAAATCTTGACTTATCCTGGATTGAGGAGCCAGCTAACCACCTAATGCTTCAAAACTATGAGTGTGGTCTTTAAGAAAAATGGGTAGAGCTATTATTTAAGTTTTAAGGAATTGGGGTTGACATCTAGAGAATGTCCTAATTGGCCCCTTTACTAATGTAGGGTGATTATGCTCAAATGTAAT
Organism: Dendrobium chrysotoxum; assembly: GCA_019925795.1. Taxonomy (NCBI): domain Eukaryota; kingdom Viridiplantae; phylum Streptophyta; class Magnoliopsida; order Asparagales; family Orchidaceae; genus Dendrobium; species Dendrobium chrysotoxum. The sequence goes on along the minus strand of CM034314.1, from coordinate 52,301,487 downwards.
TAAAATTTTATTAATTTAATTGGTTTCTAATGGAATGTATACTTATTGACCTCATGTATATAAATGATATGAAATAATTTAAAATTTTGACTTAGAAAATAGATTTTTTCCAAAAGATTGCATAACATCCCATAGACAGAGCTGCACCTTAATAGGGAAGGTGCTATACCAGAACAAATAGGTGGGGAGGTGCTTAACAAGGAAGTGAAGTCATAAAATATATGCATGAGATCCTTGGCATACCCAAGCTTACTTCTTAAAAATTATTTTTCTTGCAATGTTGGCTTAAATTTTTTATTTAGTTGTGAGTAGAAAATATTAGTCCTTAAAGAGCCTAATCACATCCAGGCTAAAATAAAATTGACATACAAGAAAGAAATCTTGGAGGATTTATGAAACTCTTAATGAACAAAAGTAAACACACAATCAAATCACATGATCAAAATAAATCAAATAATGTAAAAGTTCATATGGTAAATACCACTTAATTATAACCCAGTATCTATAAAAATTAAAAGTGATCAGGTACCACTAATAATAACCCAGATTCTAATCCTAAAGAGGATGCATGTAATTTTAAAATGTGATATTTTTGAAGCCTTCATTTCTTCACCTTCCTCCCTTTTGTGAGGTTATTGGATTCTTTGGGTCTAGATATCCAAATGGAAAGAACTCCTTCCAAAAGGAGTGTTTCTTTCCTATTTAAATTTTTAAATCATCCTAATTTGAATCTCTAAATGAAAGTAACTCTCCCCTAAGGGATGTTTCCTTCCTCTTTAGACTTCAAATTGGATAGATAATATCCCATTTAAAATTAACTTTCACAATTGCATGTTATCCTAAGTAGTTTTAAAAAAATCATTAAAATTATCCCAATCATTTATATAATTTTATTGGCTCACTTTTGTGCCAATCCTAATCACTTAGTCATGCTCTTTTATTTTCAGGGGGCTTATCGCACCTACAGAAAATTTGTTAGTTAAATTTTAATTTAGCCCCCTTTTTTATGGCCCTATATAAACAGGGCCACATGGAGATAACCCGGATAGCATCCAGATCATTCCTAACCAAGGAAAAATTTTGTTCCCATTACATCAATTCATAGATAGTATGATAGAAATTAGCACATCAATAGGCATCACATCAATCAATTCATTACAACTAGCATGCAGTGAAATCCACAAAAAATCTTGGCACACATATAGAAGAAAATAAAGAACACCATCCTAACCTAAAATTGGAATTGGTTATCTTAACAAACCATCTAATGTGTGTTCATCACGCTTTATGGCTTGGATGTGTTCTATGTTGGATAGTTGTTAATACTTTTTAGTGGTTTTTATTTATTACAGGTCAAAGGGGATTTAATTCAAGTTAAAGTATTAGTGCCTTGATGTTCATTTTAGGATAAATTTTAATTGTTTATTGATTACTACCTTTATTTATACCAGGGCTATGAGGCTTATTTCACCCTCCTTAGGGCTAAGTTAATAGCTTCATAGGCCCGGATTATCCAGTAGTAACTAATATTATTTAATTAATTTAGTTAGTTTAAATAAAGGGCTGATGATTTTTAATTAATTAGTTACTAATTTAACTAATTAGATTAATTTTTTTTGTTTGCCATCAACCAGTTCGTGGCATTGTTATAACGGGCTTGAGAAATATGGCCTCCTTAGAACATGTAGCCCCGCAGCTTGATGTAGTCCATCCTAAAAACTTGATTAATGTAGTTATATTAATAATTTAACTTTGGTTAACTAATTAATGAATATTTGATTTTATAGTTTAGCACTCCATTGAATTAGTTCATGGCATTGTCACAACGAGCTCGAGGTAGTCCATCATAAAAACTTCATCAATAGAGTGTTTATTGTGTATTTTATGGTTTATTACTTGATTATATTGATGTTTTTCTGGAATTTAGTCATTTGTTTAATTTTTGGATTTTATGAATTATTTTAATTCATTAAATGAAGAGTAAGATTCTAACTTTTTGATTTTAATTAAATTTTAGAGTTTTGATATTTTGTATAAATACTAGACCTTTAGATGGGTAAAATGGCACTAAGTTTGATGGATTCAGATTTTTCAAAAATTAGTTATAATTTTGAAAAGATTTGATGCAATTTTGAACTAATGTTGACCAAAGAGTTGACTTTTATACTTTTTTAGTGATTTGTAGAAATTTATTTTTTTTAATAAATATCAGACTCTTAAAGATGTCCAATGTTAATGAGTTTTCTCAAATCGGAGTTTTCTAAAATTTGTTATGAATTTTGGAAGTTTTGCATTGTAATTGAATTATTTAATTTGTTAATTAAAGAGGTTTTGTTATTTTTGCACCAAACTCACTCCAAACTCCTTGAAATAACTCCGATGACATGTAGGAGTGCTTTCAAGAGTTTAGAATTTATTTGGCATTTTTAATAATTTTTAGTTATTTAATTTATTTAATTATTTATTTTCTTTAATTATTAAATTTAGATCAATTTTGAAGTACAGTGAATGGGCTTTTAATTCTCTTGAGTAGATGACTGAATTATGAACAATTTGGTATATTATTGGTAATTTTTAAATTTAATTTGGAGTTATTATATTTTTTGGAAGTCTCTATCCTGTTAAAAGGGCTAATTTTTTATTTGATTAATTTTCTGACCTAATGACCTCAAAATTTAGTGAAATTAAAACCTAAGGTTTATAATGTTGTTAAGTTTAATTTCTGAAAGTTTCACCCTTATTGGTGGTGTGTATAATTTCGCAGAACTTTTTTTAAGATTTTTAGATATTATTCTTAATTATTTTTCCTAGGTGTCACTAATGTTCAAATGGGTCCAAATTTTGATTGATCTAATCCTGAAAAATATGCAAGCACACCACAGAAAAATCAAAGCCAAATCTTATAAATTTGGAGAGTTATAAAATTTTAAAGTTTTAGGTCCAAAATGGACCTATCACTTTATAAATTCACATCAGAGTAATTCTGAAAGCATTTAGACCTATAAAAATATAGGGGATGCCTAAGATGCTAAAAAAAATTTCAATAAAGATTAGGTCTAGTTTGACCATTAGATTATGAGAAAATTTCTAAAAATTAATTTCAAATAAATACAAAATTCTCACAATTCACTAATTAAAATATATTAAAATTAATTTTAGAAAATACTAGGTCTCAAGACCTTTCCAATGACACCAAAATTATTAAATTTGGTGAAAAAATGATTTTACTATGAATTTTTTAGTAATTAATTAAAATTTTAATTCAATTTTAATTAAAAAATGGTGTTGGCTCATCCTGTGGTGATGCGTGACATGCATGCAGCGGTGCGGCAAAATGCAGGAGATTTGGCAGCATGGTGGAGTGACACATCACCAGACCTACGGCGCATGATTGCACTCGACTTAATCACGTCAACATGGGATCTTGGCCGTTCGATTCACATAGTTATGATCAACGACCCTGGTCGCAATCGGCTCTGATTAGCTGATGGGATTTTAGTTCAAAATGAACTCAAAAATTTAATTACTCATGACTTTCAAAATACTCATCCAAATTTTGTGAAATTTGAAAGATAAGCTTAGAAGAACATAAATTTTCATTGCCTAGAGTTTGGAGGTTATATACACTAAAATTTTTTAGTAGTATCAAATTGAAATTCTAACTAAATATTAAGTTTTCTCACTAACCAATGGATGTATTTTGATGATTTGTTTACTCCTTTTGCTCCCAGTGATGTCCTCTCCAGCTTTATAGAAGACTCCAAGGCTTGGTTGTGGTTAAATTGATAGTTGTGTTAAATAGTCTCCTTTTTCTCTCTATATCCCTCTCTCTTCACCAAAACAAGGTTTGAGAGCTTGGAAATTTTGGAGAGATAATGGGAGGAGGTACATAAGATGATGGAGAAGCTAGAGGAAGGGTTCTTTTGAGTGAAGGCAGCTTAGAGAGTGCTTTTGAATGAATGCGAGCTCTTTGGTTAGATTTCCCCCCTTAAATCCTACCTTATTGAATGGAGGGTTAGAATTGATTTGGGGAATTATTTGGATGGTTTCCATGTGTCCTAAGGATTTTGGAGGCCAGGGGGAAGGCTGGTGTTGAGTGATACCTCTCTTGGTTCATGGGATGGGGGACCACTTACCTTTTCCCTCTTTAGGCTAAATGAAAGTGTAGGCATGGGTTAAGAGGTTGCACTAGGGTCTCTTTAGGTTGTTTTAGGCCTATTTTGAGCAGAAAGTGTTGGAGAAAATGGAGAGAGTGGGATGGATGTGGTGGCCTAGTCATTTTCATTTATTGCCACTCATTTTGACTCCTTTTGACTTGTTGACTAAGTTGGCCAGTCAACAAGTGATGTTGTGACATCTAAGGAGGTCTAGTGGGCTGTTTGAATGAATGACCAAATGTTTGAAGCTATGGCGTGGGAGTTTGCATGGGTGATGTTTGTATGTGAGGGTTATTACCATGCATGGGAGTTTGACCAAGCCAAATCAATAATGACATAACTTAGGGTAATATTATACATGCTTAGAATATTCAATTAAATAATTTTGGGTGGTCAATTTGGTTTAAAATTAATTCGAAGATTGAATTTGACATTGATTGGGTGCATGGTTAAATTGGTTAATGATGGTTGAATTGGTCAACCTGGTTAAACCAAAGGTTAGGGCTTGGCCAAACAAATTCAAAATGATATTTTGGACCAAATGGAGGTGGTGCCATGCAATGGTGAGGTCTCCTAACATAAAATGCATGTTTGGGCCCTTAAGGGGCATTTTGGTCAACCTAATCAAACCAAAACATAGGTTTGGGTTCAATGCACTCCTAATGATGTCTATAATACATTAGAAGAGGTTCCATTGCTTGGTTTGATTGATCCATATTAAGGTTTGGAGAATACTTAAAATTTTTCCTTAAGGGGCTTTTTGGTCATTTGCGCCCTTGGTCAACTATGGGTCAACCAGTGTCCACCAAAGTATAGTTTTAGGTTTTATATATCATAATGATGAGTATGTACATGTTCAAAGGTTTTGGGGAAGGTCCAAAGGTCAAATTTCACAAGATGCTAAGTCTAGTGGTATATGTTATAAATATTTAAAGGTTTTATAGCCTTTGGATTTCAATTGAGTTTTTGGGGTTAGAGATCTTAAATTGGCCTCAAATTTGGAGGGATGACCCTAGGGACATAATTAATTAATATTTAATTGATAGATCATGAATTGTAGGTCATTTGATTTGATTTTTAGGTGACTAAAAAATCACCTAAAAAGGGTCATAGGACATGGGCGTTTTACCTTGAATTTTTGTTTGAAATTTTTGATTTAAATGCGGTTTTGGATTTGATTGATTGAGTAGAGTCAACCTCATGAAAAAAATAAGGTTAGCATGACTCCTTTTGTGTTTCCACCGTAACACTTGCAAATAGAGAACTCGGTGCCACAATGTCCAATTTATGGTGCTTCGATGGTGTTGAAAGTGGCGCTACGACATTGTTTCATCTAACACCGTGGTGCTGTAGCATCCTTAGAATTTTTATCATTTTTTAGTTTTTTCTTCACAAAAATAACTAAAATAACATATTTTTATTTGAAATAAAATATATAAAATAGTACATAATTTATGCTGATAAAATTCTCACTATCTTAAACTCTTGCTTATCCTTACGAAAATAAAAAAATCTGCAATTCTGATTAATCAAATAACCAAAATAAAAATTGATAATTTAAAATTACTAAAATATAGGATAATATATCACAGTTTAAAAGTAGTGAAAATGAACAAAGTTACAGTTCTAGTTTGGAAAATCTTAACAATTATCCAAATTAGTCATACTTATTATTGCTTAATTTGAATTTACATGTTATGAATATTATATTTGAGTTTTGAATTCTGAATTGAATAATATAACTTAAAGATTAGATGTATTTGTTATTAAAATTAAAATTTAATTAGTTCACCATCATTTTTACTAGTTCTCCTATTTCATCCTTTATGAATTTAAGAATAAGATTGTAATGGGACACAAAGATTTTATCTGATACTAATTTTTGAATGCACTCTTTCTTCTTTTTTTTTCTTTTCTTTTCTTTTCTTTTTAGAACTCTTTTCAATTTCTTTTTCTTTTTTTTGTGGAGTACATAGCTAATGATTTTTAATATCAGTTTTGTTTAAAATGTTTTTATAATCTTAATTAGTTTAATGTAAAGATTTAATAAGTTTACTAATTTTAAATTTAGGTTGCTGTGATTTTCATTTTTAATCTACCCATATCTATTCTTTAACCTTAATTATTCATCTTCATATAAAAGGTCAATGTATAAATGTATAACTTATAAATTCAAGTTAAGTTAATAATTTAGTGGATCTAAGTTAGCTAATTATTAATTTTTCTAATCAATGAATTATAAAATAGTGTTCATTTGAACTATGATCTAGGATTTTATTATTATCCTAATTTTATAAATTTTTTAATTGTCATTTTAATAAGGGTTAATTAAATATTTAGAATGTTGAGATATTAATGTAAAATAATATAAAAATATAAGTATAAGGGGAATTTAATAAATTATAAATAAAAATAAAAATGAATATCAATAAATTACACATGCTTTTATATGAATAATAGAAAAGTATAAAATATGTGATATTTAAAAAACTAAAACATGCGGTACATGATAACTAATGTTTAAAGCACCACCCTAACCATCATAATAAGATTATTAAAAACATAAGTGGGTTACCTCCCATAAGCGTTAAGTTTATAGTCTTCTGCTAGACATGTCTAGATTTATCAATTTAGCTAGAGTACTTTGCTACCATTCTTCAAATGATTTTCACTAGGAACTTTTTCTTTTCCTTTGGGTTAACTTTAGTATTGCTAGGAAATGATCCAAGAAGTTTACTACTAACTGAAATTACAAGATGATAATTTTTCTCATTTTTGAATGAGCTCATTGGGACCTATCCATATTCTTGCTTGGAGATCTGTTGGTTGATAATCATCCACTTGTTAATCATCTAGGCCCTTGATTGACCTTCATTCTTGTCCTCAATTAAATTCCAATTCAACCTTGAGTTCAGCTTTCCATTCAACCTTCATTCAATCTCCAACCAGCCTTTAATCATGTCCAATCAATCACAATCATACTTTTAATTGTGATTGATTTGGATGATTCAAACTAAATCAAGTAAACCTAAAGTCCAATTCAAGTCTAGAATTCCAGACCAAAACTCAGGGTTAAGGACCCTTATCCTGAAACCCTTTTTGAATTATTTTTTAATCATTTCAAAACCTAGAAAAATGATCTCTGATTCATGATCTATCAATTGAATATTAATCAGGCATGTCCCTAGAGTCAACCCTTCAAATTTGAGATCAATTTGACACTTCTAACCTCAACAATTGAATTAAAATTCAAAGGCTACAAAATCTTCAAATATATATAACCTATGCCACTCAACCTTTCACTTTATGGAATTTGACCTTGGGACCTTCCCCAAGACCTTTAACCATATCCATAGCCTTTGTGATGAGATGTTGAAAATTAAATTGCATTTTGCTGGTCCCAATTTGACCCATAATTGACTAGGGGTCAAAATGACCAAAATGCCCCTTGAGGGCAAAATTGGACTTTTCCTCAAAGCTCAACATGCCACATCCAAATAAAACCTTGGAACCTCCTCTAATGCATCAAAAACACTATTAGGAGTGCATTAGACTTAAATTCCAACCTTGGTTAAGCTTGGTTGACCAAGTCAACCCACTTTGACCGAAAGACCCCTAAATGGTCTGAATGGTTATTTCAACCTAAATGACTTCATCATTATATGGGACCACCTCCTTTGAGTCCAAAATATATTTTTAAAGCTGTTGGACCCAAACCCATTCTTTGGTTTGACCTGATTGACCAATTTAACCTTGGTTGACCAAATGGCCTCTAAAGGGTCCAAATGGCCATTTTAGACCAAATCACCACTCTAGTGCATGTGACCATATCTATTGGCCTCTAATGATCAAATCAAACTTGTTGAGCCCAACTCCAGTCCTTGGTTTGACCTAGTTGACCAAGTCAACCATGGTTGACTAGATCAACCATAAACCCCATTTACACTCACGCAGGCCTCAAATCAAGCCTGAAACTTATTCAAACTTCTTTGAACATATCTCCTACTGATTTAAACATGATTGGATACTTTTACCCAATCAACTATTGACTTAGTCAAAAGGATTTGATTTTTTTCAAACATAACTCATTTGGGTAAAATCACATTATCCTGTCAAACTCACTCCTTCAAGTCCTTAAACTCATTCCAATGGCTAATGTAGGAACCTCCAAAATATTGTTGAGTCATCTCTTGATGAGTTTAGCTAATTCAACCCATTAGACTTGGTCAACCCCCTCTATTTTTGGTTAAATCATTCTATATACTCAATCAAACACCATCAAGCCCATAATTTCTTTCCATTTCACAGTTTGAATCCATACATACTCAGTATAAGTCAAATTTGAGTAGACTAGACCAAGTCAACATCTTGCCCTTTCATATATTCACTCATATTTAATGTCTTTATCCCTTTCTATTCCAGTTCAATGATTTGTCACTCTCTAAATCCACCTCACTAGTCAACTTAGCCAGTTGAGTGGTCAAATGGTCAATGAAATATTTGTTTAAGTTTTAAATAGTCAAACCACATGGCATGTGACTTCTTTCATTAGCCAAAGCTGAATGGGTGGTTTCACTAAAATCTTAATGTTATCTCAAGGCATCCCAAACCAAGTCTAGGGATTGGTTTAACTCAAAGTGGAAATAGTGGTCCCCCCTCCTACATGACGCCACTAATGGGGATGTGGCTTAGCTAGCCTTCCCCTCTGCTATCTAACCATATGGGACACGTGTCCCTCATCCAAGGAAGGGTTTCTATTCCATCTAAGCCATCCAATTTGGTCTTAGGGTTTAAGGACTCTCTAAACTTAAGAAATGAGCCATTCACCCATTATTCATTTTCTAGAGCCTATAAATCCATTTTTTATTATTATTCTTGCTCTCTTGATTCTACCCTACATTTCACTAGTTCAAACCCACCAAAAAAGGGTCACCAGTGATGAGATTCTTGCCTCTCCTTCATTAAATTCTATACAACCTATTTAGCTCTTTATCCCGACATTTGCAGTCGTTGAGTTCTTCTAGAAGATTAATCTTTGACAGTCTACAAGCTCAACAAGCTTTTAAATGCCCAAATCCATCAATTCAATCTTAGTATATCTCAAACCCTATTTTAAACTCAGTAGGTTTAAATAGCTTTGTGAAAAGAGCTTTTCAAATCATGAAATCACTTCCCCATTCTTCCTTATGCTCTCGTCAAGCTAGGTTTCAATTTTTGTGTCGAATGGCGGCATATTTCTTGAGTTTGGATGCTTCTTCATCTTAGGTTAATATTTAATGATTTTTGAACAGTGTTAAATGTTGGCCCTTTGATATGAATTCAACCATTTAGATTGCGTGAGATAGATGAGTCCATCCTTAAGTCTGCACACCAGATCACATGTTAAATCATAGTGAATCTATGTCGTACAATGTGGGGCTAGCAGCTTTTCTATCATGCAATGCGTGTGACCGTAGCCGCCAATCATTACATCATTAATTCAATTTTTTGGATTTAATGCATTTAAAAACTAATAAAAATGCCAGAAACATCAAAAGTCCATAGAAAACTAATTTTTTATCCAAATTTTGCATGTAATACCTTTATAGATTCTTGGTGAAGAGCACTATCAGATAAAAATAATTTCATTGCATTTTGATTCATCTTCCAAGAGTTATTTGGTTAATATTGATTTCAATTTTTTTTCATTTCCACTATTATTTGTCATCTATTTGGACTCAATTTTGATAAGGGATAGTTACAGTGTATCATTTACATCCTGTATTTTCTTTTAGCCCTAATTGAGTGGGTTGTTGAGCTCCATGGAATTTTCAATCATATGGGTTAAAATTTAACCCAAATGATTGAAATTTCATTCCACCCTATGCATGTAGGATTACACATCAATCTTGCCATGGTATGATTGATTAGGTGTATATTTAGGGTTAGTAAACCTGATTTCAGTTCTACCTAAACTTAGTGACATTTAGGGACAAAAATTGAGGACAATTCTTGGAATCTAGGAAAATCATAAAAAATTAAATATACAGCCTATAGGGGTGAAATTCAAGACATATAAACCTAGTGACATCATGTACCTTGGTGTGAACTTTCATTGATTTTAAAAGCCATCAAGTTAGAAATTTAATTAAGTCTAAATTAACCCCTTAATTAAGCTTGAAAACTCTAAAAATCATAATTAATTCAAATTAAATAAAAAAAAATCACATAGTATATCAAATTGTTCAGAAAAAATTCTCCAACTTAGAAAAATTAAAATCCCGTTGACTAGACTCTTAATTTGACATAATTTAAATTTTAATGAAAATTAATATTTGATTAAATTAAATATTTTAAAATAATCAAAAATTTCTAAATAATTCTTAAACACTTGAGAACACTCACATGTGTCATTCCTAACCTGTTGGAGTGATTTCATGAAGTTTCAAATCAGTTTGAATCAAAACCATCAACACCTCCCTAATTAACTAATTTTAAAATTCAATTAAATACCTAAAGTTTGAAAATTCATATCTAATTTTAGAAAAGTCCAAATTGACCAAACTCAAAATTACTAGGCTCCTTCTAGGTTTTAGTATTTAATAAAAATGTGAAACCACTAGAAATAACTCAAAGTAAAAAAATCAACATTTTGGTCAATTGTTGTTTAAATATAAGTCAAAACTTCAAAAATTCATAACTTAATCTAAAAAATCCAAATCTAGCAAACTTAGTGTCTAATTACTCATCTTAGTATCTCTTATTATGAAAAAAAATCAAAATTAAGGAATTCACTTTAATTTAAAAAGTCAAATTTTGACAGCTTAATTTAATCCATTAAATAATTCATAAAATTTCAAAAAATTAATAGTTAATTAAAACTCTAAAAAATATTAATTTTATTTTTAAAATGAATTAATCAACCCAAAATACACAAGTACTCGAGTAATGAATTTTTTAGGATGGACTTTCTTGAGATGTAGGCTACATGTCTTACAGAGGTTTCATCCTCGAGCCCACTATAATAATGCCAAGAACAGATTTAATGAAGTGTAAAATCTTAAAATTAATATATTAATAATTATTTAAACAAATTAAAATCTTTTATTCAACTATATCAATCTAGATTTTAGGATAGACAACCTTGACCTGCTAGGCTTCGTGTTCTAAGGAGGCTTGGTTCATCGTGCTCACTATGACAATGCCATAAACTAGTTGATGGAAAACTTAATTAAATCAATCTTTAAAATTAGCAACTAATCAATTAATAAAAAATTATTAACCCCCTTAATTACAACTAATTATATTAATTAATAATGTTAGTTACTACGGGTAACCCTGGCCTAAGAGGCTATTAACTTAGCCCAAGGAAGGTGAAATAAACTTTGCGGCCTTGGTATAAATAAATGTTGTAATCATTCAATACTAAAAAATTTATTTTAGAATCAACCTTAAAATATTAATACTTAAATTTAAATCAAACTTTCCCTTTAACCTTCAACAAATAAAAAACTAGGCAACTTCAACCTATTACCTCATATTAAATATGTCCAAATCACACAGTCTATTTCACATACTTTAGATGGTTTGCTAGGACAACTAACTCTAACTTTAGATTAGGCCGGTGTTTACTTTCATGCTATTTGTGTGCCAAGTTTTTTATGGTTTTCACGGTATGCTAGTTGCAATTGACTGATTGATGTGATTATTTATTTATATATTTATTTATGTAATTTATGAATTGATGTCATAGGCATTAGATTACCCCTAGGTTAGGAATGATCTAGATGCTCACAGACTTTTCTACAGGTGGCCATGTATATATAGGGTTATAAGTTAAGGAGGTAAAAATTAAAGATTTAAATAAATAAATTTGCTGTAGATGCTAAAAAAGTGCTAAGCCACCCTTAAAATTAAAAGAGCATGGTCAAGTGTGGTTACGATTTAATTTAAGCTATATATATCACTACTTAATATTTTTTGATTATATAACTACTTAGGATAATCGTACAAGTGTTATTTTAAAGTTTTCTTCTATTTCTCTATAATGGAATTCAATTGAGTCGAGTTGTGAAAGTGATTTTGAGGTGGGATATTAATTATCCAACCAGAAATACAAAGAGAACGGTAACATCTGTTAGGGGAGAGTTTCTCTTCATTTGGAGATTCAAGTTAGGATGCTTTGAAAATCCAAAGAGAAAAGAGAACACCCCTTCAGAGAGGAGTTTCTTTTCATTTGAATATTTGGACCCGACAAATCCAAAAAGCTTACAAAAGAATGAAGAAGTGAAGACAAAGAATATCCCACTCTTTCACTTGCATCATTTCTAGGATTAGAATCTGGGTTGTTATCATTGGTACCCAAACACTTTTAATTTTTCTAGACCCCGAGTTATAACTTAAGTGGCACTAGCCACATGGACTTTGAATTTAACTTAATTATAAAATTAATTTGTTTAAATTGATTGTATAGTAAAAATTTCCTGCTTTACTAGAATTTTTTCTTAAATGTCGATCTTTGTTTTAGCCTGGAAATATGTGGCGGCTTACGCTAGTATGATTAAGAATTTTCCTACTTAAATTAATAAAAAATTTTAAGCATACATAAAAATTCTAACAATTTAAGAAGTAAGCTCAGGATCACCGATAGTTCGTATTTATTCATATTAAATTCTTCTCTTCCTTATTAGGCACCTCCCTACCTGCGGGTTTTGGCAGACCACTTGGCTTATTAGGGTGTAATTCTATCAAGGGGATATTATGCAATCTATAGGAAAAAATAATTTTAAAGCCTTAATAAAACTGCTTTATACTTATTCATGCATTCAAAGTTGACTAGCATGCATTGCATTAGAAATAAATTAAAAGGAGTAAAAAAATTTAATTGCATCCTTGAGGCATAATCACCCTATATAACTCAAGGGGCCAATTAGGCTCTACTATAGACGTCAGCTTCATTTCCTCATAATTTAATTAATAGACCATCAGTCTTTCATAAAAGAGACTTGATACATGATTTTAAAGTGCCAAGGTGGTTAGCTGGCTTCCCAAAGTAGGCTGGGATAAGTCCATATTTACACTGCATTAGTTAGGTCTATATCACTATGGTTTAATGCCTAATTTAGATCTAGGACCCGGGGTAGACCTGAAATCTTATGTCCCGAACTTTCGAAAATATAATCATAACTTTTTAATAAATTGATAACTCAAATAAAAATCTCTCAAATCCAAAATTTAAAGCCCAACATGTAGGTTAACTGTGGCATTTTTGAATTATTTCAGAATCCCAAAATATCTCACACTCTTCCTCCATTGATCTCCATAAATAAGTGTCCAAAATTTGATCAAATCCTAGTTGAAAATTCAATCCTCTCTCTTTTGATATCATTCATTGAAAATCTCAAAAATAAAATTTCTATAATTATTTTAATCGAGAGTTTTTATAGAAAACTAGGTTTCCTATGATATAATCAACTATGAGAGCTTGCACGCATAAGAGATTTAAAGACGCCAAATTGATTTTCAAAACTTAAATAATTTTCTTTGGGAAAATAAAAATTAATGATGATCATTATTATCATATTTGGATGATCAGTAAAAAATAATACTTTCTTTCCTTGAGAAGATATATTATTTATTATCGTGACTTCAAATATGAAATTACTGATATTTCATCTGGATTATTATAGCCGAATACTCGATAGAATGTCATATTGACCCTTCGGGGTCATATGTAGTTCTTCCTCAAATTTTATTACCATAATAAGGATGAAATCTATAATTATTTTATCTGAACTCTTTAGGGAATGATATTTTTCATCTCCCGAGGCGATATATCATTAATAATGATGTGTTCAACTTCAAAACTCAAAAAATTAAGAAAATTAAGTTTTTCCAAAAAAAATAATTACAACTTGCTTTGCCTCTTTCTAAAGCAAAGTAAAGCTTCTTTTCAAAAATCAACTAATTAAAAAAATGGCAAGTCCGCTGGGGAGTATCTCCCTCTCCATCTTTAATAATAGTAGAAATTTTATTACATCGATAGTGTTGACTATCTTCCTTTCATTAGTCCTTCTTCCTATTTCTTTCTTGGTTGAGTATGACCAACATCAAAAAGAAAAAGTTGAGAGGTGAGTGAGGAAACCTCTATAAAAATTTAGTCTTTGATAATTCACCCCAAGTCAATTAATGGAATATAAGAGTCAAGCCAAATCCTTGGGATTTTCATATCAATTTTGAAAAACCTCATGTTGAGTGAAACTGAACATCTTCAGTTTCAAAGTTTGAAGAAAATCCATCAAGTTAAAGATCCAAATATCCTTTTAAAATCATTCAAATCAACTTCAATCATCATTGACATATGTTTTACTCCAACATTCCATCATGGCCTAACATATGCGATGAGAATTCCAAAAATTTCTCCAAATCATAAATGACCTATGTATCTTATCGTCGTATGTTGAGTTATAGTTTCTATAATTCAACATATGTGATAAGGTACAAGATCCATTATGATTTTCTAAATTCCACTTCAAATTTTTAATTCAAATCCTCTTCTTTTAATTCTAGATAATAAAATGGCTAGCAAACTAATTTTCTCCCTGGACCAAGATCTATAAGTGAAAGAGTTAATCTATAACAACACTATTCAATTCAGGATGGGTTTCAAGACCCTAGAAATGTTATTCAATGGGGGCGTAGTTTTCAACCTAGCCACCTAGTGGGAGAAGGACATCTCTCTGGTAGAGATTGATATTGGGTCAGGGATTAACAACCCTGCTCATAAACTGGAGGTTGCTATTGCCTCTGTACCCACTATATCCTCTACTAGAGAGGAAGAGAAATTAAAATCTCTTGTTAAGAGTACTAAAGTGAAGTCTATTTTTTAGAAGGTGTGATGTTCTGGAATCCCCTTCATGAGTAAGAACCAGAAAAAGATTTATCTAAGAAGAATTAGAAAGAAGATAACAAAGTCTAGAAAGATGGTCAAGTTAAAGGCTCTTGGCCAGGTTGAGACAGAGGTTGCTGAGGAGCTGCCTATTCCTGCTTTCTCTCTACTCCTTAAGGGGAGTCTCTTCTACCCCCTTGCTACTACTATGGGGGAGGAGAGAGTTACCAAGATAGCTAGATCTCCACCATGCCCAATGAATTACTCTACTAAGAGGACTCTGAAAGAGAAATAGATTCAGAGAACCAGGATGTTAAGGAACATAATTCACACATGTACTGCCTAGGAAAGTGAAATAAAATAGAAGTACATGAGACACCTGAAGGGGGTGATCTCTCATAAATTTGTAAAGGAAATCCTGAAGGAAGAGAGGACTGAAGCAAAGAATTTAACTCCTCAATCGGTGAGGAAAAATAAGAAATTAGTTAAATATCCAGTTACTTTTGTGTTAGTGGATAGATGCCACTCGGTGCCTCGACTCCCCTCTACTAAAATGGAGGAGATTGTCTTGACCAGATCTAGCAAAGGCCACTCTCATCACCGTAAGCCACCAATCCCACCTACAAAAACTGCTAAATGGGCCTTAGTGGTAGTTAAGCCTCTAAAGGAGGGTAATTATAAGAGAATCATGGAAATCAAGGGAAAGAGACCTAAGTCCCCTGAGAAACAGTACATTCCCAAGAAGATCAGTAAAAATGAAGATTTCTAGATTCCAGTTGATATCCCATGCTCCTTACTCAGGGATATGAGGGAACCCCCTCACTCGATGTAGGAGCTTCCACAACTCAAGCTCTTCTATCACCTCTTATAGAGGATGTCTCTCAACCTATTGAGGATGCTACGCTTGTGACTACCAAACCTGGGGTAGTTGAAGGGGAAGGGATAATTCCTGAAATAGATAAGGAAAGGATTGATCAAATAATCACAAAGCCTCTCACTATTGATAACCTCAAGATTTAAGAAATTCTCTCTAAATTAAAAGAGTGGGAATTTGATGAGATGGTGGATTATAAGGGATGCCTACCCATCAACCCCTAGTTAAAAGGAGGGAGACAAGAAGATGAGGTGATCTAGGAGGTCATATATATTTTTTAGAAGAATGAGGCCAGAGAAGCTTTCAACTAAGACTTAGACGATTTATTGATGGATAAGGATGAAGCTGTCACCAATAGCATTAAAATTATTATGACCAGGGCATCAGACAAGGATGCCGAGCCCATCAGATACCATCCAGGTGGGGAAGTTGATTCGACAGTAATTGATTATGATTCTGATGGGTTAATTAAATTGAGAAGTAAAGATGAACACATTAAGGATCTGGAAAGATAAGTTGTAGTAATGCTGTTGAGATTTAAGGAAATACAGGGTCAGTTGGAAAAAACATAATAGCCTTAACTCGAGAAGTCACAGCCCACAGTGTACACAATTGGTGGTTAGAGCTGGAAACCTGAGTCAAGTTTGAGAATCCAAGAGTCAACTCCAGTGGTTCCCCCAGCACCTCCAGTAATCCTTCCAGCACCTCCAGTAGTTCTTCCAATGCCTCTAGTAATTCTTCCAACATAATCAATAGTTTCATTAGTCCTTCTAGTGCCACCAAAAAAAGGCATCAAATTGGTGATCGAGGCCCAGGTAAGGGAGGCCTTAACCCGTTCTCATGGGCCCATATTTATTCCAAAGGGTAGGCCCTATCCCGAAGAATACGAATAAGTCCCTTACCCAAAGGGCTTTGTGCCACTATCTTTTAAAGTATTTAGTGGTGTCAAAAATCTAAGACAGCTTCTGGCCCACTTTCGAGCAAGATATTACAACGTAGGAGGGTTAGATGCTCTACTATTTTGCCAGTTTGTTAGTAGTCTTTATAGCATTTCTTTTGAATGGTATGAAAATCTGCCGAATAGTTTAATAAGAACCTTTAATGAGCTAGAGAGTCTATTCTTATAAAGATTTTTTGGAGCTCAAAAGCATACAATCATGGGTGATATGCTCATTGAAAAGCATAAGTCAGGAGAGTCTTTGGTTGAGTACATCTTGAGATGGTGAAATCTCTCGATGATGTGTGAACCCCAGTTGTAAGTGCAACACATAGTGGAGATTCTTGTGAAGAATATCCATGGGCTAATTGCTTTTCTTTTAAAAGGGTTCATGATCAAAACTTTTGAAAACTTCTTAATAAGGAAAATAACCTGTAGGAAGAGGCTCCTTGGATACCATTCTTAGATGATCTATCTAATGAGAAGAAAGTTAATAAACCCCAAAAGTCTTTCAAGAAGTGAGTAGCTTCAATCTCTGATGTAGATAAGGGTAAGCAACCAGCCACCAGTCAACCAAGATCTCCTCCACCACAATCAGTCTAGAAATAACTATTCTAGGTTCCCGCTCAGTCTACTAAAGATCATTACGTCATCCCTTTTAAAGAGATACTGGCGAAACCTTATCACATTAAAAGAGAATTAGTAATAAAGATCTTTAGGAGTGTTTTAAAGAAGCTAGACTTTAAATTGCCAAAGGTTTGGTGGCTAGATAATGCAAATAAAAAAAAAATCCCAATTTTTTCCCTACCATCGCATGTTAAGCAACCCAATTGAAGATTGCATTATCTTGAAAGACTATCTTAAGAGGAACTTTAGGCAAGGTAACATTGTAATTCCTAACAAATAAGTGGTAGATCCAGAATAAGGATTATTCAAGATAATTTCAGATAACAATTCTAAGTTTTCTCTATCTATTGAAGATGGTTGGGATATTGCTTTATCTCTAGCATTTAAAAAGTTGATTAAAAAATCTTTTCATCTTTCTGAACAGCTATCGATGAGAGCTCGAGGCTCGATCTAGAAGGTTGACCTAGAGGATTCACAGGAGGATGTTGAGATGGTTTCCTCTTTAGTAATTATAAGAACTACTATAATTAATAAAAAAGTAGTGATATTTTTGTAGAGAGAAAATGTACTGATGAGAGATGTATCCAGGCAGTGGATGTTCTTAATTAAATTTAAATCCTCTATGTTGAGCAAGGTTCCTCCCTAGATGATCATCCAGCCTTCTTTTCCTTAAGGATTAGGTGCTTCCTTTCATTAAGATTAGATCTACTAGTGTTAGAGCATACTTTTTGTGGCACAATCCTAGTATTAATTCAACATTAATTCTCTAGGTCTGATGCTTCCTTCCCTTAGAATTAAAATTCTAGATTTCACCTTTCTATTTGGTCAACACCAATATGGGGGTCAATTTATTGACCTCATTTCTGTATGAGGTCATCAGGACCTATCCAGATTCCTTATTGGTGATTTTATAATTGATAATCATCCACTTATAAATCATGTAGCCCCCTAATCTACCTTCAATCCAATCCTCAATCAAATTCCAATTCAACCTTTAGTTCAGCCTTTGTTCAACCTTTAATAAATCTCAAACCAACCTTTAATCATGTCAATTTAATCTCAATCATTCATTTTATTGTAATTGATGTGGATGATTCAAACTTAATCAATTAAACCCAAAGTCATGTTCAAGTCCAAAATTCCAGACTAAAACTTAGGGTAAAGGAACATTATCTTGAAACCCTTTTGAATAATATTTCAATCTTTTCAAAACCAAGTCAAATGACCTCTGATTCATGATATATTAATTTTATACTTATTATGCATGTCCATAGGGTCAACCATCTAAATTTGAGATCAATTTGATACTTCTAACCTCAGAAACTGAATAGAAATCCAAAGGCTGAAAAACCTTCAAATATTTACAACCTATGCCACTAGACCTTCCATCTTGCAGAATTTAACCTTGAGACCTTCCCGAAGACTTTAAACCATGTCCATAACCATTTTTATGAGATGTTTAACATCAAACAACATTTTATTCGGCCCAATTTGATCCATAGTTAACAAAGAGTCAAAATGACCAAAATGCCCCTTATGGGCATAATTAAACTTTTCCCCAAACCTCAACATGCCACAGTCAAAGAAAAACTTGGAACATCTTTTAATGCATCCTAAACATAATTAAGAGTGAATTGGACTGAAATTCCAACCTTGGTCAGGCAATTTAACCCACTTTGATCAAATGACCCCTTAAGGGTCCAAATGGTCATTTCAACCTAAATGACTTCACCATGGCATGGGATCACCTCCTTTGGGTCCAAATATCATTTTTAACTTTTTGGACTTAAACCTAGGCTTTGGTCTGAACTGGTTGATGAAGTCAATCTTGGTTGACCAAATGGCCTCTTAAGGGTCCAAATGGCCATTTTAGACCAAATGACCACTCTAGTGCATGAGACCAATCTATTGGCCTCTAATGATCAAATTAAATTTGTTGAGCCCAACTCCAGTCCCTAATTTAACCTGGTTGATTAAGTCAATGAAGGTTGACCCGATCAACCATAAATCCCATTTACACTCAATTAAGCCTCAAATCGAGCCTAAAACTCATTCAAACTTCTTTGAACATCCCCCTACTGATTTGAAAGTAATTTAAAACATTAATATAGTCAACTATTAAGTTGGTAAATAGGATTTGATTTTGGTCAAACCTAGCTCATTTGGGTCAAATCATATTATCCAATTAAACTGACTCCATTAAGCCCTTAAACTCATTCCAACGGTTGATGTAGGAACTGCCAAAATATTTATGAGTCAAGTCTTGATGAATTTGACCAAGTCAACACATTGGGCTTGGTCAAACCCCTCTGCTTTTGGTCAAATCATTCTATATACTCAATCAAACCAATCAAGCCCTTAATTTATTTCCATTTCATGGTTTTAATCCATCAAAAACTTGTTACAAGTCAAATATGAGTAAACTTGACCAAGTTAACATCTTGCATTTCGTCAAACCCTTAATATACTCACTCATGTTTTAGATTTGATGTCTTTAGCCCTCTCTATTCTAGCTCAATGACTTATACACTATCCAAATCCACCTCACCACACAACTTAGCCAGTTGACTGGTAAAATGGTCAATTAAATATTTGTATGAGTTTTGAATAGTCAAACCCTATGGCATGTAACTTCTTTCATTAGCCCAAGTTGAGTGGGAGGTTCCACTAAAGTCCTAAAGCTCTCTCATGGCATCCCAAACTAAGTCTAGGGCTTAGTTTAACTCAAAATGGAAAGAGTGGTGCCCCCTCCCACATGAGGCCTCTAATGGGGATGTGGCTTTGCAAGCCTTCCTCTCTACTGTTTAACTACCTGGGACACGTGTCCCTCATTCAAGGGAGGGTTCTGATCCATCTGAGCCATCTAATTTTGTCTTCAGGTTTAAGGACTCTCTAAACTTAAGAAATGAGCCATTCACCCATTATTCACTCTCTAGAGCCTCCAAAGCCATTCTCATTTTTTGTTCTTGCTCTCTTGATTCTCCCCTACATTTCCCTAGTTCAACCCCAACAAAATAGGGCCACCGATGATAAGATTCTAGACACCCCTTCATTTGACTTCATCCAAGCCGTCTAGCTCACGATCTAGGAAATTGCAACTGTTGACACCTTCTAGAAGATTAATCTTGGATAGTCTACAAGATCAATAAGCCTTAAAATGGCCAAATCCATCGATCCAATCTTAGTATATCTCAAACCCTTACTTAAACTCATTGGGTTTAAATATCTTGCTAAAAAGCGCTTTTCAAATCATAAAATCACTTCCCCATTCTTCTTTACACTCTCGTCAAGCTCTATTTCAATTTTTGTGTCGAAAGGTGGCTTATTTCTCTAGTTTGGGTGCTTCTTGATCTTAGGTTAAGCTTTTAATGATTTTTGAACAGTGTTAAATCTTGGCCTTTCAATCTTAATTCATCTGTTTAGATCGCATCGGATGGATGATTTCATCCTTATGTCCACACACTAGATCACATGATCCACTGACGCAGATAAGTGGAATGCTATGAATCGATGCTGTGTGATGTGTGGCATGCGCCATTTCCATTGCATGATGTTTAATGCATTTAAAATAAATAATAATGCTAGAAACTTCAAAAATCCATAGAAAATTTAATTTTTATCCAAATTTTGCATGTAATTCCTCTATAGATTCAGGGTGAAGAGCTCTATCAGATAAAAAGAATTTCTTTGCATTTTGATTCATCTTACAGGATTTATTTAGTTAATATTATTTTTAATTTTTATTCATTTACATAATTAATTGTCATCTATTTGGACTCAAATTTGACATGGGATAATTGCAGGGCGTCATTTACATCCTGTAATTTTTCCATCCCTAAATGAAGTGGGTTATTGAGCTTTGTGGAATTTTCAATCACATGGGTTAAAATTTAACCTAAATTATTAAAAATTCATCCACCTTATGCATGTAGGATTAGGCATCCATCTTGCTGTGGTATGATTGATTAGGTGTATGTTGAGGGTTAGTAAACCAGATTTCAGCCCTACCCAAACTTAGTGACATATAGGGACAAAAATTAAGAAAAAATTTTAGAATTTAGAAAAATTATAGAAAACTAAATGTACACCTAGTAGGGGTGAAATTCATAACACATAAACCTAGTGACTTCATCTAACTTTGGGTGAACTTTCACTTATTTTAGAGGTCAATTAGTTAGAAATTTAATTAAAGTTAAAATTAACCTCTTAATTAAGCTTGAAAACTCCAAAAATTATACCTAATTCAAATTATATCCAAATAAATTCAAATAATAAATTAAAAATATCAAAATTAATCCCCCCAACTTGGAAAACTTAATAGTCCCTTGACTGGACCCTTAATTTGACATAAGTTTATTTTTTAGTGAAAATTAAAATTTAATTAAATTAAATATTTAAAAATATATAAAAATTTTCAAATAATTTGTAAACAATTGAGAACACTCCCATGGGTCATTCCTAACCCTTTGGAGTGATTTCATGAAGTTTGTAATTAGTTTGGATCAAAACTATTGATATGTCCCTAATTAACTAATTTTAAAATTTAATTAAATACCTAAACTTTGAAAATTCATAACTAATTCTTAAAAATTCCAAATTAACTAATTCAATGCTATTAGGCTCCTTTTAGGGTCTAGTATTTAATAAAAATATTAAACCACTAGAAATAACTTAGTTAAAAAGTCAATCATGACTTTCAATCTCAAGCTTTTGAAAGTATGATGTGGCGTATGGATTTTTCTAAGATATTTAAAGATTTGAAAGAAAAGAAAGCTTATTTCTTTGTGGACTCATTTTGTGCCTCTTTTCTAATTTATTTAGCTCACTTTGCGTATCTTTTAATTTTTTGATACACTTATTGTATCTTTCTAATTTTTGGCGTCATTGCGTATCTTTTTATTTTTGGCCCATTTTATGCCCCCCCTTTTTTCTTTTTGCAAGCTTTCTTCCTTTCATAATCATTAAAGAATCTCAATTGTGAAATTACCCTCTAGATATAAGAGAAGAGAAAACTCACTCTCTACGATAAGGAGGATTAATTCACAGAACAAAATTATACTCCATATGATAAGTGCAATCACACGATTAAGAAAAGCATAACCATGATTCAAAGCTTTGAAAATACTATTCATATGAGGTAGATTACTGTAGGAAGATAAAATAGATCTCTATTTTAAAAACTAACTTTTTAATTTTGAAGAAGATTTTTATCTAAAAGAAATACTACACCATCAAATGAGTTAGAGGAAGAGAAACAATCATCAACGTTTCTTCCCTTTAACAGATTCAGAGGAGTCAATCACTGCTTATAAGCTTCCAAACAAAAATAAGGCAAAACTCTTAGTTAGAAATCTAGTTTATTAACAGTAGTGAGCACTGATCTGATTTATAAAAAAAGTAGTAAATCAAGAATAAGTAGGAAATTGCATCAGAATAAATACTCAAATCAGGAAAATAACTACAACAACAAAAAGAAAATCAGCATAGAATAAAAACAAATAGGAAATAGATAATCAAATCAACTAAATGCACAAAAAAATGAAGAAAAAAAAACTTCAGAAATCAGTTATCACCAAAGTCATGCATTTATGTCAATCACACCCAATCTGGTTCTCAAAATGTTGAATGAGTCAAAAGCCAGTGGTTTAGTAAAGATGTCAGCCAATTGATTTTCAGTTGCAACATGGTGTAGCTCAATATCCCCTTTTGTAACATGGTCCCTAATGAATTGATGCCTTATGTCAATGTGTTTGGTTCTTGAATGTTGGATAGGATTCTTAGAGATACAAATGGCACTAGTGTTATCACATAGAACTGAAATTGTGCCAACAGGTAATCTTAGATTTAGAACTAGTTGCTTCAACCAAAGGACTTGGGCCACACAACTTCCTAAGGCAATGTAGTCAGCTTCAACAGTGGAAAGTGCTATAGAATTTTGTTTTCTACTGGACTAGGAGACTAAAGACTGTCCTATGAATTGGCATGTTCCTGAGGTGCTCTTTCTATCCACCCTACTTCCTGCAAAATCAGAATCATAATATCCAATAATCTCAAAAGAAGTGTTATACCTAGAATACCAGATTCCTAAGGTTAGGGTCCCTAAGAGATATCTGAGAATTCTCTTAACTGCAGTTAGGTGGGATTCCTTAGGATCAGCTTAAAACCTATCACAAAGATAAAGACTAAACATGATATAAGGTTGGCTAGCAGTCAAGTAAAGTAATGATCCAATTATTCCTCAATACTTCTTTTGATCAACAGATTTTTCATTTGAATCCCTATTTAATTGAACAGTTGAGCTCATGAGAGTGTTGATTGGCTTGGCTTTGTCCATTTCATATTTCTTTAGAATATGCTTAGTGTATTTTGATTGATTAAGAAAGGTTCCATCATCCATTTGTCTTATGATAAACCCCAGAAAGTAGGACAATTCTCCCATCAAACTCATCTCAAATTCCTTACTCATTATCTTAAAAAAATCATCACATAAATTTTTATCAGAAGATCCAAAATGTATATCATCAACATAGATTTGGATAATGAGTAGATCATCTCCTACTTTCCTAAGAAAAAGGGCGGTGTCTATGCTCCCCTTAAGAAACTCTCTTTCTCGTAGGAATGTGCTAAGCCTCTCATACCAAGCTCTGGGTGCCTGTTTCAATCCATATAAGGCCTATTTTAATTTGTAAATATGATTTGGATATTGGGAATTCTTAAAACCTAGGGGTTGCTCTACAAAGGCATCCTCTTTTATTACCCCATTTAAAAAGGCACTATTGACATCCATTTGAAATAGCTTAAATCCCTTATAACAGGCAAAGGCTAGTAGCAACCTAATTGCTTCGAATCTAGTTATAGGGGAAAAGGTCTCCTCAAAATAAATCCATTCTATTTGGTTCTACCCCTTAGCCACAAATCTTGCCTTATTCCTAACTACCACACCAGAATCATTCATCTTGTTCTTAAAGACCCATTTGGTTCCCATTATACTTTGATTCTTAGGTCTTTCTACTAACTCCCTAACATCGTTCTTCACAAATTTGTTTAATTCCTACTGCATATTTAAGATCCAAAATTCATCAAAAAGGGTTTGATTGATGTTGGTGGGTTCAGTCATTGAGATAAAGGCATAATGGTTTACTTTCTTCCTAAGTCCATGCCTAGTTCTAACACCTTCAGAAGGGTCTCCAAAGATCAGTTCTTTAGGATGACTCGAAGAATATCTCCAATCTCTAGGCAAAGTATTTTGAGGTTTTATCCTTTCCTCCAGATTTGCATTTGTAACTCCTTGGGTAATCTCTCCTACCTCTTCTTCTTCCTCAACTCTAGACTCCTTAGGATCAGATTTATTAAACACCACATGAGTAGTCTCCTCCACCACCAAAGTCCTCTTATTAAACACCCTAAAGGATTTCCCCACCCTAGAATAGCCTAAGAACACTCCTTCATCATATTTGGGGTCAAATTTTCCTAAGGATAATTTCCCATTATTAAGAATAAAAACCTTACAGCCAAAGACATATGCAAATTAGAAGTAATTTCATAGTTTTAAAGAGAGATAGTAGGCGATTTTCAAATTCATCCTTTCCCAGTTTTCCTGGGTTGTCCGGCTGAGGGCTTCTCCATGGAGGCGGATGGCTGCCGGCCATCATTGTCTTCGAAAGAGATTAATCATCCTTCTATGGATAGAATGGATTTACAGAATAAGGTTATTCAAGGTAATCCGGTGGATACTATAAATAGTTCGGTTCGTGACGCTGAGGAAGTTCATAGACGTAGGTCTAGAGGTGAATTGGTCATTTTGGAATTTGATGGTTCTCAGTTGAAAGCGGCTAAACATGTTAAAGGTAAGGGTAAAGAGATTTCTTTGAGTATTGATTGCAAGACTCCTCGCTTGTGGAAATTTTCTGGTTTTTCTCCTGCTAAGACTTCAGATCCAGAGGCTTCTTCTTATAATATGAATATTTTTTTAATAGATATGGGCCTTCAAAATCCCTGCCCTTGATAGTAAGACAAATGTGAATGCCTTGAACTCAGTTAATGAAAGTATTCATAATGTCATTGAGAAGCCTGTTGTTTTGTTAGAGAATGCTGATGTTTCGAAAGTTAGCATTGCGGATCCTGTGTTTGGAAATTTATCTAAGAACAATGCTGCAACTAGTAAGGTAACTAATCCGTGGAGGAAAGATCCTTACATCAAGTTAAATTTTAATAGGGTTATTGTGGTTTTGACAGATGATGGAAAAATCATGAAATTAATAGAATCATCTGAAGTTGTGAATGCTAAGAAGCTTGAATTCTCTCTGGTTGCTAAGGTTTTTGGTAGTGAATTACCTTCTCATTCAGTCACGTGGGAGTTGAGAAGACAATGGGCTATTTTTGGTCAGTTTCACTTTACTACCCTTGGGAAGGGTTGGTATTTGTGTTCATTTAAGCCAATGGAGGCAGTGGATGGTGTTTTGTCAGGTGAACCATGGTTTGTTAATAATCATATTGTGGGAATGGAGAGATGGAAGACTGATTTCTCTCCAACCACTATGAAAGGTTTGACTTCTCCCATATGGATTAGAATGCCTCATTTGCCTCTTCAATGTTGGGATGAAGATAATGTGGCTTTGATAGCATCCTTGGTGGGTATTCCTTTGATGTTGGATGGGAACATGTTTCATTGGGGGAAGGAGAGAGTTTGTGAGGGTTTGTGTTCGTGTTGATCTGGGAAAACCTCTTCCATTAGGTGTTTGGGTGGAAGGGATAGCTGGTTGGTTTTCTCAGAAAGTGGAATATGAGAGGATTTCTTCATTTTGCTATGAATGTGGTATATTAGGCCATGTTAGTAGTAGTTGCAAAAAGGGGAATGTGGAGGTGGATAACAATGGATTTGCTTCTAGTAATCAGATTGGTTGCATTCAAACTAAGGAAGCACAACAATTAGGTACTAAAGATACCTATGGGCCTTGGATTCATATTAATTACAAAAGGAATAGGAGAGTCAATAAACAGTTGAACGTTGTTAGGCCACTCTGAATAATCAAGCAGCTCCAACTGTTCTACATGAAGTTCCTTTGAATAAATGTATTGAAAGTGCTGTGAGCAAGAAAAGAAAGGAGGATAGGAATGTTAGAGAGCTGGTTGAAGAAGGTGTGATATCTGCAGCTGGGACAAGTAGACTGGAAACAATAGCAGCTCGGGTGGTTGAGTCCAGTCTGACAGGTGATGTGGAGGAGGTTTTTTGTGCTGCAAATGTTTTAAACTCTCCTCCTGTCAAAGCAGCTATTTGTAGGAACAATATGTTTCAAGCTTTAGATGAAAATGTGATGGAAGAATTGTGTATTGAGGCAACCAATAGTAAATCTTTGAAGGATTCATTTCAGGAAGGGAAAATTGTTAAGAGTTTGGAAAGTTCTGTGGCTTTAGACAAAGGCAGCATTGCAAGGTCTGATAAGCTGGAAGTTGGTTGTGATGTGGTTGTTGA
Organism: Dendrobium chrysotoxum; assembly: GCA_019925795.1. Lineage (NCBI taxonomy): Eukaryota > Viridiplantae > Streptophyta > Magnoliopsida > Asparagales > Orchidaceae > Dendrobium > Dendrobium chrysotoxum. Next base: position 52,274,553 of record CM034314.1, on the reverse strand, counting down.
GGAGGGAGAAATAGTATTGGGTAATACTCCTAAGTTGGTCGGAGCTGTTATGGATATTCAAGAATTTGATAAGGTGTCTACTAAAAATTCTGCATCTATGGTTGAGACTTTAATTTCGGTTCTTGAACCATTGTTAAAAAATGGTTGTGTTGAATCCTCTAAAGTCCTAGAGGAGGGTGATGAACCTATTTTAAGTAATCTTGGTATTGTTAAGGAGGGATTGCCTTCTTCTAGAAGTGACAAACAGGGGAAGGGTTGCTTACGAACTCGGGTAAGTCCGGCGGGTTTACCTGCGAACTCAAGTAGGAACTGAAATCCTTGGGGAAGAACAATATCATTAATCAAGGTAGGAAGGTTGGTGGATTTGTTAAGGATAGGAAAGGGGGTACTCCCATTTCTTATCATCAATGATGTGAATAGCTTTTTGAAATTGTAGGGGTGTTAGGAAAGGTGAGGCCTCTCACTATTTGAAGGAATTTATGAAGGAGCATGATGTGATGATTGTTGGACTCCTTAAGACTAAGATCTCTTCATTTAGTAGACTTGAGTGTGATAGGTTCATTAGAAACAGTTGGGATTTTTACATTTTTCCTGCTACAGGATTATTAGGTTAGATTATGGTTTGTTGGAGGAAGGATTTGGCTTCTTTTTTGATCTTAATGTCTTCTTCTCAGGTTGTAGTTGGAGAATTCATTATTGCTAATATTGGGAAATGGATCATTTCTTCTGTTTATGGAAGTAATGATTCTTATAAGAGAAGGAGTTTGTGGTGCGATCTTGAAGGGATTTCAAACTTAAATTTTCCTATGTTTATAGGAGGGGACTTCAATTGTATTTTGTCCCAAGAAGATAAAAGAGGAGGGAAAAGGTTTGATCTATGTCAGGGGGCTCAAGATATGAACTGCTTTATGAGCAACTGTAATCTTCATGATGTGAGAGTCCTTGGACCTAAGTTTACTTGGTGTAACAATAAGAAAGGTGGAGCTCGGATTCTTGAGAGATTGGATAGGTGCATTTTGAACACAGCTGCTTTAGATGCTATCCAGATGCCTTCAGTTCATCATCTGCCTCATATTGCTTCAGATCATTGTCCCATTCTTCTCAAGATGTTGCCTTTTGGTTTTCGAAAAAAGCATCTTTTAAGGTTTGAAGAGGTTTGGTCCTCTTACCATGCTTCGGCTACGGTTGTGTCTAAAGCTTGGGATAGAAGGGTAAATAAAGATGATGCCACGTCTCTTAACGTAAGGTTTAGGAGAGCTTTGAAAGCTCTATTTTTTGGAGCAAATCTAAGCATCAAAATATGATGGATTTGAAGGAGAAGTTAAAGAAAGAAATTCTGGATCTTCAAATTGAAGAAGCGGATAATGGCAGCCTTACTGAAGATAGACTGCTCTTGCTGAGATCTAAAGTGCATGAGATGACTATCACTCTTGCACGTCTTAATACTTGGTGGAGGCAAAGAGCTAAAGAAAAATGGTTAACCGAAGGTGACAACAACTCCAAATTTTTTCATGCCTTTGCTTTGGGTACTAGGAAATCCAATTGGATTCATCAGGTGAAAGATAGTAATGGGGATTTGGTAGAAGAACGTAATCAGATAGGAGTTTTTAATGAATTTTTCAAAAGTAAATGGAGGAAAAGGAATTGCAAGTTTAGTGGGTGGCCGGTTCCTGTTCAGAGGCTAAATGACTTTGATAGGAATTGTCTTCAAGCTGATTTTAAAAAGGAGGAACTAGATATGGTTGTGGCTCAGTTGGAATCCAACATCTCCCAAGGAATTGATGGTATTTCTTACTCTTTCATTAAAACTTATTGGCAAATTATTAGAGATGATGTTTGGAAGGCTATTGCTTACTTTTTAAGGACATGTTTCATGAGTCCTAGTTGGAAGGAGACTTTGGTGGTCCTTATCCCTAAAGTGGAGAATCCTATGACACCTTTGAATTACAGACCTATTAGTCTATGTTTGTCGATCTATAAGATTGTGGCTATATTGTTATAAAATAGAATGGTGGGTGTTATTCCTAAGTTAATTTCGGAGGAACAAGCGGCTTTTGTCAAAGGCCGTTCGATTTCTAATCATATTCTTTTAGCCCAAGAAGTGTGTAACAAGTTAAGATATTCTAAATCCAAGAAAGGTATGATGGCTATAAAAATTGATATGAAGCAAGCCTATGATAGCATGGGATGGTCTACCCTTAGACTAGTTTTGGAAAATTTTGGCTTTCCGAATTTTTTTGCCAATCTCCTTCTACAGTGTGTCTTAGATCCTAAATTTTCTATCATGATAAATGGTAGGGGTTCAAGTTGGATTGAAGCTAGGAGTGGGTTTAGGCAAGGCTGTCCCTTATCACCCTATCTTTTTATTCTCTGCTCTCAAATTTTGTCGAATGCTTTTGCCCAGAGAGGAAGAGGATTGGGTATTAAAGTGGCTCGAAATGCTGAGGTTGTTTCTCATCTTTTATATGCGGATGATATTATTCTATTTTTGGAAGCTAATGGAAAGAAGGTGAAGAAAGCTAGCAAAATCTTGATGGAGTACTGTAGGTAGACCGGTCAAAGGATTAATTTCCAGAAGTCCTCTGTTCTGTTTGGGAGATCAGTTAAAAGATCTAGAAGAAGAACCCTTGCCAAAATCTTGGATTTCAAAGTGGTGAAGGAATTTATGTACCTTGGCATTAAGATATCTCTGAGAAGGTTGACAACTGCTGATTTTAGTAGTCTTCTGGGTAAGGCTACTAATTACTTGAATGGGTGGAGCAATCAGTTCATTTCTCTTGCAGGGAAGATACTTCTTGTTAAAACCATTGTTCCATCCCTCTCTATTTTTCTTTCAACCCATTGCTTGGTTCCACTTGGTGTTCATAATATTTTGGACAGAATGTGTAGGGACTTTTTGTGGAATAAGCAAGATGGAAGTAACGGTCTACACTATATTTCTTGGGATGTCCTTTGCAGGCCGAGGAGTTTGGGGGGCCAAGGAATTCAATCTAATGTTTCCAGTTTGGGTCCCTTGCGAGCATAGTTTTCTTGGAACCTCATCTCAATCTCTTCTACCTTCCTGTACAGAGTGCTCCGGGCCAAGTATGGTAAATTGGTATGGAATTTCCATTTGAAGAATTACAGCTGTTCTACAGTAAAGATAATTCAAAGTGGTTTCAATTCTTTGAGGAATATAGTAAGGTGGAGAGTGTCTTCGGGTGATTGTATTCACACCTTAAATGATGTTTGGATTTTTGAGACATCTATAGCTAAATGGCTAATGTTTGTTGTGAATATGGATGACCACATGCTTTGGCTGGGCTATTTTATTTCTAATGGTGTTTGGAATGAAGTTAAATTAATTTAGTTTTTTGGCTCTTAGTTGGTGGAAGCTATTAAGCTAGTCCCTATTAATTCCGAGGATAATGAAGATCAGCTGAAGCTCTTGTACAGGTGTTCAAGTAAATCTCTATCTGCTCTTATTTCTCATAGTCTTTTTGAACACGGTGGGGAAGACACGAATTGGCGTTGGAGGAAGAATCTGAAGCTGAGGCCTAGGGTTGAATTGTTATGGTGGCATTTATCCTTGAATGCTATCCCTACGAATGAGTTATTAATGTACAGGAGATTGTCTACAAACGTTGGTTGTCCAAGAGGTTGTAAGGTGGTGGAGAATGTGGATCATATTTGGTCAGTTGTGTAAAGCTTGTTCAAGTTTATAATATTCTTAGGAGTTGGGGGTTTTCTATCCCTATTTTCTCCTCTCTTAAAGACTGTTTGTTGGGATTGAGAAGCTTTGCATTATCGGGTCCTTTCCTAGGAAATGTCTACTGCTCGACTGCCTTCTTAAGTTGGAAAAGTAGGACTAAAGTTTTGCATGGTGGGAAGGAGGACAGCTTCACTGTCATTGCGTTGAATGCTGTTAGTACGGCAGCTGCATCCTTCAAAGGAAGTATGGATTACTGGGATACCAACCAACTCGTTGAGCTGTCTTTTTTTTGGCATCCTCCTCCTCCCGAATGGATTAAACTAAAAATTGATGCTTCTCTAGGAAGTTATTACATTGGGAGAGTTGGGGGTGTTTTCAGGGATCAACGTGGAAGGTTTTGTGTGATTTTGGGGTGAAATGTGTGCATTGGGACATTTCTCACTTAGAGCTTTTGGCGATTTTGGAGGCTAAATGGGGTGTTCAGGATTGGATGTATGATTATGACGGGATCATCATTGAAGGGGACAATAAGAATGTTATTGGTTTGGTTCAGAAGATTTTTAATAAGGTGCCTGTCAAAGAGGGGTATCCAGAGATACATGATTTTTCTTTTCTTAATGGGTTCAATCAAGTCTTATTTCATTATGTGAATAGGAAGTCTAATAAGTTAGCTGATTTTTGTGCTAACTATGCTCGCTATTTTGATTTTTTTTGGGATGATGTTAGCAAGGATAATGTTCCTCCTTCCTTTATTTCTTTACTTAAGGAGGAATGTGATTGTGGTTCAATCACTTAGATTCTTGTATTTCTTTTATTAATAAAATTGCTTCATACATTATCCTTGCATTAATAATAGGATCATCATTGAAGGTGAGATAGGTTTGGAGTTCTACTTTTAATGATTTCATAGGGTTTCTTATTCAGATTGGATCTAACATTCACTCTATTCAACACATATAAGTTGTGTTCACTGCTTCTGCCTAGAAGTATTTTGGAAGTGAATACTCAGCAAGCTTGGCTCTAGCAGCTTCCATTAAGGTCCTGTTCTTCTATTTAGCTACCCCATTCGGCTGAAAGGGTCTTAAGAGCTAAAAAGTTGTGGCTAATCCCTTAATCCTCATAGAAGGTTCCAAATTTAACATTTTCAAACTCCCCACCATGATCACTATGGATGGTCACAATCTCATAACCTAACTTCTTCTGAATCTAAGTGGAGAAGGATTTAAATTCATCAAATGACTCAGATTTATGTGACAAAAATCTAATCTAAGTGAACCTCTAGTAATCATCAACAATCACAAATCCATAGACTTTCCCCCCTAAGCTGGCAGTTCTAATAGGTCCAAAGAGATCCATGTGAAGGACTTCTAAAGGTCTAGAGGTACTGATGTCCTTAATGGAGTGGAAAGAAGATTGGACTTGCTTCCCTAATTGACAAGCATCACATATGTGGTCCTTAGTGAACTTAAGCTTGGGGACACCTCTAACTAAGTCCTTTTGGGTGACTCTTATAAGAGTTTTCATACTGGTATGACATAATCTCCTGTGCCATAACTAAGACTCATCAACAGCAGTTTTTAAGCAAAATAAAGTAGCACATTAAATATTATTTAAGTCAAGCATGTAGACATTGTTGATCCTCTTGCCCTACAAAACAGTGTTATTATTTAAGCTTATGATGCAAGTATTTGCCAGGTGTTGACCTCATTTTCTACATTTAGGCGATCGAGCGTGTTAGTTATCGTTCGATTTGGTTGGGTTTGGGCCCAAGTGAGCTCGATTGTGTTTGATCGACTTAATCGAGCTGCAACGAGCTGAGTTCGAGTCAAATCAGTGCCAATTAGAATTTTGATTTCAAATTGACTCGAGTCGAGTTGAATTTGACTCGATTGCACTCGATTGATCTCGATCAACGCATATCGGTTGCGTCGAGCCTAATTTGATTTCAACTGATGTCAATTTTATGTCCAATTTCATATACGAGCAAGTTGATTAAATTAGATTGAACCCAAATTGACTCAAATTAAGTCAAATATGAACTCAAATCTAACCTGATCTAGCCCAATTTAATTCTATTAGAATTTGTACGAATTTATTAACATTTCAAATTAATTTCCTAAATTTAGAAATCACGTCGATGGCTTCTATCAAACGAGATTTTCATTTCAGCCAAAATCCCGCAATTCAGAAGATTTCTATGGCTTAGGCGGACATCGGGTAGCGAACAAAGCTCCTCGTGGCAATTTCAGAAGCCGAAGCAGGATAACGAGAAAGGGCGGGCTTCCTCTTTCAGCATCGACTGGCACTTATCCCAAGTGAAGGTTCCGAGCATGGGATTTTTTTTCCCCATTCGAGGCATCTTGGTTCAGCCCCATTCGCAAGTTCCCCTCTCTCGGCTTTTGTTCTTCTGGCTTCGCAGGAGTTCCGCCTCCCTCTTCCTCCGTCGCCCCTATTTGCAAGCCGACGTCGAAGCCCCTTTGATCTCCCCCTAATCGTGAGTCTCAGAAAGGAGCCGGACTACCTCCGCTTGTCCTCTCTCGGCCAGCCGACGCCGAGGCCCCATTCGCCTTTGACCCTTTCTCCCTAGCTGCTGGACCGCCCCCCCTCCTCTGCTCGCAAGGTGAGCTCATTCTTTCCCTTCTTCTTCTAATTCTTCTTCTCCTCTTTCTTATTCTTTCTTCTTTCTTCTTTCTTCTTCTTTCTTCTTCCTTCTTTCTTCTTCTTCTTCTTCTTCTGCTTCTTCTTTTTCTCCTTCTTCTTCTTCTTCTCCCACCGATTTTGCTTCTTCCCACTTCTCTCACAATGCCATCCTCTTCAAAAAGGATCAGAGGTTGGTTAGAAGAAAATAAGCTCTATTAGAAATGAAAATTATATAATGCAAGTTTCATTTTTGGCTTAAAGAGTGAAGCAGTAATGATCCCTAGCTTTCCTTTGTGGTCATTGGATGGTTCTTTTATGTTCATACTCATAGTTATTCCTCAAATGCTGCTTAAAGATTTAGTTATGTTCTTACTTGGAAGAGTTTAAGTTTACGAATATGCTTCAATGTTATGCACACACTTGAAAAATAACGGCTTATACAGTTTTGTTAAGGATTATATCATGACTATCTTAAGGTTGACTTTTGTTTTGTCATGAGGTATAGAATAGGTGTCTTCGTTGACAAACTTTTGGTTTCATATTCTTTCTTGCTCAAGTGTTGAAGGTTAACCATTTGATGAAATGCCTAAAGTAATTTTTCTTGTCATGAAGCTTTGTTTTAAGGAAATTTGAGTGGTTGGTCTTATCTTTATTACGATGAGTTTGAGAATGCATCCGCCGCTATTATTTGTTACTTAGCGTTGTCATGTTTATTTATTTTGTCGAATGATGCTTTAACACTTTGGAGAAGGATGAGAATTATTGATAGCCATAAAAGAATCCTATGAGATATAGGCAAAAAAAATAATATGTGTTGATTTATATTGCTTGAAAGAAAAGCTTGCTTGGTTATTTTGTATGTGAAGTCTTCCAACCCCTCTTTCTTTTAATGGTAGTTAGCACAATTGTTGATGTGAAATGAGCAAATGAAATGGTGTTTGGGTGGTTGTAAGAAATGTTTTCTTTTCCATATGATTGCATCATTCATTGTTAAGACTTTTTGTGTTCATCGCATTAGCTTTAAAGAGAAGGTTTGATGATTACATTGGTGATACTCTTGGAGCTTTCAAAGGAAGTTGGTTGCAGTTGTTTTCTCTCATTCAATTTTATGTAGGTATATATATGTGAGCGATTTCTATACTTCATGAGCCATGGTTGAATCAACATGTATACTAGTGCCTTAGTTTTATTATCATTAAATCGACATGTTCTGTATTTTGCTATTATAGAAATCTCACATACTATATGTGGAGTTTGGAAGCGTATCATGCATGATGTGATTGGGATGTAAATATGAGTCAATCCGGTTTTCAATGAATCATGTCTATATGATTTCCATGAGATCTGGATGCATATAAGTTTCTTATAATGAGCCATGAGATGTTGTGTTTATTTTGCATATACTGATCGGCCATGCAATCATGAAGTTTTGGAGGATGTTTATTTGGAATGCTAATTGATTGATAATAAAAAAAACCTTCGTAAAATGATGTGGTGATAAATGGTTTTATTTATGTTAAGATTGTTCATTTCTCTTGGATTTCCCTCTTGGCATGATAATGTCTACGTGATCCCAATGCGTTTGGAAGAAGTTTCATAAACTGCACTTATTCATATTATAGTTCCATGTTTGATGAAGGTTTGATTATATTGAACACTTCTATGTTCTGCTCTTGGGTAAGATAAGAATGTTGATATTTTATTTCTCTTGACTCTTTAAAAAAAAAAAGAGGAAACTCTCATATGTTGAATGTGGGCTATTTTGTACTCATCTTGAAAAGTTTTGCAAACATCAATATTCAGGCAGTGAATTATAAAAGCTGAAAGACTCTCATAATGCATCATAAAGTGTTGAAATATTCTTGTGATGAATCGAATTATGCCAAAATTTTCTTATGGAGCATTGCAAAATGCTGAGATATTCCATCAATAAGTTCTAAAAAAAAAGTTCTAAGTTTTGCCTCTAATTCTCTTCTACTTGTATTCTTGACTTTTTTTGGAACTGTGGTTGTGCGATGGGTTTTCAACATTCATGATTTAAAAAAAAAAAAGAGAATAGAGGGTTTGAAGTCGTGTGTCATATGTAGCGAAGTTGTTGGGGCCTTTAAAATGACATTGGCTTTATGAATCATGTTGAAGGATTTTCTACATCTTGTTGCATTCTATGTTTATACATGAGAAATTTTAGTGACCTTTTCCATACAGTTGTAACATGAGTATATATATGTTGTGTTTGGAAAAGTGTGTGTTTTGTGAAAAGTAAAAGTGTATTAAAAAGAAAAGTGTTTTTGAGAAATTTTTGAAAAGCTTTGCGAATTGTTTTATATTGAGAGGTTTTACAATGTATTTTGTCAATGTTTTATGGTGGAAATGGCCTATGAAACTCTCTTGTTAGAGAATTTTCATGGATTTACCCCACGATAAAAAAAGAAAAAGGGTTCTTTTTGCATTAGAAAGAGTCGTAGTGGATTTTATGTTCCGTTTTGCTTGAAGGTCCGATGAGTCATTTTGAGGATTGGCAATTTTTTTTTTATGAATGGCTTGGCATTTGGATGGTTTTGGGAAACTCTCTAAGTTTCTTTGGAACAAAAGTGAACTTTCATGAATGGATTTTTCGTTCTCTCTTTGCATTTGGGTTTTAAGAATAGGTTTTGAGATAAGTGTGAAATAGAAGCATGTTTTGATTCAATATGAAGGAGTCCGGTTCTGATCTTGAAGCTCATTTCTTTTCATTACTTTGAGTTTTACATAAGAATTACTTAGATGATTGTGTCGAATGTTCTAAATGCTAGCTTAAATCGTGGGGACAGAAAATAGCACCCCAAACTTCTTTTCTTTTACTCATATTGTAATGAATTAAAAGGAAGAACATTTTAGAGGCATGTTTGGCTTTGAATAAGTATGCCCAACGATAGGGTGCTAACATTCATTTCATCATGTCGGCTTTCCATTTTCTTTTCCTTCCGGCATTGTCGTCTTTCTTTTCTGGTTTTCTTCGCTCTTCTACTGCTTGTCTATTCATACTTTGAAATCAAGTGTTTGCAAAAATGTGAAAGTTGAAAGGTGCAAAGTGGCTCAACTGGTATACAAGCCCGAAAATAACAAGGTACGTTAATATTTTAATAATGCTTTATCATTTATATAATTAATATTATTGTGCTCTCCTCCCACCTTTCCTTTACTTGTCTGTGTTTTGTGAGGTGCATTTGGGAAAACAAAGGAGAAGGGATCCTTTGGAGTTGATGTGACGAAGGAGTCTACATAAACAAATCAGTCGCCCCCATTCATTCCGGTGGGGGTGCTACAGGCGGAACCACCGGGTCATAGCCCCCGGTGCTGTAAGTTTCTTAAAACTTAGATAGCCTTTAGGAGCCCATTAGTGTGTACGCCTCCCATCCTTAGGGCCTTGTAGCAACTTCAATACTATTAGGGTCTTTTTGTTTCTTTTAGATCCCTAAACCCATCTATACGTACGAATGTCAAAGAGGGTTAGAAAATGAATTTCATTTCATCTCCTACAATATCGGTGACACCTAAGGACATAACACATAAGGATGAGTCTTTGATAATATAGACTTAGGAAGCATACTCACTATAGGGTAGAGACATAAAATATAGAAAATTTAGCGACATCTTACCATAAGGCTAGTATATTAGTGTCTAAGGTTAATTAATCGTTGATAATAACCAACCTATAATCAAACCATCAACAGATTAGTAAGGGGTTAAATCGAAGGCATAAAAGATGTTTAATTCCTAATCAAATCATAATCAACACATATAATCATTAAGAGGAAACTTGAACATAAAGAGTGAACTAAGGCTACTTAATCTATTAATCATCCCCTAATTAAATACTAACTAATTAAAATCTATTAAAATCAACTTGAATCCAAGAGTTATAAAATTGGAGAACAAACCTAAAACTAAAACTTGTTAAATAAAAGACTCCTAAAACTCAAACCTTAATCAAACTCACTTATAATTAAATTACATACTTGGCCTAAAACGTTTCTAGCTTTGAACACTAACGAGGTAGAACTTAATCAACAAAGCCATAGGAGACTTATTAAAACTTAAGCACAACTTAAACTTTAGAACCTTAATAAATCACCTAAGGTTTAATTATATCATTAATCTAATTTCTTAAAATCAACCGACAAACCCTAATTAATAGTAAATCACATAATCTACCTCTCTTTTAATTTCCAACAAACTAAATTAACTCAACAACATTGGTTACTACTGGGTAACCCAGGCCTACGAGGCTATTAAGTTAGCCCCAAGGAGGGTGAAATAAACCTCACGGCCTCGGTGAGCAACAAAGGTAGTAATCAAATAAAAATCCTTAAAATCAATCTTAACTTACTAATAATTATACTTAAAACAAAAACTTCCCTCTACCTTCAACATATCAAATACAAATAACTTTAACTAAACTATCTTATATAAGACACACCTAAAACCACACAGCACACACACACTTAGATTTGTTTGTTAGGACACGACTTCTAGCTTTAGGTTAGGCCGGTGTTTTCTTCATTTTTTTTTGTTTCTGTGATGTGGCGATTTGCACGTGACACGTGTGCTGGTTATTTTAGTTTCTTGTGTTAGATTTTTGTGTTAATTTCTGTGATGGTGGTTTTATTTACTGTATTATCTCTGTGATGTGAGGGGCGATAGATTACCCATAGGTTAGGGACGATTTTGATACTAACGGTGTTTTCTGCAGGTGGTCATGCTCATACAGCGCTAAAAGGGGGGGGGGGGCTAAAATAAATAAATTATAAATAACTGCTACAGGTGCTTTAGCTGCTTACCCCCCCCCCCAAATAAATAAGAGCATGGCCAAGTGTGGCTGACTTGAGTATTTTTATTTTCATATATAATTACGTGGGATGATTGATTTTGATTGATTAGGATAACCCTGCAGGAGAGTCTAGATTTTTCTTTTTATAATTCTGATGTAATGTATTCATTGTATTGAGTTGTGAAAGTTTATAAAATGGGGCATTTTATGAAAGATTAGGGATCCAAAGGGAAAGGAAAGTCCCCTCACAGGGAATTTCTTTTCATTTGGATATCCTACTGGCGGTGTACTACGAGGAGACTAAGAGAAGGAGATCCACAGAAAGACTAGAAGATGAAGATGAAGATTAAAAATGCCTCATTTTAAAACTTACGTCGTGTTATAGGATTAGAATCCAGGTTATTATCGGTGGAGCCTGGCCACCACTACTTTTCTGTACTCTGGGATGTATATTATATGGCACTTGCCATGGACTTTGGACACTCTTTTCTGTGGTTCTGATGTGATGATTTATTTACTTATTTGCGTAGTAGAAATGGCATGATTTTTATAGGTTTCTTTCTTGCATGTGCATGTGCCTAATTCGCTAGGCTCTTTAGGGATAAAGTTTTTCTACTCATAATTAAAATTAAAATTTTAAGAATTAAATAACATAGAAAGATAACGATTTAGGGAATAGCCGAAATCGTCCGGGGTCGCATGCATATCAATGCATCTTCTTTTCCTTGTTTAGACACTTCCCTGCCTGCGGGTAGAGTTCAGATAATCCGACCTACAAGGATGAGGTTCTGAACCTGGGGAGGCCTAGTCTTTCTAAAAATTTATTTTTATAAGCCTTTTTAAAATTTCATGCATTTCTGATTTGGGTATTTAATCAGCACGCATTTCATTAGTAACCAATTAAAAAAAATTAATTAAAATTTAATTGCATTAGTCTTAGGAGCATAGTACCATACATAAGTCCGAGGTCACTTAGGAAACCTCTCTAGATGTTGACCTCAAATTCTGAAAGCTTAGCCATCCACCCATCTTTCATAAAGACCGGACAGCATGGATTTTATACGATTAAGTGGTTTAGCTGGCTTTCCTTTTCAAGCAGGATATAAGTCCAGGATGCATTAGTTAGGACATGGGCCTTGGTGTTGTGTGAAACACTAAGCCCACCTTAGATTTAGAATTCAAGGCTACCACACTGGGTGTCTCGTAGTATGCCTCATCGGTGGGTAAGCTCCTCCTTCCCTTGGGCTATAAACCCTGCCTATCCGCGCCACATAAATGGTGCTGCTTCCATCTTTCTCTCAGGCATGTGGTATGAAGTGATTTCTTCTTCCAGTTTCCTTTAGTTTGACCAACCGAGTGCATATGTGATCCGTGTATGTCAAAATAACCAAATTGAGCTAGTCTTTTCCCCCTGATTAGGAAAATCCTAGAAATCTTCCTACGAGCCAAATCCATTTGAGAGAATAATGTAATAACCTTAATCGAGAGTTTTCTTAGGCTGAGGTCTAAGATGTAATTAACCATGGGGGCTTGCGCCCATGGGAGACTGATCCCCATATCAAATAAACCCCATTCGAGCCGATGTATCGAATGGGGGAAATCTCATGACATTTTGGGTCATATATCATTACCCATCCAGGTGTGTAGGCGAAAGCCGCTATCCTCTATGGTTAATCGTATGTATGACTCCATCTTCTCTTCCATTGGCCTGCTTGGATAGAGTGTAAAGACCTACGATCATTTTGTCCCACGGGATAGTGCGGTCGTACTCTTTACATTTTATTCCCCACAAGCAGAATCCTTTCGGAGACCCACACCAGGAACTTAATGGTGAACCCTTTGTCACAGAGTTGACTGATGCTGACCAGGTTATATTTGAGTCCATCTACAAGCAAAACATTTTCAATCCAAAGGTTCTTGGAGTTTTCAATTATACCTGCACCTACCACTTTCCTGGTGGTGTTGTCTCCAAGAGTGACCTTGCCTCCAGCCCTGGCCTCCAGTGAAATGAATTATTTTGTATCTCTAGTCATATGTCTTGAGCATCCACTATCTAGGTACCACATGCTCTCACAAGAACTTGTGTGAGAGTAGCCCTATAAAATCATCAAACATTAGATTTAGGAACCAAAATAGGTTTGGGTTCCTTCTTATCAAAAGAAGAATGCAATGCATGTGTGCTATGATATGAAACATGCAATTTGGGCCTCCACACCTAATGTGAACTACGGTGAACAATACAGGTGCAAGAAATATGTCCTAACATGCCACATAAGAAACATCTGACACCAGGAAAAGGATTAACTAATCTACGAGGTGATAGTGCCTCTTTCTAGGTTTGAATGATGCATGTTTTGATGATTTTGAATGTGATCCTTCGAGTGATGGAGGTTTGTAAAATTATGCAAATGTAGGTGGTGTTTTGTTTTTCTTAAATACACTGATTTTTACACTTAGAAATTCATTCTCCTTTTTGAGGCTTGCAATTTCAAATTTTAAATAATGGTCATCACTATCTAAATCAGATGCATGAGATTTTAATTTCTTAAATGCAGCTTCTAATTCAACGTGCAATATTTTCAATGAATCATGCTCGGCAATTAATTCAGAATGCTTTTTGTTTAATTCATCAAATTCATCAAGTAATAAAAGGTGATTGCTATCAAGTGTAAAATGATCCTTAATCAAAATTTCATGCTCTTTTTCCAAGTTTAAGAATTCCAATTTCAGGCTAGCATGTGTTTTCTTAATTTTTCTATATGACGAATGTATTTTTTCAGAAACTTCAAGTAATTTATCATAGGTTAGCTCACATACCTCTTCTTGGTCAGACTGACCAAGATGATCATCCGCCATCAAACACAAGTTTGTAGTCCCGAGGCTAACTAAGAGGGGGTTAAATTGGTTATTTTAAAAATTTGTGAGCAAAAATGACATAGAAAAATCTTTTTAAATGTTTTAAAATAATTACAATTTTGTGATGATGTGCAGATGTTCAATAATAACACAATAATAATTACAATCACATCAACATCAATAGAAAAATAAATGCGGAAGATAATTAGAAAGAGCACACCCAATTTTATAGTGGTTCAGTCAACTTGACCTACACCCACTCCCCGGAGCCTCCCCTCCTGGTATTGCACTAACACTAAGTGAATCTCCTTCTGCTCCTATAGCAAGGGGGAGAAGCTTGTATAAAACTCCTTTCCACCAACCCGGTGAGGCAGAGAACCTAGACTCCTTTCTCTTCCTCCTAAGGCAGGCAGTGAACCTAGACTCCTTTCGCTTCCTCTTAAAGCAGGCAGAGAATCTGGATCTTCTTGCAGATGATCCTCCCATAGAGACACCAACAAGATAAGAGAAGATGACTCAGATCCTTTCTTGGAGCAACCTTTATGAGCACCTCACAAACTCCCCCTCACAAGATCCTCTCTCTCTCTCCCAAGCTCTCTCTCTTTCTCTTAAGGTTCTCTCAGGGAAGGAAGGTGGAAAAATATCTCTTTGTTTCATGAAAAAGATCTTGAATAGTAGGGCTAAAAAATTACCCTAAATTATAACTGGTCGTCAAAGATTGTCCAGGATGATTCGTAGATCGACCTGTACGATCAGTTTAAATCAGACCCTTTTGGCATGGACGATCTGGTTCTTCTAGATGATTAGAAGATAAAATCTATTCAGATAGTCTGGGATGATTTTGCGATCATCCTGGATGATTTGTTCAAATTAGGAAGATCATCCAGCAGATTTTTTGGGTCGTACAGCCAAACCATGCTTGGATGATTTTAAAATGACCTGATCGTCCATGACGATATATATATTGTCCCGTATAATTAGTTCAAAATTGGGAATATCATCCAACAGATTTCTCAGGTCATCCAGGTAAAATGCTTTGGATGGTCAGGATTTTCAATTGATCGTCTAGGATAATATGATCGAATCACTCAAACTTTAATTATTTTCTTTAATCACTTGACTAATTTAGGCATGATTGTAATGGATCTTCCAGGATGATACACGTATCTTCCGGGACATTAGACTAAATCTCTAAAAATAAAACTTACATAACTTATTCTAGCGGCTAAGAATTTCTGATTTGAGCATATCATCCTGTACGATGTATGTATCGTCCAGGATGATCTGCTTAATCAGACCAACTTAGCATGGTCACCCTAATTAGGGTTTCTATTTTCAATGGATCATTTAGGACGATGTGAATATTGTCCAGGGCGATTTGAGCAAAAATTGAATAGAAACTCTAAATCACTAAAACTCTTCCCCTAAGTGTGTGTGTGTGCAAGGTTACTTAGCTTGGGGATCCGTTACATTACATTTCACTCAAGAAAAATGAAAAAGTACATTGAACCTGAAACACAAACAGACTGACTCGATCATGAGCTAGCTTGAATTACAATTGATCCTGTCAACTTGAAAGAGTAAACACTTATATAGAAATGAAAAGGATTGCTATCATCAAAATCATAGTCCTTGATACCAGATTCGCAACAGGGGCTACGTGTCCTAAGAAGTCTTGGTTCCTCGTGCTCCCTATGACAAGGCTACGAACTAGTTAGTAGAAAACTTAATTAATTCAATTATTAAAATCGGTAACCAACCAATTAATTAAAAATGATCAAACCTCTTTATTACAACCAATTAAATCATTTAATAATATTTGTTACTACTAGGAAACCTAGGCTTACGAGGCTATTAACTTACGCGCAAGGAAGGTGAAATAAACTTCACGGCTTTGGTGTAAACAAAAGAAGTAATATCTCAACACTTAAAAATATATTGTAAAATCAACCTTAAATTATTTATACTTAAATTTAAATCCAAACTTCCCTTTGACATTCAACAATCTTAAAACTAGGCAACTTCAACCTATTACCCAGTATAGGACATATCCAAACTACTCAGCTTTTTCACACACTTTAGATTATTTGCTAGGATAACCAACTCTAGTAATGGTGTTTACTTTTTTGTTACTTTTTTTGTCAAGTTTTTTATTATTTTGACTGCATGTTGGTTGTAATTAATTGATTTATGTGATTGTTTACTTATGTATTTATTTATTCAATCTATGAATTGATATGATGGACATTAGATTACCCCTAGGTCAGGAACGATCTGGATGCTCATAGGCTTTTCTGTATATGGCTATACTCATGTAGGGCTATAAATTAAGGTGACAAAAATTAAAGATTTGAACTTACAAATTTTTTGTAGGTGCTAAAAAAATGCTAAGTCCCCCTTAAAATTGTAAGAGCTTGGTCAAGTGTGGTTGCGATTTAATTTGACATATAAATATAAATATAAATATATATAACTTCTTGAGATGTTTTAATTATATAACTGCCTAGGATAACTGTGCACGTGTTATTTTAGAACTTTCTTTTATTTCTTTGTTATGTAATTCAATTGAGTCGAGTTGTGAAAATGATTTTGAGGTGGGACATTAAGTATTCAACCTGAAATCCAAAGAGATGTGTAATATCCCTTAGGGGAGATTTTCTCTTCATTTGGTGATTAAGTTTAGGATGCTTTGAAAATCCAAAGAGAAAAGAGAATACCCCTTTGTGGAGGAGTTTCTTTTCATTTGGATATCCGAACCCGACAAATCCAAAGAGCTCACATAAGGACAAAGAAGTGCAGATAGAGAATATCCCCCTCTCAAAAATCACTTGCATCATTTCTAGGATTAGAATCTGGGTAATTGTCACAGGTACCCGGCCACTTTTAATTTCCTTAGACCCTGGGCTATAAATTAAGTGGCACTTGCCACATGGAATTTACATTTAATTTAATTTTATGACTGATTTCCTTACATTGATTGTGTAGTAAAAATTGCCTACTTTCTTAGTTTTTTTCTTGCATAACGATGTTTATTTTAGCCTAGAAATGCATGAAAGCTCATAAGGTTATGATTAAAACTTTTTCTACTTAAATTAAACAAACCTTTTTGGCTCACATAGAAATTCTAATGATTTAACAAGTAAGCTCGGGATCACCAAGAGTTCCCATATATGCATATTAAATTCTTCTATTCTTATTAGGCTCCTCCTCGCCTACGAGTTTTGGCAGACCACCTAGCTTATTAGGGTGCAGTTATGTCAAGAGGATGTTGTATAATCTATTGGGAAAAATTATTTTTTATCCCTTATAATTGCTTCATACTTATTTATGTATTTAATGTCATCATCCAGTATGCATTCGATTAGAAATAAATTAAAAAGAGTAAAAAATATTAATTGCATTTTTTGAGGCATAATTACCCTATATAAGTCAAGGGGCCAATTAGAATCTTCTCTAGACATCGGCCCTAATTCCTAAAATTTAATTAACAACACATCAATTTTTTATAAAAGAGACCAGATACGTGATTTTAAAGCACTTAGGAGGATAGATGGCTCGCCAATGAAGGCTGGGGTAAGTCAAGATTTTCACTACAATAGTTTGGTTTAGGCTAGTATGGTTTTGTGCCCAATTAAGATCTAGGCTCTGGGTAGACCCTAAATCTTAAGTTCCAAACTTTAGGAATATAGTCTTAACTTTCTAATAAATTGATAACTCAAAATAAAATCTCTAAAACTAAAATTTAAAGCTTAACACATAGGGTAGACTGGGGCATTTTTGAATTATTTTAGAATTCAAAAATACCTCCTACTCTTCCTTTGTTGACCTCTAGAAAGAAGTGTTCGAATTTGATCCAATCCCAATTGCAAGTTTAATCCTTACTCCTTTGATATCATTCTTTAAAAATCTCAAAAATAAAAATTTTACCATTATTTTAATCGAGAGTTTTTATAGGAAACTCGATTATAGGAAACTCAGATTTCCTATAATATAATTAACTATGAGGGCTTGCACTCATAGGACATTTAAAGACCCCAGATTGATTTTCAAAACTTAATTAATTTTCTTTGGAAAAATCAAAATCAATGATCATCATTATCATCATATTTGGATGATCAATAATAAATGAAACTTTCTTTTCTCGGGAGATATATCATTTATTATTATCATTTTGAATCTGAAATTAATGATTTTTCATCTGGATTATTATAGTCAAACACTCGATCGGATATCGTTTTGACCCTTTGCTATCTTATGTAGTTCTTCCTTTAATTTAACCACCATAATCTAGATGAAATCTAGAATTTTGTTGTCTGAACCGATTAGGAAAAGATGTTTTTTCCTTCTGAGGTCATATATCATTCATAATGATATGTTAGACTTCAAAATTAAAAATTACAGAAATTAAGTTTTCCTAAAGAAATTTAATTACAGCTTGCTTTAACTCTTTCTAAAGCAAAGCAAAGCTTCTTTTCAAAAATCAACAAACACTAGCTTAATTCAGTTTCCAAAATTTTAATAGGAGTAACTTGATTTTATAATTGATTCACTAACAGCATCATTACATCTTCTAATGGTGATTTGATACTTCCAGTTTGATTGCTCTGATTAAATCCTAGAGTATATGTATGTCTAAGAATAATAGTAGGTTTTTGAGTATTGTCCCAATTTATTCATTGATTATTTTGACTAGAATTCTATTAATTATTACAAGGAACATTATTTCCCCAATTAAAATTTGGATTATTCCTCAAACCTGGATTATAGATATTAGAGTAGGGATTATTTTGTCTTATAATCAAATTAATATTTTCAATCCCTTACACATTATTTTTTTTAATTAAATTATATTCCTCTAGTTCATAGATGATTCAATTCCTAATCCATAATTCACTCCTATTATTCTCAACTTCTTAAAAATTATTACAACTTGTGTAGTCAATATTGATAAAGCATTAGATTCATAAATTCATGCTACTCTCATAGGATTTACCCTATTAGTAGGCCACCAAAAATTATTAGTAGACATTTTTTATATTAATTAATATGCTTCCTCAAATGGATGAGACATTAGTGATGCTCGAGCTATAACATCTATGATTACTATATGTGATTCTACTGATCTATTATAAAACATGTCAATAACAAATCAATCACGTAAAGCATGGTAAGGGCATTTTCTAAGTATTTTCTTAAATCTCTCCCAGCTCTCATAAATTGATTCTTCTTCAAACTGGATAAAAGAAGTGATATCATTTCTAAGTTTGGTGGTCTTTGAAGGTGGGAAATACATAGTAAGAGACTAATGAGCCAACTCATTCCAAATGCTTATAGAGCATGGGGATAAAGAATTCAAACACATCTTAGCTTTATTTTTTAGAGAAATGGGAGCAATATAATTCTAATAAATCATCATTGACATCATTGTACTTAAATATTATATAAATTTATAAAATATTCACTAAGTGTAAATTTAGATCTTCAACAAGAGTTCTCCCAAACTTAGAATTTTGAACCATTTGAATTTTGTTAGGTTTTAATTCAAAATTATTAGCATAGATCATAAGTCTATTAATGCTCGGATGAATTTTGTCTACTAAAGGGTTAACATACTTCCTAAGAGGTCTAGAATGATCTTGATCTAATACAGGCTCATCAATTTCACAATCTTTTTAGTTTTTTAAAATTTTGAAATGGTTCTTTTCATTTTAGAGTCAAACAACAAAGGTTCATTTTTATATCTATAAAGCATGTAATTAGTAAATAAAATAAATAAAATAAAATATAAAAGTATGTTTAACAATGTAATTAATTTAATAATATAGTTAAAATTATAGAAAATAAAATACTTTCCTGATAATGATGCTTAAAACTTATTTGGGGGTTATGGAGTGAACTTTTGAATTATTTAAAAATCTAGGACTCTATCACCCCAAAATAATACTTAGATTTTCTTTCATATAAAAATTATAAAACCCCACTTATTATACATAAGTATACATACTGAATCAAGTAATAAAGTGATAAAGTAGAGTATCGTACCCACGAGGAAGTTTGCTTACTTACAATAAACTACTACAATTTACTCTAATTGCAATAATTATCCTACTAAAATAAAAATTATATTTATGAAGATTCTATCACTGAATAAAATAGTAAAAATATTGGATATAATATTTAATAAAAGTGTTTTTGATTAATGAGTATAAATTTCATATATTTCCTAATGAGACCCTTAATTATAGATGTGATTTAGAGCATATACATCTCTAGATCTCTGTCAAGCTTGCAGGGGTGAAAGGATATCTGCTGACCTCGACAGTTGTAGTATCTCCTTAAGATTCTAAAATATTTTATATCTTATGTTTAGGCATGCAAACAAACTATCTCATTATTCCTTATTATTCTTGCATTCCTCCATCTAGCTATACATCACACTATATTTTAACTATACATTCGACTACCATATGCATTAAATAAATAGTTGGATAATATTAAAAATATCATTTAACATTTATAAAATAAGTGTCCTTATTAGTACATAGCATGCTCTTTATGTCATTAATAAAAAATAAGAGAATTTGCCAGATATTAAATAAATTACAAGAAAGCTCATTTTCATTAAACTCATGGAAGAATAAAAATATAAGAGATTGATATCTATATAAAGGATCAAAGTATCTCCTATACACTCCTTCTCCCTTAACTTATAGAGTTGCTTCAGGAAACCAAAGTTAAACACTCCAAATCATTGTATCTTGTACTTCCCTAGACTCCCTTAGATTTTACTCTAAGAGGAAATTATAGAAGTACTCTAAAAAGAGATACTAAATTTTACACAGGTGACTGAACTCTCTTATAATCATAATCTCATAACTATTTATAGGAAAACACAAAAAGGTAACTAGCACTACAGTACTTGGAAGAGTGGCACTATGGTGCCCTTGATGTAAATTAATGCCTCGGTGCTGAAACATTTGCACCAACGTGGTGCTTGCTGACATGGATTAGTTACTTAGTGAATAGTCATATCTCTTCACTAAGAGAATGTGGCCCTTATAAATTACAACAAGAATGACTATTGACATTTTAGCACTATGGTGCCTGAGTGGAAAAAAATGGTGCGAAGGCATGAGAAATTATGGAGCCACAACATTTGAAAATAGAGAAACTGGTGCTTTCAAACTAACTTCTTGAAGCCACATCATTGATAATGCTATGGCGGTGGTTGTGTTGCTACCAAAGCACTTGCAAATGGAGAACTCGACATCGTAATGTCCTAATTATTATGCCTCAATGGTATTAAAGGTGGTGCTACGATGTTGTTTTGTCTAATGTCACAACATTATAGTCTCATTAGAATTTCTATCATTTTTGAAATTATATTGAATGAAAATGTGTAAAATAACTTATTTTTACTGAAAATAAAACATATGAAATAGTAGATAATTTATAATTATCCCAAACTAAGACTATTTATCTTATTGACTGAACATGAATTTATAAGTCATACATTTACATTATCCTTTGAAATGAAAAATGAATACTTATGGTTTAAGAATAGATATGTGTAGCTTAAAATTATAAATCATGGAACCTTGAAATTGGAAGTAGTGAATTGAAAAAAATCCTTACATTAAAATAATTAAGATTATAAGAGGATATACGCAAAACTGATATTCAAAATAATTAATTATGTACTCCACAAAAATAAAAAGAAAATACATATTAAAAGAAATTCAAAAAAGAAAGAAAAAAGAAGAGTACATTCAAAAATTGGTATCAGTTAAAAGCTTAAAGTACGAATGCAACCTTATACTTAAAGTTACAAAGGATAAGTTAGGAGAACTAGTATAAATGATGGTGATCAATTAAAAATTCAGTTTTAACTACAAAGAATTTTAATCTTTAAGCTATACTATTCATTTCAAAATTCAATAGTCAATGATTATATTCTTAACTTATAAATTCAAAATAAATAATGGTAAGGATGACTGTTAAGATAATTTTTAGGATTTTTCAAAACTAAAACTATAACTTTGTTCATTTTAACTACTTCTAGACTATGATGTATAATCTTACATTTTAGTAATTTTAAGTTATCAAGTTTTACCTTAGTTATTGAATTAATCAAAAGTACAAATTTCTTTATTTGCTTGAGGACAAGCAAAAGTTTAAGTTAGAGTGTAAATAAGGAGCTATTTATTATGTTTGAATTTCAATTGAAAACATATTATTTTAGGTATTTTTGTAAAGGAAAAAATTTAAAAAAGTTAAAAACTATGAAGGAGAAATTAGCGCCATGGTGCTAAGAGAAATAGGGCCGCTACACTGGAAGAAACACTGACATGGCACTAATTTTGAACATTACAACACTATCATTTCTGTTTGCCAGCACTGTATTAACATTAAGGGCAGTGATATAGCATTGGGGGTGCTGCTATGTTGGAACATCAGCTTGGTTGCTCCCTGGTCTCGAGATAATTAATGATACGGTACTACACATTTTAATGCCTCACTCCATTTTATTTACTCGGGCATCACAATACTCCAATTTCCACAGTACCATAGCATTGCCCTTATAGCTTCTAAGGGCCACATCACTGCAGTGAAAAGATACGTCAGTTTAATAAATAATCTTTCCATGTCATTAAGCACCATGGCGGAGCAACCATTTTAGCGACGACGCATTTGTACACTTTTAAGTGTCACAACACCACACTTTTAAGCACTACAATGCACACTTTCAAGCACCGCAGTGCTAGATACCTAGTCTGTATTTTCCTATGAATAAATATTCTATTCTAATTATAGAGGAGTTCAGTTCCTTGTGTAAAACATAGTACTTTTTAGTGTACTTCTCTAGTACCCTCTTAGAGTAAAATCTAAGAGAGGTTAGAAAAGTGTATGTTATAATTTATTATAGTATTTAGCCTATGTTTGTTCAAGCGACTTTCTAAGTGAATGAAGAATGAGTGTAGAGGAGATACTTTGATCCTATCTAGTGATAATATTTCATTACTTCTCTTATATATTAATTCTTTTATGAATATAATCGAAATGAGTTTGCTTATCATATATTTTATTTCTAACTAGATCTCTTATTTTAGATTGATGATGTAAAGAGCATATTAAGTGCTAATGTAGACTCTTGTCCTGTAGAGATTTAATAATGTTCTCAATTATCTCTGGTTCTTTATTTAATGTATATAGTGGCCATGTGTGTATTCAAAACTTAGTATGATGTATAATCTCGATGGAGGAATGCAAGAATAATTAGGAATATTGAGATAGAATGTTGGCATGCCTAGACATAGGATGTTTGATCATTCTAGGTTCTAAAATAGATATTATAACTGTAGGAGGTAAATAGATATCCTTTTCACCTCTACAAGCTTGGCAGGGACCTAGGGATGTACATTCTCTAAATCACATCTGCAAGTAAGAGTCTCATTAGAAAAAATATGATATTTACATTCATCAATCCAAAAAATTTAATTAAATATTGTATCACTTATTCTACTAATTTTATCGAGTGATAAAAACTTCAAAAATATCATTTTTATTTTAGTAGGATAAGTTATGCATTAAGATGAAGTAGTAGTAGTTTTTTTGCAAGTAAGCATAACACTTCCTTATGGGTTCGACACTCAACTTCATTACTTATTACTTGATTTAGCATGTATACTTACATACATTTAAGTGGACTTTTTATTAAGGACATATGAAAGAAAACCTAAGCATTATTCAACATTGATATAACATGCAATTCTTACGCTGTCATTGTACACATACATTACCACATCAGTTTCTAGTCTTGGATGATGTTATGCATGTTGAGGGAGGTGTGAGAAAGATTGAGTGTTGGATTTTAAGGGATTAGTAGGTAAATATGAAAGGAATAAGAATAACTACCTTATCCCATAAGAAAAGGCAAACTTGAGCCACTAAATACCAAGTCAAAGAGAAGAGCAACTCTTTAATCAAGATATTTCATTCAACTATGATATTCATTTCATTTTAGCTACTATTTATAGATTATAACATGGACCTGTAGTTGCTACACTTTTAAAGGAAATTTTGGAAGGATGGCTACGTGTGTCTGTTGGGGGGTGGCAAACTTAATGGACAAGGAAAGCTTCCATACAATTTTTCTATTTGTAATTTCCTCTATTAAAGTTGGTGTCCATATATGGTACAATGTAAATAAAATAATATAAAATATGAAAATAAAATTACTTTCAAATACTTTAAACATCAAACCTTCATTTAGCGGTTAAACAACTCTTATTCAGGAATTTGCACTAGCTCGAGCTTTTGCTTTTTCTTTTAGAAGAGGTCCAATGGGCTTCTTAGAACTAACCACTTGATGAGCTACATCAACTCACATTGGTTCAGTTGAACATAGCATCATATATTTAAAATTCTAAAAGTCTTCTATCAAAATATGTCACCCAAGTTTTATTGACATGTGGCTTATTAGTTCAATAAACTTAAATTGGTGTTAAGTTGTAAGTTTATTAGATACTTCCTCAATGATGATATACTCTACTTCTTTGAATGTCATATTTTATAAGTGTGAAAATATATCTCATGCCAAAAAGTCATACCGAAAAAATGGAGTTTTACTAACTCCCAATTTGGTAAAATATATTTATTCTTAATAATAAAATGAATAGGCATATCCATACACAAATTGAATTGATAGGCATTAGATATAAAATTTTTAAGAATATTAAATGATTTTTAGCCCTTGCATTTAATTTATTAACCTTATTGATGTGGTGTCGCTCAAGGCATACATAAACTTAAATATAATCTCCTTCAACTCCTTTATCTATGTATTGTAGTTTGCCCAATAAAAATATTTATTATTACTTGAAGTGATTTATTTTCTTACAATACTATGGATACAAAAGAAAAAGTAGAGTTAAAGAATGATTAGCAATACAAGGTTGCCCATATCAATAGGTTTTATGGGGTTTTGGCCATGTACTATGTCGAAAGATGAGTTCTTAATTTTTCTAAAAAGTTACAATCATATGTAAGTTTAGATATAAGTAAATAGAATTCCCATTTTCATAAACTTTTTCCTATAATGCACCTTAATAGGTTTTCTAATGCTTAGTTAACCAGATCAATTTGGCCATCAGTTTATTTGAGGAAGAAAGATAAAATTTAGTTTTGTGAATAACAATTTTCATAAAATCTTACAAAAAGGAAATAAATTGAATATCAATGGAAGAAATAATGGTACAATATAGGAAATGTAAATGTATAATTTTTTTAATGACCAACCTAATATTATTGGAAGCATTGTTGGTTTTAGAATAGGTTTGAGAATGGGTCATTTAGAGAATTGATCAACAATTATAAAAATGTTATTATGTCCTCAATTTATTTGAGGAAACCTTGAGACAAATTTCATGGAGTGATCCTCTCAAGCTCTATATGGAATGGGTAAAGTAACATATTGATCATATTTTTATTTAATATTTTTTATTTATTTACATGTTAGATATTGAGCCAAAAGTTTTTTGATCACATTTATATAAATGAAAGGAAATTTCATTCTTTGTTACACAAATAATTTTCTCTTTTCCAAACTATCCAACTATCCCACTAGAATGTAATTCATAGATAAAAAAATTTCCCATGTGAAGATCTATGAATATAGACTTATCTTCACATACATCGATATCAATTAACTACATAAAACGTTCCTCCTATGATCCAAAGTTTATCAAAGTTGTCATATAGACTAGAAAAAAGTGAAAATGAATTGGGTACTCATCTTGAAGATTTATTGCTAGCAATTTGAGTTTTGGAGAAGACGCAATCCCTTTGACATAATTGGGTACTCATATGGAATGGGTAAAATATATTTTAGATTCATGATTTGTTTTTTAGGACACAAGAATAATTCTAGAAAAATGCAATCCATTTGACATATTTATGAATTAAATTTATTAGGTTTTAATGAATTTGAGAATTTAATGATCTTGGTTAAGAATTAACATCCTGTCTAAAAGGTGGAAATATGAGTGTCTCAAAGATGAGATATTAGTGTTGAAATCCAGGATCCCGAGCACTTAGTTTTGATGGTAACAACTAATACTTACTGAGTACATATAGACTTCTTTTAGATTACAAATGCTTAATCCTTGTATATGAGCACTAACATTTCAGGTCAATTGCACACTGCTCAAGATTACTGAAGACTCAAACCGGGTAGAATAGGATGTTGAAGAGTCTGTAATTTTTATTTCTTTATTTTTATTTTCTTGAGTCTGCCACAGAAGCATGCATGTGAAAGGAGCAACCATGCACACACACAGGGGGAGAATTGTTTTTTAAAATGATTAAATTTTTTTTTTAAGAAAATCGTACTGTACGATTTTGTATCGTACTGTACGATTAATTAAAAATATTCAGGCTAACGGCTAATTTTCGAATGATTAAAGTTTACAAACTAATCGTACTGTATGATCCATATCGTACTGTACGATAAGAGATAATTGAGAAACCCTAGCCGCAAGAATAAGTTTGGTAAGTTTTTTGAATTTGATTTCTTGAACTGATCGTACTGTACGATACTTATCGTACTATACGATTAATTAATACTTACCAAAATTATCCCCCTAATCAGGAAAAAAACGTTGGTTTCTAATTTATATGTCGATTGTACTGTACGATACTGTATCGTACTGTACGACTGATAGAGATAATTTCATTTTTCCCAGAGATCGTACCAGATGAAACTAAGGTTTTTTATTCTGTTCGTCCTGGACGATATTCATATCGTACAGGACGATATCAAGAAATGAACTAATCATACTGTACGACTGGTGGAGTGCTGGACGACCGATAGAGACGATTTACTTTGTCCTATCGATCGTACCAGATGATCCTAAGAATTTTTGTTCTATTCATCCTAGACGATATTCGTATCGTACAGGATGATATACTGAAAAACACTAATCGTACTGTACGATTCAAGGAGTGCTGGACGACTGACAGAGATGAATTCTTTCATCCCGAGGATCATCCCACAGTTCATCCTGTACGAATAGTACGAATCAACAGTATCATCCTGTACGATATACGTATCGCACAGTACGATATGAATAAAATTCGATAACTGTTCGTCTGTACTCGTACTGGACGGAGCTGTAATTGAACTGATCGTACTGTACGATTATAAATCATACTGTACGAACAAAAACACAAAAGTTGAAACTCTTAGGGTTTTCTGAAGCCTGATATAAAAACAACTTAAAATTTTCTTTAGGGTGTAGTTGATCTATCCTTTGCTGTGAGAGGCTTGGAGGAAAAAGAAGGGGATTCGGTAGAGAGAAGTTTTTGGAGAGATCCAGGGCTTGAGAGAGGAAGGTGAAGGTGAGCTTGAGCGTGAGGGAGAAGTAGTGTGAGGGGATCACACGGTGGCTCCAAGCTAGCTGCATGCTTTGCTCCTCTTGTGGCTTTGGGAAGCTTCAAGAAGGTTCTTGAGGGAAGAGTCACTTTAAGATCAATATCGCCAAGGTACTCTGCCATCTCCAGGAGGGAGAAAAAGGAGAAGGTCCGCTGCCGTCACCAGGAGGGTGACATAGCGTTTGGTATTCCGCCGCACCGAGGGAGGTGAAAGTGAGTATTGTAAAGGCTTCTCCGCCTTGCTGTGGGGGCAAAAGGAGAGTCAACTTTAACTAGTGCAAATCCCGGAGTAGAGGACTCCGGGGAGTGGACGTAGGTCAAGTGACCGAACCACTATAAAAATCTCTGGTGTGTTTTTTTCTGTTTACCGTACTTTACTTTTCATGCTTTTAATATGTACGTTTAATTGCTTGGTGAAAAATCACTATTTAAATCTTGTGGTGTAAAATCGAAAATTGAATTATCAATATTATCGTTGTGAACGTTGTATTTTCTTCCGCACATTATTCATTAAGTTATATTTTAAAAATACAAAAAAAAATTAGAACTCTTGTGTAGGGTTAAATTTTTAAAATACCAATTCACCCCCCCTCTTGGCGCATCTAATACTTTCAATTAGAATAAAATTTCCTAACATTGGTTAAATATTGTTATTGTATTTCATTCAATTTCTAACTAGAAAAAAGCCTATTGGATGAGCTTTCTTACTTAAGATTCAACTAATTATAGTTCATGAAGCATCACAGGTTACTCTGAAGACTTTAGAAAAATCATGTAGCATAACAATAGATGCAGAGCTACGTAGAATCTTAAACTAATGTTAGGGTCCTTATAAATTTTTATGTTTAAAAATATTAGTGATTGAGGAAAGAATAATACTAAAGTCTTAATGAATTTTTTGTAGAATATAACAAGATCATAAAAAATTGTACTTCAACAAATACTCTCGGGTGAGGGCCAATTTAGAATTTCTTGAACTTTAGACTTGTCATGTTTGATTCTAGTAAATATAATAAATCCTTGGAAAATCAACATAATTTGAGAAAATAAATATTTAATCATAGTGATGTTTAAATATTCTTTCCTAAGTGTTTAAAAACACTCATCTAAGGTGCTACAAATTCACAACTTTGACTAAAAGTCAAGATATCATCAAAGTACGTAATGAAAAACTTTCCTATGATGAGTTTTATGGCATTGTTCACTAACTTTATAAATATGCTAGTCATTCAAAAATTCAAATGGCTTCACCAACTATTTGTACAACCCATGTAGTGTCTTAAAAATAATATTTTATTCATCTTCTAATCAAATTCTAATCTAGTGATAATTGCCTTTTAAAACAATTTTGTAAAGAAATAGCACCTGATCATAAAAAATCTTCCATATTAGGTAATCAAGGGATAAAAAATCTATACAGAGATTTGGTTAATTAATCGATTATAAATCCACATAATTTATGTTCCATATTTCGTAGGAGTTAATAAGAAAAACAACACATGAATTAAAATTTTATTGTTCAAAAATCTTCCTAAGTATGTTCCCAACTTCCCAATGGGATTTATCCTACAATTGGGAAGATTAGGAAGTTGTGAAATTAATGCCAACTCAATTGCTTGTTAAATGGGCCTAAGAGTGGATAATTTATCCAACAATTCATTAGTGAAACTCTATTGAAGCCAGAAAGGAGATGAAATACCATGACATATTTATGAAGCTCATCATAATCAGGTGTTACTTTCTTCACATGGAACATGCATGGGGAGGACATAGCAGAAAATTCTTTCTTCATAGTTTCAATTCTAACAAATTTTATCATTTATGTTATAGAAGCAAAGAAGATGGGGTGCTAAAATTAGGATAAAATTTGATGAAATTATTCTTAGCTTTTAGGTTTCTTATGATAATCAGTTAAAGCTTTGCACTTTTCTTTGGAGTGAGTATATATTATAGATTTGAGCTGATTTTGTGAGGTGTAATGGTTGTTTTCTTCTCCATAAGTATGATTGGGATGAGTTTAACTAATTTATTATTATATTTTATAATATAAATATTTTCCCTACCATAATGGATTATAAATAAGTCATACAACTAGGGTCTACCTAATATGATGCTATTAATATCCAGGGGGCATCACACTATATTTGGTCTTCATAACCAATCTTTACGGGAATGCAACACCTATTTATGATGATCAAAGATGTGTAGTTGACACAACTGATATGAAAAGGTTAAAGGGTGTGGATTAATCTTGAAATTGACTTTGAGGATAGCACTTCCACCATCTATGGCTAGCTTACACATTTTCTCTTGCAAAATATATGCATATTAAAAATTTCCTTTCTTCTTTAATCCTTATTTCATGTTTGTTATAGTCAAATATTTAATCACATTAATTAGAGAGCCGTTAAATATTATGAACCATCAATGAGAAATCATTTGGATTTATTATTCCTATCAATTATACTATACCATAGTTTTATGTTTAAAATTTACCAAATTTACTCTTAGAAAAATGACAACCTTATTTGATTAAGACTTAGATTTGGTTAAAAGTGTAGTAATGGCAAGTCAAGAAAATTACATCTAACCGAGATACAAATAAGAGAAATCAATACACATCAAAATTTGCAACTTACCTAGAATTAAATAGCTAAACATATATTGAAGATCTTCAAATATTTAATTTTGTTTTTTATGACTGGAAAAAGACAAAAACATTAGTTCACCTGAACAAATGAGTATATCCACTATTAGTGATGTTTTGATGTTAGAGGCATGAATTTCGTCATATGCCAAGTTTTGTGAATATATGTCTACATAATTTTAAATTTTTTTTCTTTAATTTTTAAATATTTTTAGCTAATTTAATAATGAATTTATTCACACAATATTTTAAAATCTCAAACTCAAAGCCTCTTAGTTGGGCCTATGAACCCAATCAACAGGCTAAAATGAGGTATATTTTTAAGAATTATACCTAGTTCATATATGACAACCTCCATTAAAATATCTGGTTTAAAAATCTTTATTTCTCTCTCCTTTCTTGGGCATGTTATGTGCCTATTCTATATTATAAATCAATGTCTATAAACTACTAAATCTTTTCTACATTAACACTTGGCACTCCAAAAAATAACACCTGGAACTCTTATTTGATAACATTATAAAATTTTTTAAAACATGTACGTTAGCAAGTTAAGAAAATTTTCCTGAATAAAACACAAAGTGTTGGATCCCAAATTTGTCTATGGGCAATAACTGAACCTTAGTTGAAAAATTGGCTACAAAAATAGAGAACTAGGTAGAGAGAGAGAGAGAGAGAGAGAGAGAGAGAGAGAAAGAGAGTGGAATAGAAGAGAAGCTCAATAATTTTATTACTCAAAAGTAAAAACTTAGGTTAAGATAAATAAATTATTGTTTGTACTTCTTAACTTGCTCTCAGGCTTTCTATTTATAGGTGGATTGGGAGTAGAGGAAAATTTGTTTAAAAAATTTTCATTAAGAAAATAAATAAATGAATGACATTATAAAACTTAATAAAAACTTTCCACAAAAGGAGATAAGATAATTATATCTCATTATTTATATGAGATGCATAAAAGCTTTCCAAATTTAAAATGAGCCCACATGCAGTCACTACTTAGTTTGGTTCAATCTAATTGATTGCGAGATCAGTATGTTTTTCCCAGCTCGATTGAATCGATCTCAACAAGAGTAATTAGGCGTATATAAAAAGAAGATAAATCAATGTGTACTAAATCTTCATAGCTTCTTGTCATAATATTCTGATTTAAATATATATTGGAGAATATTAAACATTTAAGAAAGTTTTTCATAAATGGATATCAGAGTAGCAAAGGAAAAATCTTTAATTTGCTGTCATCAAGTAAATCTACTTGTTGTTATGTTCATGTAACTGAACCTCTCATCCTCACCACTCATATTCCAAAAACAAGTAAAATTTTTTTTTATTTATTTTTGGATATTTAGGCCAATTAAGACAAACTCACGCACATAATACATAAGACCTCCTGGTTGGTAATCAAAGCTCCAAACTAACAAATCAATGTGAGCTATATCAAATAAAAATAATAATAATAAATTCAACCCTAAAATTTTTCATTTTCAATAGTCATCATTGGGAAAAAAAAATCTTTGGAACCATCTATTGTCATTTGAATCAAATTAAAACTTATGTTTTGTTCTCATAAAAAGATCATCACTTCAATCCCATGTTTGATGCTCAATGCACAACAACATAATAAGAATATGGTTCTTATAAAAATATTCATAATATTTAGATTTACATTCTAGTTATGTTTGAACTTACGATCTTGAACAGGCTTTTTTTTTTTGGGGGGGGGGGGGGGGGGGGACATTTAGGCCAATGAAGGTAATTCACACACATCAAATATGCAAGCTACTAACCTGGGACCTCCTGATTGGTAGCCAAAGATCCCAACCAACAGATTAAGGTGAGCTGCGTCAGGCTAAATTTTTAAAAGGATCTTAAGGGTTATTAAAATAAAAAAGAAGCATATATAAATCGAAGTTTAGAAATGTGTAAATTTGTGAAATATGGAATATGTATTTCAAAATAAAGAAAAATGTTTCCCTTATTTGGATCAACTGAATGCATGAAAATGTTTTTCGTATTCTTGTGAATAAATTCCCATATTATTTGGAATATGTGTGAACATTCAATTGAATTTGCTCGCATAGTATTTATTTTGCGTATATCTACTTGCCAGTACTACTAGCCGGAAATGGCCGAATTAATTAGCAAGATTTTTTAAAGTGATGTCTCACAATTGAGAAGTAAATGAAATTACATGATAAGGAATTTAAATTGATTCATTGATTGAGGGAGAATAATATTTATTATATATTTATGTTCGACACCATTTTTTATTGTTCTCTCAAAGGCTTTAAATACCATTGTGTGATTGTCAGAGTTTAGTTGGAGGCTAATCCTTGAATTCTGATGAAGTAATTTCAAAGTTGATGCAAACCCAGAGAGTGAGTCTGCTTTTTAGAGAGAGAGAGAGTCCCCGTTTTCAAATTCTCCCAGTTTTGTTTCCACTTTTCCTGCGAACCTTTAGGGATGGCAGCTGATGGCCGCCAACCATCGGTCGTTGCATCATCGGTGGTTCACCCCGTAGGAGGTTCACTTATTCAAAGAAGATGAAG
This sequence comes from Dendrobium chrysotoxum, assembly GCA_019925795.1. Lineage (NCBI taxonomy): Eukaryota > Viridiplantae > Streptophyta > Magnoliopsida > Asparagales > Orchidaceae > Dendrobium > Dendrobium chrysotoxum. Next base: position 52,241,932 of record CM034314.1, on the reverse strand, counting down.
TCTTAACAAGGCAAATTTTGGGAGGATGTCTTTCAATGGAAACATTTTGACAAGATTGCCGAGGGGTTCCCCTTTGGTGATTAAAGAGAATGCTACTGAGATTGTCAATAAAATCGCTCATGTGGATGGTAAAGGTAAAAGTATAGCTCAAGAATCAGAATTTAATACACCACGGTGGTCTAAATCTCTGGCTAAATTTTTCATGAAGTCTAGTGATCTCAAAGCTTCTTTGTCAGGAATGAAGATTATTGTAAACAGGTTTGGAAATTTCAATGCTGGCTCTGAGGAGATTTTGAAGGTTGAAGTAAATAAAAGCTTGGTAATTATGAATTCTGAGAATGTTCTTGTTGGTGTGGAGGTGACTTTGGATGATGGGAGCAAGGAGTCAGCTTCGTTGAAAAACCTTAATGAATCACTTGTGATTAAGGAGGATAAAAAACTTGGAGTGAATCCATGGTCCATGAAACATTATGTAAAGGTTACTTTTAAAGAGGAAAAGTCATTTTTGACAGATGATGCCGTAGAGGTGAAGTTGCACACTCCCAATGAAATCTCTAATTCAAACAAATTACAATTTTCTTTGGTGCCTAAGGTTTTTGGTAAGGAAATCTCTTCTCATATTGTTGCATGGGAATTAAGGCGTCAATGGGCACAATTTGGTTAGTTTCATTTTACTACACTTGGGATTGGATGGTTCTTGTGTTCATTCAAGTCCTCAGAGGCTATTGGGTCGGTGCTTAAGAGAGGTCCATGGTATGTAAATGGCCATATTATTGGACTGGATAAATGGTACATAAACTTTTCCCCAACGTCTATGAAGGGGCTTACTTCTCCTATATGGATTAGAATGCCTCATTTGCCTTTACAATGTTGGTATGAGGTCAATGTGGTGGGAATTGCTTTTATGATGGGGAATTCTTTAATGTTAGATGGAAATATGTTTCAATGGGGGAGAAGAGAAGTTGCTAGAGCTTGTGTTCATGTGAAGTTGGATCAACAAGTTCCATTGGGAGTTTGGGTGGAAGGTATGTCGGGAAGGTTTTTTCAAAAGATTGAGTATGAGAAAATCTCCATTTTTTGCGTTGAATGTGGAAGAATTGGGCATTTTAGGAGTGATTGCTACAATAAAATGCCTAATGCCAAAGAATTGAGGCAACTGAACTCTGAGGTTGGTTATCAAGCTGAAGTTGATAAAGATTCCTCATATGGACCTAGGGTATATGTGAATTATAAGAGAGGTAAGAGGCCGGGTCCACCCAAATCAAATTTGATGGCCGATCAAATGATGTACATGAAGAAATCTATTTCAGCTAATGTGGAGCCAAATAATGATGTTTGTACTGTAATTGATGAGGTGGTAGTCTCTACTAATTTGGTGTTGGAAAGGAATAAGGAAGATAATGTGATCTCTGAGGAGGGAGAAATTATTCTGGATGATTGTGTTGGAGATGATGCGGCCGCACGTTGTCTGATCAAGGAGCAGAATGAGCTAATGGAAGAAGAGTTGGGACTTGGCATTCAATAACCTGTACAGGTTTCATATATAGGTAAATATGATGATTTATCAATAAGATTGAAGAATCCTTCCTATGAAGGAAATGTTCAAGGTATTGCTTGGGAAATTCTTCAGAAATGCCGGTTGATCAAATTATTATCAAGGAGTCTGTTTCCCATAGTATTCGGATTTGTAATTCGTTACAGCCACTTATGGAAGAGAAATTCAAAGCTTCTAGTAATAAGGTAAATCTTAGCAAAGAATTAAGACAAATAGGACCGATTAAAGAGGTTCCTAGGAAAAGATCAAATGTTGGGGAAGCATCCCCATTATTTAAATGATGCAATCAATTCAAGACGTGTGTGCAATAGGCTTGATGGGCAGGTGGATTACATTTACAGGAGCTGCAATAGCTGAGAAATTAATTTTTTTTCATCTAGAGACTTTTACTTTTTCTTGGAGATTTGGTTTATTAGCTAAGGGGAAGTATGTTATACTCTGTTGGGAGTTCATGCTCTTAGTTCTTTTGGAGCTTATTTGTTTAGTGTTATATTTGCAATTTGAAATTAGAGTAATTGAAACTAGGATTCTTTCTACTCTTCACTTTTTACCTAATTAGGAAATCTAGGATATTAATCAGTTGTTAAAAATTTTGTATCCCCATCACCCCAATGGATTCAAATTGAGGAATAGTGGATCTTATTTTCATTACAATAATTCCTATTTTGCAAATATTTTTTTAAAGCTTGTTTACTTTTCAATAATGTTTCCTTTCACATTTTTAGGAGTTGGAAGCATTTTAGCTTTATTTTTCTAGTTTGTAATAGTTCTTTTTCTTAATGCAATCTACAATCCTTCAAAAAAAAAAAGATGAAGTAATTTCAGTTTAGAATTTTAATTTTAATTTTACTTTTTTAAGTATTTTTTCTTTAAATTATGAAGTGTAATATAATTTTTTTTAGTTTCTTATATGTATTAATTTTTATGTTTTTATATAATATTCTCAATTTATTAGTCGTACTAATCTCATATTATTAATTTGATCGGGCATGAATCTCGAGGTAAAATCAAGTTGGAAACTTCTGAAATTAAGGTTGGGACCATCCAAACTCTGATTTTGTCAAAATTACAGTTAAACTAAACGTCTCGAAAATATGAACCCAATGACACCAAATTTAACTTGATCCAAGTCCAAATGGGTCAAAATCAAGGACCCAAAGCACTATTGGAATGTTCAAATAATCATTTGGATTACTAAGTGGTTTCCAAACATGACATGTATATAGTCAAATTGAGTGGCTCGACGAGACAAATCCAACAAGCCGAAGATCACTGAATTATGATACATTAAGACATTTCAATGCCCAATAAACGGTCCAAGATCAAGGGATTTAACATCGGCCGTCCATCAAAATAACTCCGAGTTTACCCTTGATCTTCCTCCTATTTACGGGTCATACCACTCTCAGAAATCTATAAATAGACCCCTCACTTCTCATGTAGGAGGGGGAGGAAGAAAAGTAAGAGAGAGATCAGAGATTGCTCTTGCCACCTAGCTCCTCCTCGACCAGCACCCGGACTTCTGTCAGACCACTGCCAAATGCTCGATAACTACCGGACCACCTCCCGACACCGAGCGTTTACCAGAACACAACCCGAAACTGGACTTTTATTAAACCACCGCTCATTGCCAGACTTCTATAGGACCATCACCTGATGCCGCAGTTTTGCCGAACCACCAACTATGGTACTTCCGACCTTTACCGCCAGACAATGGTCTTTATCACCTCCATCACCCTCCGACTACGGTCTCTCCGACCTTTGTCACCCATGACTATGGTTCATCTGACCTCTATTTCCTGCCAACTATAGTCCTTCCGATCACTATCTCCAGACTACGATCATTTTGACCTCTGTCGCTCATCAATTACATTCATTCTGACCTATATCACCAGACAACGGTCCTCCCAACCTCTGTCACCATACTACAATCATTCTGACCTCCAACATCCTTCGACTACAATCCTTTTGACCTCCATCATTAGATAACGATCCTTCTGACCTTTGTCGGTTGCCGAGTACAGTCTTTCCAACCACTATCGCTAGACTATGGCCTTTTTGACCTCCGTTGCCCATCAACTATGGACCTTGCGACCTATATCATAAGTCAAAGATCTTCTAGACCTCTATCACTATATTACAGCCTTTTCAAACTCTAATGTCCATGGATTATGGTTCTTCCAACATCTATCGCCAGATAATGGTCCTTCAGACCTCTATCACCCGCAGACTACGATTCCGTCGACCACCGTCACCCGACCTCGGTACTTCCTACCTCCGTCACCAGATAATGGTCCTTCCGACCTCTATCAAGCACAAACAATAGTCATGTTGACCACCGTCACCCGACTACAGTCCTTCTAACCTCCGTCGCCAGTTGACTATAGTTCTGCTGACCAAATAAACATATTAATTTTGATTCTTCCAATTTCCAGCATGTAATGCACTCTGTATGATGTATATTCACTAGATCAAACCATGGCCTTCCCCCCCATATAAGGGCCTCATTTGTAATCAATTATAAATAATATTGGAGTCTTTCAAACTAGGCCAAACCCCATGATTTTTCCCCATTTTTATGGGTTTCCATGTAAAAACTCTAGTGACTATTATGAACGCAACACTGTCTCTTTTATCTGATTGTATACTGGATCTTCATATAATAGTAAGACATTAAAATTTTATACTTCTCAACTGTTGTGAATATTCCAAGATGTAACAGTTTTACACCATATGTGGTAAATATTGTTCCTAACTGGGAACAATTTAACTCCAACCTTAAAAGGTTATTCTGACATTAGCCATTGCTACATCAATTTCATGTGAATCAGATATGGACTGGGGGGCAACCTTGATTGCAGCAATAGTCAAGGAGATTCCTCCAACACTTCCAACATCCAAGATGATATCTTGGAAAACTATTCTTCACAAAGCTTCGAGCAAATGTAAGGATACTTCAAATAAATTACAAGCTTCATACAGTCCCTACCTAGACTTCTACTTCTTGGGCAAGGTCTTAATCTTAACCTCAACAAGACAATAACGATCTAAAGATAGACCTTTCTTCACCTTTTATTTGGGATACACACGGCATTTGTCCTCTCCCAATCAAGGCATAATCGATCTCAGGGGGATTCGATTCAACCTCTTCCACACAAGTTTATGTCATCAAGCAGTGCTCTAACATACAAATGCAGATAGATCATACATCCTTGGTGGATTCTTTTGACCTCTTCCATATAGGTTAACATCATCGAGCAATGCTCTGACATACAACCTTGGATAGGTCAAGCATCCTTGGTGGATTCTCTCGACCTCTTCTATATAGGTTAACATTATTGAGCAACGCTCTAACATACAACCTCGGATAGGTCATACAACCTTAGTGTATTCTCTCAACCTCTTCTATATAGGTTAACATTATTGAGCAACGCTCTAACATACAACCTCGGATAGGTCATACAACCTTAGTGTATTCTCTCAACCTCTTCTATTTAGGTTAACGTTATCGAGCAATTCTCTTTTTTTATCTATATGGAAATTCTGGGATACTAACCAACCTTTTTTGGTTGTTTTAAAATTTTCGTGTCCCCAACCCCCCAACTGGTTCAAAGTGATGACTAGTGGATCATATTTCCATTATGTCTTTTTTATTTTGTAAATACAATTTTTTTATGCTTAGTTTGCTTTTCTATAGTGCTTCCTTTCCCTTTGTTTAGGAATGGAAGTTTTTTTGTTATTTTTTTCTTTTTAGCTTGTAATAGCTTTTTTTTTGGTTTAATATAATTTGCATTCTTTCAAAAGAAAAAATCTTAGATAGGTCAGACATCCTAGGTGTTTGTCACTTAATCTTAAAATTCTGGATTCAAGAAATACATAATCTTTATTGCAACTCAATCACTAGATGATATGTCCTAAGGGGATTCAATCCGACCTCTTCTGCACAGGTTAAAAAGTACTAAATGATGCTATAACTAGCAACCACAAATAGCTTTAAACAAAAAAATCAACAACTTTATACCAAATCATAGAAAATTACACATGAGAGTACAAACATCTGACACATGTAACAATCACTAAGAAAGATAAAGTGAGACAACTAGTGGAAAATAAAAACACCACTCAATCTCTACAATCTCATTATTCTCCTTAAGGGGAAAAAGGCCTTCTACAGCTCACCCTCTATCTCATCACGCTCAAAATCTCAAGGAGAGTCATCAAAAGTCTGGCTGGGTGTCAACCCTTTAACTTTAAATCCGATCTTATGTTGTACCAGGTAAACTCCCTTCAAAAAACCTCAAATAAAGCCTTCATTAGTACACTACTACTCCAAAGCCTTCACTTCTGCATTATATATGTGATTGCAAGCCTCCTGAATATGATCCTTGATAATGGTCTTGAAGGCTATAGACTTCTTAAAATCGTTAATGACTCTCAAAGATCTTGATCTCGATTCGACCCTTGACAGAGCAGTTTCTTTCCCAGTTATAAGATTCTGAAGTCTCTTATTATCAGCTTTAAGGAACACTATCTTCTCTCCAGAGACCTTTTGATCCTTCAAAAGTTGGTTGATCATCATTTGTGCCACCACCAGGTTAATTTGGAGTCAATCTATCTGTTGATTTTGATGAGAAATAGAAGTCACTATATTATCCAACTTAGTGCTACACTCAATCAACTCCTTCTGCACCACCTTCACCTTTTTAGTCTTATGGTCATACTTTGCTTGTACTCTCCTTGAAGATATTTGACCTTCAAAAATTCCTTATTCTATTCATTCAAGGTCTCAGTAAGCTCAACCTTAAGCTCCATGCACTACAATAACTAGAATAAGGAAGGAAGGGAAAGCAAAAGGCCGCCCCAATTCATGAACAAAAAAGAAGTATTAAATAATGCTACCCACCAAGTCATCCACTTTGTGAGGTCCGATACACTGGTGGTTCAACACTTCCCCATGAATACACAACTGGACAGGGGAGGAGACAGGTGGAGCCTTGCCACCCTCTCTAATCTCTTCTTCTTCAACAAAGCTTGGGGATCGTCACCTCTTGCCTGTCTCTTAGGAGAAACCTTTGATGCTGGGGCAGATGGCTCAATAAATTTGGAGGACTTCTTCAAAATCCTTGCATCACACCTCCAAGCTTGAAAAGACAGTCCAACTTTGACTAAAAATTCTTCTTCTATAAATCTATTTAAGTAGCAAACCTCGTACAGAAGATGCTCGATGTCAGGAATGTTGGGAATCCTCAAAATCACTTTCTCACCAACATATAAAGTTGCAGGTAGATCCTTCATTTTCTCCCATTTCTTTATAAGACCCCAGTCATTTTTCATAATGAAAAATGCACTAGCACAGCTCATCGATGAATCTTGTGTATGGATGTCCAACCATTTGGATCTGCATTTAACATGTCCCTACGCATCACTAGTGAATCGGCCCATCCTTAAAAGATATTCAAGTGTCAAAATGGCTCCTCAATCTTTGAAGAAGGTAATCAATCCCATCATCATGGATGTGGCTCTGTAAGAAAATTGTGTTAGGCTTACCCCACACCTAGTTGAAATGTCGATCAACTCTGGAGGAGGTGGAAATCGTAGCCCCACTCATAGACTGGTTTTGTAGATAGACTGGTACCTTGGAGGAGGAAGGAAAGCTCGATCAGATCTTTTAGGGATCACCGTCATGAGATTGTTGGGAAAGTGGAGCTTCTTGTGAAGAGAAGTAAGAGAATCACTTGTCACGGTGGACATGGCATCATCCAACTTAGCTCTCTTATTTGTCCTCCTCTCGCCATCATTCTGGGCAGCAGGATGTGAATCTCCCTTGATCACAAGATCTCTCAAAGTAGGGTTTTCACCCTTCATAACCCTTTTATAAGGAGGGGTTATGAAGCAGAAGGAGGAAAAAACTCTTAGTCAAAAATAGGGGACAAAAATAGGGGACAGCCTCTCGTATAGGATGAGGACTGAAGGGAGAGAAGAAGAAGGAGGAAAAAACTCTTAGTCAGTGAGGGGCCCTCAATCTGGATAGGGGATACCTCCTGAACCATACTAGGGAAATGCCTCAGCCTGAGAAAGAGAAGAGAGGGGGAAGGTGTGATTTTGAATAACCCCGAGGCGAGGAGGGGTGTGTATTTATAGGATTGGAGGAGTTAACCACATCCAACCATCACAGTTTGGCGTACGACCTAGAGCCACGCCTGTGGGAGGCGTGGCCCATATCAGCCATGCCTAGGTAGCCAAACAGGTGCTTGTAGGGGCGCGGGTATCTGGGTAGGCTCGCATGAGTGGGGCAGCGACGGTACAACGGTGGTGGCTGATAGTGCTTGGTGGCAGCTTGTATGTTCTGACACATTTTTGGGCATAATTTTTTGCCTGGAAAAGCTAAATCAGAAGTTTTTGGGGTTTACGGGACTATTTTTTGACGTTCCAAACTCATTTTTGGCACTTTTAAAGCTATAGGGACCTCTACACTCAAGATTGGATTATGCTCAAATTTAAAATCATGTCAAATATTCCCCAGGAGCTATAATATGCATTTTTAGACTTCTAAAGTTTTTACATCCTAAAATAAGGGGATAACTGATACATCATCAAAAAATTATCTTGATTGGGCATGAATCTCGAGGAAAAATCAAGTTGGAAACTTTCAAAATTAAGATTGGGACCATCCAAACTCCTATTTCAGCAAACTTATAGTCGAACTAAATGTCTCAAAAATATGAACCCTAAACGATACCAAATTCAACTCAATCTTAGCCCAAATGGGTCCAAATAAAGGAACCAAAGCACTGTTGGAAGGTTAAAACCACAATTTGGATATCTAAACAATCTCCAAACATGATACGCTTATAGGCAAATTAAGCGGCTCAATGAGATGAATCCAACAAGCCCAAGATCTTTGAATTTTGATATCATTAAGACATTAAAATGCCTAATAAATGGTCCATGATCAAGGGATTCAATATCGGCCATCCATCCAAACCACTCCCAACTTACCCTTAATCTTCCTCCTATTTATGGGCCATGCCACTCTCAAAAATTTATAAATAGACCCCTCACTTCTCAAGGAGGAGAGAGAGGAAGAAAAGAAAGACAGAGAATGGACGGACCACCGACGACGGTCTTTCCAACCTCTGTAGCCAGACACCGGTCTTTGAGACCTCCATCACCCTTCAACTACGGTCTCTCTAAGCTTAGTCACCCACCGACTACGATCCTTTCGACCTCTGTTGCCCTGCAACTATGATCCTTCTGACCTCTGTTACTTAAAAATATCTCAATATACTATAATTTAAATAAATATGATTTTTATAATTTATTTAAATGAAAATTAAACAATTTCATTATTTTGAACCCTCGTTAAATTATTGCTTCATAATACATATATTTATGCTTGTATTTTACTCATTAAAATCAATATATAGATATATATATGGGCATTTTTTGTCAATGGAGTGTAGACATGTTAACTGAATCTTTATACAATACATAAAAAGATTTCTCTTTTTTCGATATCATACTATAATCAATTGATTCATCTAAATCAAAAAATGCTGTGAAATGTACTATAAAATTACTAAAGAAAACAAAATATTGCTATTAATCAATACAACTTAGCATCGAAGCTCATTAAAATAAAATCAGTTTTGAACTATTAAATTTAAGAAGCTTATATTTTATCCTTTCTTTATGGAATCCAATTATCTTTGTTTTCAAATATTTTCTACATTAATCTTTAGATTTTCATAAGTGCAAATAGAATTAAGCATATAAATTGAGAATAGGAAAAATGAAAAATAGCTTGACTCCAAAGGCTATTTACTTCTCTAAAGTTAATGGAATATATCATTCTATATATCTCTATATCATAAAATTATTGAGGTTGACATATCAAACTTACGTTAATATGATTCATGAGAGAGTAATTTATTTTATTTATCACTACATAATGTTGAATAAATGTACTCTCACACCAAATGTTAACTTTAGAGAACCTATTAGCATGAACATGTAAGATTTGAATAGATTATTGTACAATAGCAGTTTGTTCACTCATAGACTTTAATGATTAAAATTTTTTTTATGGTCAAGCTCATGCTTGTTGTGGGCTTAGGGTAAACTCAAATACATGTTCATGGTATTATCATTGTAGTTTCATGCATTAGGTCTACCTCTTAGGTAACTTAAAAATAACTACACCCGCAAAAGTTCCTTATGATGCACTAAAATTCATTTGAAACTATAAGATTGGGATGTCCAAGTGCTTTACAAGTTGAATGCTTTGTGTATGCAAATTTACAATGATAGAAATTGTGTATCTTGTGTAGATTTGATTCAAATAATGTAGAATGTGGGTTCATTATAACATAAGATAGTAGAATAAGGACCATATTTGATCTCTAAGAAATTCTTTTCTTTTTTGGCTAGTCAAATTTTACTGAACAGACATATGATGGAAATGTTGTGGTTGATTCTATACTTTGATGATGAAATACAAATCATGGAGGAATTCATACCTTCCAACATTGGTGGAAGGAATCCCTCTTGAAATAAATGCTATTGTAATGTTATCTTAACTTAAACTATGAATCCTTTGTGCATTTCATCATGATAGCGATACACACACAATTAACCTCATTTGTCGTCTTTGAGATAACAAAGGCTACATCTCCATGCTTGTCTAAACTGATGAGGTCTATGAATTCATCTTGACTGAATCAACATGTCAAATTTCCATTATTTATGATGAAGAAGAAGAACTATCAACACAATAAATACACACTATAAATACTTATAATATGTTCACTGATAACATAGCTCCCTGCTCTAAAATTTATAGGTTATTCTACACAAAATGGAAAAGGTTATGTAGTTCCTAATCAAGTAAATTGTTGAATAATTATTAAAACAAACATGCACAATATTGTAGGCCCACCCCATTTTTAGCTCATTCATATGTTAGTGGATGGTTAAGCCTATGAATGTGTCCATCCTCTATCTAAGCACATATAACGTCTGTGTAAGAACTAGTGATCATCCTTCATCATATGATATTATAGATACACAATGTTGCTTAGGCATTAATGAACATCCCATATTTATTGAAGCACCTGCTCACACCCTCTTCAACATAAGTAACCAACCATTTATCGGGTTACCAATTGCATAAAAATTTCATGTGTCACACACATTAAGGCCACATATTTGTGAGCACAAAAATCCACCCATGAGCATTCAAGAACACGATGCCATGGAAGGACCTGTTGACCATGCATTCGAGATAATTTCAGTGGAAATATTGAAAGATCAATCAAAGTTCTAGTAGAAGATGTTACTACTCATTCTATCTTATCTTGTAACATAATAGTGCCTAGGCATCAAGTGGTTCATCAACATGCTTTCTATAACATATCTAACTTGGAGGTAATGTTGGTGAACAATGACTTCTTTTAGGAATTATACTTTTTAGTGGAATGTGATGTTACAATGTTATATATGCTGCTATAATTATCATAGAAGGAAAGTTTGAAGAAATTATACCTGACCAACTATACATCAGGCTAACTTTAGATTGCAATAACATCTTACAATAAGCTATAAATGGATGGTATTTCATTAAGTTTACCTATAACAGGATAAGATTAACTCTTATGCACACAATATGATTATCCCTTATGCTAGAGTTTGTGGTACATTCATGCTTGATAGAGCCTAAAGCTAGATAGCATATGGAAAATCTCATCTTGTGGTTATCATGTTGATACGTACCTAGTGATTTTGAGTAGCCATTTTAATTGTTCCTCAAAATTTTATATGTTAATATATTACCATGATTCTTTAATAGTAGTTGGATCTCGAACCCCCTAAAATATTAGCTCACATCGAATCAAAGTTTGAAATAAAAGTTACATATAGCAAGGCATAGGATGCATAAAGAAAAGAAATCCACTGTATCTTTGAGAGTCTTGAAGAATCATAGTGCTCCTTATATCATTTCATGGAGGCCAATAATTTAGGAATCCCATGAATAGTATGTACCATACAATACAGTGCAAAAAACCATTTAAAAGGTATTTCTTGGTCTTTTGGTCCCTCCATTCAATATTGGCGATTTTGTCATCCACTGTTAAACCTTGATGACAAGTTCATGCTTAAAAAATATAGAGGGACCTTATTACTAGTTTTTTTGTTGATATAAATAATGGGATATTCCTTATTGTGGTTAAGGATATGAATAATGATTTATGGATTTAGTTCTTGCATAATCCCTATGACCTCCTCCCACTGATCAGTACAAGAAGAGGCATATGTTTTATCTCAAATAGGCATTTATGAATTATGTGTGATTATAGGGAGGTATTTCCTTGTGTTACACATGATTATTACCTATGACATCTTCATGAGACATTAAGAAGGTCATAGGGTCTCTTACAATTATAAATTGTGACACCATTTGAGATAAGATGTATCGTGCAGGAAACTCTGACGACATCATTATCTTCAACCAGAGCATGGGAGAAATTAAGGCTATTCAGTATGAGGCATTCGACTAGTTGGTTGTGGTGGACATTTTTAATTATGCCATATCATATGATGGTGGATATCGCTATAGGATCATGAAAACCAATATTTCTAAATTTTTCAACGGAGTTCATATGTTTGCTCAAGGTCTACCAATATAGGACCTAACTGTGGCCATTTATTATAATCTTGTTGTATTATTTCTTACAAACACAAATAACATGAATTAATAGTTTGTTGCTATAAATGGGAGATTCAACCTTGGTATCACAAGCTTGTAACATTACTTAAATATTTGAATGTGTTGCACATAGATGACCTAAACCAATATGAATAAATAATTAGTAGCATAAAGTTTTTATATGTCTTATTTGGCTTTCGAAGCTGAAATAACATTCGAATAGACTTCTATATGCATGTGTAATAAACCCTAGCTATACCACATGCCATCCATATATGTAATTATAGTAGCAGGGGCAAAGTGATGTGACATCACCACATTTGTCTCGCCATGCAACACATTGGTGTTCTACAAAAAAGTTAATCTATCCTATTCTACATAATACTTGAGAAAATTATTGGACATCATATAACATAGAAGCAATATTAATCTCAATGTTACCTCTAACTTTTAGGACTCGAGTAAACATGATGAGATCTAACAGAATAAGGGATACCATAGATAAACCTCAGGCATTTTTGGTTATGCTTGTAGAATTTATAGAGGCACTAGGCTTAGCAGCACACCATTCTCTAACAATCCCAATTCACAAGGAGCTTTGTAAATTTAAATTCATGATTAATTTTTTAATGATAAGATTTAATGTGAACTTTTTTTTTGCAAGTAAAGCAGATTATGCAGCTAAATCTAGGTAGCAACAAGTACATCGAAGAAATACTCATCCTCCAAGTCCTTTATACAAGATGAGTACGTCTCAAGCATTTTATCCTTAGGAGCAGCATAGAAAACTTAATTTTCGAATAAAGTATGCAAAATTTTATAGTATCAAATTGTTATAATGATATCAACTTAATTATATCATGCTTATAGTTATCCTATTATTTCAATCATCCCTATTAGTTATCATCACTCACTTTTTGATGGCATACGTGTATCCAATTGAGTGTTCATGTTTTAGTTTATCAAGTTATTCCATCAACTGATCACACCCATTATGGAGTGATTATGCGCATCAATGAAAACATTACACCTACCATTCAGTGAAATGAAGATCTGGCTCTAGGATGTTTAGATCCTCTAGTTATTAGGGTGGAATGAGATTCCATGGTAAGGCCTCTTATTTTGGGTGCTTGATTTTAATGGGCTAGTTAGAATAATTATTATGATGACTTGTTTGGCAGCCACCCAGATTAAGTATTTGTATAGAGAGTTAAGTTTTTCTATGAAGCTAATACAAATTCATATCACTAGCTGCCTACCCTTTCTTTAGTTCTAGATAAGAGAGTCATTACACATCGATCACTCAACAATATGAGTTTCTTTCCCATAGGACATTGATGAGAAGGCTCTTGCCTATAGGTACTTATCCCACATGTTTCACATTTAGGTTATCTCTCATATCTTTCATAAATTAATATAACATGGCATGCATGTGGACTGAGTATAGGATATAAGAGTTCATAACCAATAATATGATGACATACAAGGATGAGCTAGATGGCCTGCAAGGAGCTAGGAAAATTAATAGTAGCAACAAAGTAAATTATGTAATTTTAACGCAATTCATCATTCTAAGAAACCATTTCTTAACAGGTCACCTTGGAATCCTGTAGTAACAATGTTATTATGAGGTTGTCTCTAATATGTCATGGATGGTCCAAGATATAGATAGCTTATGTCTCGCTCATTAGTTGAAAGCATATTGAGTGGAATCTAGTTGATTGGGTGATGTGATGGAAAAACACAAACTTGAAGCCCACTAATAGGACCTTCAAGTGAATTGATGAATAGGGCTGTATGGACCTAGGTTCTAAAGGAAGAATTATAATCTAATCTTAATTATCTTATTTTCAATACTTGTTAACCTTATTTCTATCTGAGGTTAGCTAAACATTCAAACCATAAATTATAACATGCTCAGTGTACTGCTCCTTGAGGTACATTAACTTCATTACTTTAATCACTATTCAAATCTCACCATCAAGAGTTTTATACATCAAATTTATCAACTTTGGTTCCCTAAATTAGTGTCTAACCCATTTTACCTATTTAAGCTAGCTCAACCAAGCCTAATTTATTATACCCCTTGATTGAACTATTATAAACCCTAATTCTCCTCTAAACTTTACAAAATAATTTTAAATATAACTCCTAATAGATTGAGCATGTTTGTAAAATTGGACCAATCAATATTTAACTTGGTTAACTCCACTTAAGATTTGTCAAACCTAACTAGTTTCTATCAAACACCCAAATTCAATTAAAGCCTAATTTCACTAGACTCTTAAAATCAAATTTCTTCATGGTTTTTATGTTTCCATATGTCCCCTACATTTTTTAAAGTGATTCCCTGTCAATTGGAGGCTATCCACAGCAAGGAATTAAGAGGACCAAGCACTATTCCATCCTAATGATCCAACCTCTCTAGCTATTGCTCCTCTAGCTTTGTATACTTCTACAAAGTTGCTCAAAATAGCTCAAGGAAGAAAATAAGCCCTTAAACTCCCACTAAGAAAATGAATATTAAAGTAAATCCTTAACCCTATATTTAAATCTTGGTGTTTAAATAACTTCTAAACCATATAATAAGATGCTTCATAATAAATTATATTCATTGATTAGATTATAGGGAGTCTCTATCTACAATTTTAAACAAAAATATACACTCTATATCAAGTTTGAAGCATCTCCCAAAGCTATGATTTAGTCCCTTATAGTTTGGAAGATTAAATCACAACCTTGCATTTCCCTCTGTTTGCATTGATGGTCATGATTTTGTCATTCCATGCTCCTGATCAAATCATGACTAGACTTCTATTACACCTGTTGCCCATATGACTCCATCCTAGCCCCTCACCCATTCCATGTGCCATTAAATGGCTCTCATAGCGGCCACACTAGATACGTGGCTTGACCACTACCTTCTGTATTAACTAGTTGCATGCCACCATATGTAAATCTTAGGTTGAGTCAGCACTGCCACCCCTAAAGCCATTAAATTTGATATAAATTTTTATAAATGGCCTTAATATTTCAAAAATCACCTTGGTCTCATTCCATAACCATTTTTCATGGTATTGGGCTTTATAGAACCAAGGTGATGAAAATTTTAATTTAAAATAAATTTCAGAGCATGGTAACCAATGTATAAGGACTATTTTATATTTAATTACCTACTATTTTTTAATTATTATTCCATAACCACTAGTAATATAGGATTCATCTTAGGATAGGGAACACTAGGAGATATTCCATACATCCCATAATTTTCTCTAGGCATGGTGATAACCCTAAGCCATGTTCTTACTTTTTTAAAGTCATAGGTAATTATTTGACCTAATGTTTAAGAAAATTAATTCACCTAATTCTTATAGAATTAGGGCACAAGGGTTGTAGACAATTAATTATGAACCCATTTTAATGTTAGAGACACCTAGCAAAAATAACTTAGGGTGTGGTCTAATGAATTTAGAAATTTTAGGAAATTTTCCCTACATCCAATAGGGATAAAACATAAACCTAGTAAACTTACTGATATGATGAACCCTAGTAACTAATTTCATCTTAGTTGGAGTTCATTAGGTTAGTGAAACGACAAACCCTAAAATCAGCCATAAATTTAGGACTAATTTTGCTAACAACTTTTGCTTTAAACTTTGGTTCTCTTTAAGATCTAAGAAAAGTTTGTGGGCTAACATTATGATTGCTAAGTACTGTGCAGGTAGACACCCTCTTTATTATCATTTAAAATTGGGGGATTCTTATAATTGGACAAGGTTATGTTCCATTAAGTGGGAGGTTGAGCATTTTATTCAATGGGGCATGGGGGCTAGTCACATTTTCTTTTGGCAAGATAAGTGGTTGGGTGGTTCTATTGATAGTTTATTAAATACCCTTTCCACTTCTTCTTGTAAAGTTGATCATTTTATTCATGATGGTATGTGGAATGTGACTTTACTCAATGATATTGCTCCTTAAAGTATTGTTCATATTATTCTTAAAATTTGTCTTCAATATTATTCATGATGGATTGTACTATATTCACTCATGCTAATGGTGGTAAGTTTGCTATTAAAAAATTTGAAATTCTATTAGGCAGTCTTACCCTATGTCCATGTTCTACTCGGCTATCTGGCATCATACTACTTGATCTTCTTACTTTATTTTAGGGTGGACTATTTTGCATAATTATTTACCTATTAACTTTATTTTGTTAGAAAGAGGTTTTTATATGGTTTCAAAATGTCAATGTTGCTATCATATCAAAAAACTTAATCATATTTTTGCTCAAGGCCCAATCTCTCTTCAAGTTTGGTTATACTTTGACATTTTGTTTAATGCTCAATTTTGCAATAATTACAATCCATCACTAATATTCTTCAAAGTTGGTTTACTTCTACCAAATGTCATATTTGCAATGTATTACCTGTCATTATTTATTGGTTTCTTTAGAGGAGTAGAAATGAAGATAAGCATGAGAATAATTGTATGAATGCTATGAGTATTATTATTAAAGTTAAGGATAATGTTTTATAGCTTTTTTTTAGCTAACTTGCTTAAATTAGATTCTTTTTAGGTCGCTTTAATACTGTTGTTACCTTTGGTATCACATTGAGGTTCTTTTAACATTTCCATTGTGGGTGTGGAAACCAGATCCGGGACTATAATGGCCAAGTTATTGATGCTTTTGTGAGGCCTAGAACATCCGCTAGTGTAATTATGGTTGAGATTCAAGCCTTTCAATATGGTTTGTATTTGTTTGTTAATTTAGGAATTACTAAGCTTTGGATTAAAGTTGATGCTATCCTTATTATTTATTATATTAAGGGTAACATGATGTCTGACCCATCGTATTTCTATTTGATTAAGGATATCAAACAATGGCTTTCTTTTATTACCTATTCTATTTCTCATGATTTACATGAGGGTAATGAGTCTGTTGATTTCTTAGCTAAGATGGGATGTACATTATATGATTTTATTGAATTTACGTGGACTTCTTTACTAAACATTTTGAAGGGCTTAGTTATGTTGGACCGTACTGGGCTACCTTAAGTTCATCACACCTAAAGGTTTTTGTTTCTTTTTTGTTTTCTTTATGGTGGTTATGAAGGTTGATGTTTCTGTTCTACTTTCTCTTTGGTGGTTGTCATTTTCTCTAGTTTCCTTATGTTGGGTACTCTGGTCTTATTTATTGGGCTTTGTTGGCTACTTTTTTATGCATCACTATCACTTTCTTTATTGGGATGGGTTGGTGGTTTCCTTTTGCTATGGGAGATCTAGAGTGTCGCTGATCTGTCTGGTATATTAACCTCTCTATTTTTCCTTATGGCGCTTCTTTATTAATGGTTTCTTTAACATCGAGTTTATGCAATTTGATGTTTTCTATGGTGTCATTGATAGTTTGTAATCTAATGTTTCAATTGGTTTACACCTGGATGTCTTTAGTCTTTGTGAATTATTGAGTCTTGGTGATCTTCTCTAGTTAATCTTCTTGCTATTCATCATTTTTAACTATTATGGTTGGCTAGGTTTAAGCTATGATTATAATATTTATTTCTCTAATTTAACCCCTATGTGCTGCTTATCATTTTCTTATAAGGAGTTCTCTGGGTTATTTTCTTGTCAATTTTTGTTCTCTCGATTCTGCAAGGATTACTATCTATTGTATCATTTAGGTCCGATCAACTTGGTTGTGAGGTTTTCATGGATTAACTAGTTTGTCTCTTTGGAATTTTGTAGTGTCATATTGGTTAATTAATATTTCCCCTTAGGCTTTTGGGGATGGAATTACAGTTGTATGGTGATCTTGATTTCTTGCTCTGATTGTTCCTCGGTCTATTCCAATGTTTTATTCCTGTGCATGATTTTCGTGTTATACTTCAGTAGGTTCGGGATCAAATTTGAGTGTCATTTGGGGTTTTTTCATGATGGTTGTACTGGTACTACATTCCTAAGCTTGACTATCAAAGTTCATCTCAATTTATTATTTTCTCTATTTTGGTTTTATGTTGTTATATCTTTTTGGTTTTACACTACATGGGAAATTATGAGATGTGTTTTAAAGGTAATTTGTTGTTGTTGTGTTTTCTCGGCTGTAGCTATGATGTGCCTCATGTCTTGCTTCATCTTTATGTTATTCCTGTGCTTTTTAGTATCTACATTCTAGACCGTGGCTGTAGGTTTTTCCATTTCTACATTGGTATTGGTTGGGTTACTATTTCTCTCAATCTCAGGTAGAGTTTGGATCAGTCCATCAATATTTACTATATCCTTACATACTATGTTACTTCTAATATGCATATGTTACTATTCTATTTAGATGTTATCTTGTGCAATACTATTTTATTTAGCAGCTTTTTTGTTGGTCAAATGGTTTGCATTATGATTATGGCCATCATTTTTTGCAGGAAGATTGAGCTTAATGGATTTCATTGTATCTTTTTTGAGGTACTGTCTCCAGGTGACCCTAGAATATTACTAAGACCTTTGTATTTTAGATTAGAGGGGACTTCTGGCTCGTAGGTTTTCTTTTGATTTATTTTGTAGCTCATCTGAGCATTAGTGAGCTGAAGATCCCCCTTATGGACCATGTGATCTCCTTTTCTATTGAACACGTAGGCCCCTTATGGGTTTTAACAAAATAATAATAATAATAATAATTTTCCTAAAATTAATAATTAATTAAAGAAAAATTATAAAAATCTCAAATAACTCTAAATCAAACCTACAATCATAGAAAATTCAAATAAATATTCAATTTTAATTAAAATTAAATTAATTAAAATTAAACTTTTATTATTAATTAATTAACTAAAATAATGTAAAATTAAATTTTATTACAATTAATCCAAAATTTTTAGAGATAATCAATGGGTATTCCTAACTAATGGTATAAATCGCCTCAATAATTGAGATTGAGTTGATTAATGAAAACCTTAAGCAAGTTCCTCATATAAGGAAGGAATTAAATAAATAATTAAAATATTAAATAAATTATATAAAATAAACTAAATTGAAAGAACTTAAAATCAAATTTAAAACATTGAAATCAAAGAAAAACACTCAAATTTCCTCACTTAAACTATAGTAAACTAAACTAGACAATTTAAACTTAAAAGCTAATGCATCAACTCACATAATAAATACTTAAACTAAATTAAGAAGACCTCTATGCATTGTGTTTGACATCATTGGAGGATACAAATGCTTTAAATTTATAGGTCTTTAATAAATCTTTAATAAATGGAGGCTTTTTATGCATATGTTTGATTTCTTTTGGATGGCACTGCATTCCTTTCGTAATGCCTAAGATGTGGGGTTGAGTGCTTCAAACCAGTTTGAAGTACTTTAATTAACATATTCTTTATTATAACTACATCCTAAATCATTAATCAAAATATTAAAATAAAACTTCAAGAACACTATACAATCACTCTAGTCTATATGGGGGAATGAATGCATTACATTTATGAGCCATAAGACTTGTAGGTTAATGGCTTCTGTACTTTGAAGTTATTAGCTTGCATGATTCATTAAAATTAAAAAAAATAAACTCAAACACCTTAAAACATGATTAAAAAATACTAAATCATTAAAATTTAAACTTAAATAAAACCCCTTTGACTAATAATAAATAAATAATTTCAAATAAAATAACTCAAACAATAAAACCAATAGGAAATATCAAAGCCACATAACATTCTTCACAATTATAGATGGTTTCTTCAGATAGCCGACTTTAGCTTTGGCTTGGCTGATGGTTATTTTGGTGTGCTTATAGATGCCTTGCTTGGATGGCATCTTATGTTTGTTTACTTATTCATAGTATTCTTTATAATCATACATGTTTACATACTTCTACTTGTATAATGCACTAGGTTTAGTAGTTTCATGTAGGATTCTATTATACTTTTATTTCCTACTTATATGTCCTGCTTATATATTTTGCTTATAGAACAAAGTATTTAGAATGTACTTAGGCTTTCAATATAAATGTAAATGTAAAATATCAAATGTAAAGTCCCTAGAATGCAGTTAGATCGAATTGTACAAAGAGTTATAAAAGGTTAAAGGAATTTGCTTATATATATATATAGAGCTCCAAAAGGAAATTCTTTCTCTTCCTTTGAGAAGCATTGTCTTTTATAACCCAATAAGAGATTTGGAGCCTTAAGATAATAAGTAAATACATTTAAACCTACATTAATAGGAGTAGAAATTCAAGCCTATTGTGGTGAAGCTTGGCCACTTTTCTACATTCAAATTAAATGATCAAAAGTTTTATTTATACACTGTTGTTTCATACTACTTCATTTCACACGCATGAAATTAAAATGGGTATTAGATTTATATTAGAGGGTAGCCTTTTCAAAGATTTCTTTCGGTGCGAATGTTCCAAACTTTATAGGAACATGTATGTTAGTTCTAGGATAATAGGGTAACAGTACCGTATACATGAACACCTTTACCCTCGCATGTGATGTCATTTACTATAGTGGGGTTTTGCTTTAGTATGTTTAGTTTATGATATATTAGATGCAACCCAAATAAAAATTCAAGTGTATATTCTGATGAAGAAGTAAAGTGTATGAGAGAGTGTTGATTCCACAAGAAAATATAGTGGTACATATAAATGTTTCTAGTATAGTTTATTCATGCTGCTAAATTTATCCTATGCAACAAAATTAGGGGTGAATTCTTTTTCTAATAGGAAATACAAAAAATAGTGGAGATACCAATAGTTAAAGTATTTTGGACTAATGATTGTGAAATATCCTAAGTTTTGCTATGTAGAGTCTTCTACAATAGTTATGAATAAGAGAATATGCATCCATAAATCTTTTTCGAGCTTCTAAGGATGTAAAGAAAGTTTTATGGCCTTCCTACAATTATTCTATCTCCATAAATCCTAAAATACTAAGCATCCTATGTCTAGGCATGCAAGCATTCCATTATAATTCTCCTATATATTC